>CM062290.1:41785720-42362533 GCA_031216915.1 Pictodentalium vernedei
ATAAGTAGCACTGAAAAAATCAAAGTTCATCTAATTTGCATAATTTATGCACGAGAAAAAAACCTGTATTATATGTGATGTATCCCATGGTACTAAACATTCACACAAAAAATTATTCAAATCAGAGCTTTCATGTGGAAGTTCTGTGCAAAAATCTGATTTCACCAAATTTTGTACAAAATGGCTGCCATTGGCCATCTTGAATTTTGGACCGGACCCAAAAACACTTGTTCTCTCATCCCACGATGATAACAAAGGTACTCAAGGAGTTTCGTAAAGATCGGTTCATAAATACGGCCTCTAGCCTGAGCCGTATAGAAGTTGTGTACAAAAAACTGATTAGACCTAATTTCGGTACAAAATGGCCACCGGCAGCCATCTTGAATTTTGGACTGCACCCAGAAACACTCGTTCTCGTCCCAAGGTGATAACAAAGGTACCCAAGACATTTCGTGCAGTGCTGAAAGTAACTCCAAAAAACATCAAAGTTTGTCTAATTTGCATAATTTACGCACGAGAAAAAAACTTGTATTATATGTGATGTATCCCATGGTACTAAACATTCATACAAAAAATTATTCAAATCAGAGCTTTCAAATGGAAGTTCTGAACAAAAAACAGATTTCTGCATCGTTGGTACAAAATGGCGGCTGGCAGCCATCTTGAATTTCGGACCGCACCCAAAAACACTCGTTCTCGTCCCACAGTCATAACAAAGATACCCAAGAAGTTTCGTAAAGATCGGTTCATAAATACGGCCTCTAGCCAGAGCCATATCCAATTGTTGACGGACAGATGGACAGACGGACCATGGCATAAGCTCAAATTTGGCTTCTTTGAGCTAATAATTAAAAATGGGTACTTTTTTTAGCCATATAGCGTGCTCTTGTATATTCTTGTTTTTACACCGTGGTTAAACACGCTGTTAAAAAAAGCCACTGTGGATTGCAAGTTACACCGTACCTCTCAGTTAATCAAAATGCAGTATTTTGTTTCATTTGGAAATAGGTACTTTTATCCACTATTTTCTTCAATTAAGTGGTTATGGGCTGGTTTATTTTTGGTGGACTGAATTTGTTATTCAAAATTTGTTTTACTACAAATTATTGGAGAGTGTCCACAGGCACTTTCCAATGATCTGTAATAGAACAAATTTATATAGACAAAATATTATTAGCATTTGACTGAATATGAAACAAGAACAAGGTAAATGTTGCCTTTTGCTCTCATAACTGCTCATACCCTAATTTTTCTGAAAACCCTGATAGTGGTTTCTAGCACTCAACCAGTTAAGCAATACTCTCACTGTCGCTCCCCTATATATTTCTAATGGATTCCAGTGATGTGTTTTATGGGGCATCACTGGGTGGTATGGCCCATTACTGAAATTTAGCACCTGGGACTCAAAGCAGTTTCAAAGATTCCACCTTGCACTTTTTTTCGGTAACTGCACACCCAAGATTCCAAAAAAAATGCCGCTCAGGATCACAGATCCAATGTCGAGTTGTGACCTTGACCTTTGACCTGGCGAGTCCAAGGTCAATAGGGTTCTTCCTCGCACCAAGGCCAACACACCTATGAAGTTTCATGACTCTAGGTTGAACCACTATCAAGTTCTCATCCGGAAACCAATTGTTGCGATATACTATGTTCAAGGTCACTGTGACCTTGACCTTTGACCTGGTGAATCCAACATCAATAGGGTTCTTCCTCGCACCAAGGCCAACACGCCTGTAAAGTTTCATGGCTCTAGGTTGAACCACTATCAAGTTATCATCCAGAAACCAATTGTTGCGATATACTATGTTCAAGGTCACTGTGACCTTGACCTTTGACCTGGTGAGTCCAAGATCAATAGGGTTCTTCCTCGCACCAAGGCCAACATACCTATGAAGTTTCATGACTCTAGGTTGAACCACTATCAAGTTATCATCCGGAAACCAATTGTTGCGATATACTATGTTCAAGGTCACTGTGACCTTGACCTTTGACCTGGTGAGTCCAAGATCAATAGGGTTCTTCCTCGCACCAAGGCCAACACACCTATAAAGTTTCATGACTCTAGGTTGAACCACTATCAAGTTATCATCCGGAAACCAATTGTTGCGATATACTATGTTCAAGGTCACTGTGACCTTGACCTTTGACCTGGTGAGTCCAAGATCAATAGGGTTCTTCCTCGCACCAAGGCCAACACACCTATGAAGTTTCATGACTCTAGGTTGAACCACTATCAAGTTATCATCCGGAAACCAATTGTTGCGATATACTATGTTAAAGGTCACTGTGACCTTGACCTTTGACGTAGCGAGTCCAAAATCAATAGGGTTCTTCCCCTCACCAAGGCCAATCTACCTATGAAGGTTCATGAATGTGAGTTGAACCATTATCAAGTTATCATCCGGAAACCAATTGTTTAAGATTTACTATGTTCAAGGTCACTGTGACCTTGACCTTCGACGTAGCATGTCCAAAATCAATAGGGTTCTTCCTCCCACCAAGACCAACCTATGTATGAAGTTTAATGAATGTGAGTTGAACCACTATCAAGTTATCATCCGGAAACCAATTGTTTACGCCCGCCCGCCCGCCCGCCCGCCATTCACCAAACTATAAGTCGAGTTTGACTTCGTCACAACTCGACTAATAATCTGCAGTGTTGAACTAATTATATTAACAATCTGTCCTTCCTTACTTAACAGAAGTTCAAGTGTGCAGCAGCTGCTGCTGCTTTTCCACCCCATTTTATTGAATTTTTAGCCAAAATGTCAATGATCGTCCCAGATGTAAGAAAGTAACAATAAAAATTTCCCTGCAGTTCCACAGTCTGAGCGTGGTGGTTAGTCAGCCAGATTGTAGTGGTTGTGTCATACTGCAAAACTAGTTTGCCTGGCTTTATCTCGGGGTTATCCTGGTGGCATAGCCTGGAAAAGGGGACCTTCTCCCCACTCCACAATTTTCACTGCCCCCCCCCCCCCCCCCCCCCCCTCTAAAACTGGCATGGTATTTTCAGGAGAGCAATTTATTGGCTCACCTACTGCTCACTCTAAAAATATGAAGGAAGGCAAAAATCTAGCCCTCCTAACCTTACAAAATAATGATTACCATTGCAAAGTCTTCTTGCACTGAAGGGACAAAATACACCACCACCCATGCTATTCTGCAGATTATGTTGCCCAAAACATAAAACAAACCAAGATTATGAACTTTTGATGGCAAAGAAATAATTACAAAAATAAAACACACGCCCCCCTCCGATTTCACAAAAAATGGCCTGAGAAACAGAAGATCTACTTTGTGTTGCCCCCTCAAGGGTTTAGACACCACTTTGCTGTATTCCAGACATAAAATTCAAAACTGAGCATTTATTCCATTGTATCTTGTTTGACAGAGCACCTAGAGATCTATTCAAATAAGATATAATGGATTAAATGCCTCCATTGGGCAAGAATCAAAATGGGGGTCCACAGCCTGGGCAGAAATTCAGCCCTATTCCTAATGCAAAATGGACATGTTTTTTTCCCAATCGTAAGCTGAAAATTTTCAATTTCTTCAATTTTTTTCACACAAATTTCATCTCCAAGACATTATTCTGTGCAATGCAGGCAAGATCTATGCAATCATTAGACTAAACTAATGATATAAGTCCACCAATAATTGGGTAGAATGGATTAATCACAAATAAAGTTTACATGTATGGTTCTTGTTATCTCCCTTGATATGTCAAACATGCTTTTTCAACTCATCTTTTCTGTCCTTAAGAGTTAGCTCCCTTGATATACCATACATGCTTTTCTGTTCAGTTGCAATTTTTTCTGTACTGAGAGTTGGCTCTCTTACATATTATTTTGGTGTTTGAAGTCACTTTCTGCATCTATGGCTATATCATGACTACCAGTTAGCTTCTTTGATATAGTTTTTACATTTTCATTGTTTGTGTACTCTGTGCAGTATACTGAGACAGCAAACTTTGTTGATACGTATATAAGAAGTCTGGTATTTGAAAGATTGCCCTGTTGACAGGGTTGGAAGTGAATATTTTGTAAATGTATTTCGAAGATAAATTTGAATACTATGAAATCTTATGAATATGAATACAAATACTCAAATTTTCACATGTATCCATATACAAATATACAGAGCATTATCCAGGGACCAGCCGTGAGGGCAATTATGTCGCCCTTCTAAGCCCAAAGTTGCCTGGAGAAATAGTCGGGGCGATTTCAAGTCGCCCTCTAAAAATTGGCCAAAATGAGGAAAGGCTGAACTGAGTGATGCGAGGTTTACATGAAAACGATTATTTTCAAAAATCAAATGTGCTCGAGTGTGATAAATGGGCATTTTAATTCGTCAAATAAACGTCTATTTATTTGAAATCACATGAAAATCAATTGTCCATTGTCGCTTTTGGCAGATTTTTTATTTCTATTTTGTTGCGTTTCAGTCAGAGCTTCAAGTGTCAAAACAAAAATAGGTGATTAAGGGGCTATATAAGTAATGGAATTTTGTTTATTTTGAAATTCTCACCTCTCATATTACTTAAATTCAGATTAAATATACACAAATTATACATCAAAATAAAGGTTGGGATGTATAGAACACGAAACACATATGCAGTCAACTCATAGAGTTGACAGCAGGCACCACTGGTTTCTGGAAGTCTGTTATCGTATTCACACCAGAATTGATAACAAAATAATATTTCGCAGGAACAACTCATGGCCGAATGTGCTTCAGATATTCAATAACAAAGCTAGGCATTCAAAACACTTTTGAGTGCAGCGACAGGACTGTATTTTGGAAAAGGACAATAATGTCTGCATTTTTTATTGAAGATGGTTTCCATGCTCGACAGACATGCGCAAATCACTCGATACCACAAATTTCCATCGAAAAACAAAATCGTAATTCTAAGAAATTTCAACAGGTGTCATGATACCGTGCATTCAATATGACAACTTTGTAATCTCTATCTAATAACCGTATACTGTATGAAGTCGATCTTTTTCATTATTTGATTTTTGACGGCATTGTTTTTACATGCTTTTTCTGTCTGATGACGTCGACCGGAAATCGAAAGTATACTCATATGTAAACAAAAGCAAAGGCTTTGGAATTTTCCCCCATGCAGCTCTGTCGCCATGTTTTGAAGAATTTTGATCCCCTAGCTTTGTTCTTGGATATGTAAAGCCAGGGTTTCCGCTAGACCGGCTGCAGGTCCGTTGACCGGACCCATTCTCACCACCAATCATTCTATGATCAGTCAGAAAAGCTGGTGGTTAAAATGTCGAGTACAATGCTGTATCTAACAACACTCAGGATCCTTTGTTTCCATGTAATATAGGCATAATTATGTTGTATAGTATGCCTACTATTACTGGCGACAACCTCATACTTTATAACCCCCCAGACAAGAGGGGGAAACAAAGTTCAAATCCTAAACGTGGCCTATAAAATTTCAGACTCAAATTGTCGTGTTTGGTCCGAAATCACTGGCTTTTATTTCGAGTGATAAATGATGTAATTGCACGCGCATGATGTCACACGTCCGCATCATGGTTCTTTTCGAATATTTCATTCTCTCTGCATTTCCAATTATTTACGTTGGCACGTATCGGGTTGTATAAAAGAATTGAGGTCAAGCGTCGCAGTCACTGTCAGGATTTGTGGATTTTGTGTTGTTTTGGGTTTGTATTTTTATGAAACCTCCGACCAGATGTAGTATTGTGTGTCCTGTGGGAATTTAGAGAATTGTAGGAGGAAAAAATACATATTTTCCACTTCAATTATTCAGCATTTTAGCAACCAAAATGCCCCCATAGAGCCCCCTCTATATGCACCTGCCTTTGGCATGTGCGGCAGACGCCTTCGGCGTCTGAGTTTCACTTTCTTTAAACTACCGGACCCACAAATTTTCCTCTAGCGGAAACCCTGGTAAAGCACATTTGGCCACAAGTTATTTTCGTGAAATATTATTAAATTATCAGTTCTGGTACGAATACAGCAGCAGACTTCCAGGAACCAGTGGTGCCTACAGTCGACTCTGTGAGTTGATTACACATGTGTTTCATGTTCTATACTTCCCAACCTTCATTTTGATGTACATTTTGTGTATATTTAATTTGAATTGAAAGAATATCAGAGGTGAGAATTTTCAAAATAAACAAAATTTCATTACTTATATAGGCCCTTAACCCTTTACCCAATGCAGACGATATCAAAATTTATTATTTTAAATACAATTTTTTGAATTTTTTCAAAAAATTTCAACAAAACCATATCATGTGACCCCTCGTTGGAACGAGCTCGATGAGCTCGTTCCAACGCGGGGTCACATGATATGGTTTTGTTGAAATTTTTTTAAAAATAATATTTTTTCAACTACTGAATTTGCATATTACGCGGGCGGATGCGGGCGATTCGTTGGGTAAAGGGTTAATAATAATATGTAAGAGGAATATTATATAGTATCATTTGATTGGTTTTCTGTTTTCATTCAGGGACAACCTGCCCCAAACCAGGGGGGATAACCCGTCCTGGGACAACCCACCCGGGACAACCCGCACGGGACAACCCGCCCCAATTTTTCTTGACTATGATATTGGACTAGGATTGGATTATGAGTACTAATAACCTGTCATTTTACTTAATTATAATTGTATTATAGGTAATAAGACGTGAATAATTTAGAATGAATTTTTCACCTGTTATTACTTATAATACGATCATAATAATAAATATGCGTCGGGAAAAAAGAGACAACCCGACTGTCATTTGAATTATGATTGTATTGTAAGTAATAACATGTGGATGATTCAGAATGAATTTTTCACGTGTTATTACTTAGGATACGATCATAATAATAAATACGCGTCGGGATATAAGAGACCACCTGTCATTTGAATTTATGATTGTATTGTAATAACATGTGAATAATTCAGAAGGACTTTTTCACCTGTTATTACTTACTTATGATACGATCAAAATTAAGGCTTCCACGTGTAAACGTGAACGTTTCGTTTATGGGCATTAAACGTTTAAAGTTCTGGTAAACGTGTACACGGAAAAAAAATTTCCAACTTTGCAATGCAATATTTTGGTAATGCTTCAGAAAAACTGTGTACTACTTCCAACTAGCGCCGCCGCCACAGTAAGCGAACAAAATCATCTTCAAATCAAGTGATATCATATGTGACACAGTCACATGAACCGCATGGCACGTGCTTATCTTGGTGTTTCCTTCGAAACATGTGTGGGATGTTTTAGTTTATTCGGATTTACATGTATATTCCCAAAGTGATACACAATTGTTCTCGATGATTTCGTTCACTTGAGATGGATTATTAATTTATTATTCACACATGGGATGATCTTAGGATCGATTTATGGAGTCTGACAGACAGACTGGCACTTGCGGTGTTTGAAAATTTGGATTCCCCTGCATGGTTTGTAGACTTTGTTTATTTTTGCGACATTGCATTCCACTCTCAAGTCCGGTATATTGTCACTATTGTGTGCCATGGCAACTCGCTCCAACATTACTGTTTGAAAAAACACAAGGAATTTCACCCCGAACCCACCAGAATGAGCTCAGAGACCCTGATAAATTTCAAAATTTACCTGGGGAGAATCCCCAAGACCTCTCCCCCCCCCTCCCCCCCCATAGACCGAGCAACTTTGCCTTCGGCATCTGCATGCTGTGATCATTCGTCTACGTCGTTTTTGGACGAACTGTAAATCGGCTGTCTCAATAACATAAATTGTATGCCCTGTACACAAAGATATGATGAACTTACTATATATTATTACACACTTCTATCAAATATTGACTACTTGCATTGTTACTGTTAGTACGTGTAAACATTTCTGTTTCGTTACCAGACAGTCGTTTAAACGTTTACAATTTTGTCTAAACGTGGAAGCCTTAATCAAAATAATAAATACGCGCCGGGACAATCTGGTATAATTCAAAGAAAAGCAACATGATGATTGTTAACCCTTTACCCAACGCAGACGATTTCAAAATTTATTATTTTAAATGTCATTTTTAAAATTTTTTCAAAAAATTTCAACAAAACCATATCATGTGACCCCTCTTTGGAATGAGCTTGACGAGCTCGTTCCAAAGAGGGGTCACATGATATGGTTTTGTTGAAATTTTTCGAAAAATAATATTTTTTCAGCTGCTCAATCTGCATATTACGCGGGTGGATGCTGGCGATTCGTTGGGTAAAGGGTTAACAACTCAAAAACACATTTATTGTCTTAGTCTTAGATAAAGGAAAATAGATCAACGCTGTGATGAATCCATATCACGCTAAAACAACATGTCATGTCATTTGATTTTTGCGCATCAAAACAAATATCATTCCTCTTAGAGGGTACCCGACTGAAACAACATGTCTAAAACAACACGCCAATTCTGATTGGTGTCTAGGCCTACATGCTACCAATTCAGTTTAGAAGTATTATTAAAGTCTGATTGAGTTATTATGGGATGTGTTATGAGGATTGTGGATTATTTTCGTTAAAACTGGATAATTTTCGATAAAAAAGTGAATAAAAATCTTTTTTATATATTACCATCTCCCCAATTTTTTTAAAAATAGCATAAAAAAATCGGATCAATGTGGATTGTGGATAATTTTCAATTTAATTTGGTAATTTTCGATAAAAAAGGGAGTAGAAATATTTTTTATATATTTCTACCCCCTCCCCCCCTAGTCCAATAATATTAGCCTTCGCCTGTGCTCCGAATTTATTATTATTTGATTTTTAATATGTCGGTGCGACATATTAAAAATCAAAAGATAATAATTCGGAGCACAGGCTAAGGCTAATATTATTGGACTACCCCCCCCCCCCCCCACCCCCCCAAAAAATTGTCAAATATCAAAAAAACATCGGGACAACCCGCCCCAAAAAGTGGGACAACCCGCCCCCCCCCCCCCCCCCAAAAAAAAAAAAAAATAGGCATGGGGCGGGTTGTCCCTGGTCCACAGAAGGCAGTGGGATGCAAACACGATTTCGGTATTTAGTGAGCGATAAAAGTTACCGCGAAATAAGATGAAATATATACGCTGAGATTCAAATTCTCTGAGAAGAAAATTAATTTTCATCTCCAACTGGATAGTTGGATTTTGCGTTTGATATATTATGTGACAACAATTTTGTGAA
Source organism: Pictodentalium vernedei (assembly GCA_031216915.1). Taxonomy (NCBI): domain Eukaryota; kingdom Metazoa; phylum Mollusca; class Scaphopoda; order Dentaliida; family Dentaliidae; genus Pictodentalium; species Pictodentalium vernedei. The sequence continues at coordinate 41,794,898 of CM062290.1, forward strand.
CTGACTGCTCAAGTATCAGCAAAATTGTAGGCTTTCAAATTGGTAAAAACAACAAAAAATATTAAAATCAAACCTGTTGATCATTTGGAATGGCAGTTGGAACGGAACCAGCAACCCAATGTCGGAAACGTATACAAATTTGCTGGATGAAAGATACTATCACACAACAAATGGCACAAACAATTGTGAGGGGTGGGGGTGGGGGAGGGGTGGGGGGGCTGAGGGCCCCCAAATGCAAACCATAATTAACTGTTTTTAACCCCCACGTTACCCAGGAGGCACCAGAATCGATCTCAGAGATTATTTATTATTATTTATTGGTGTTTAAAGTCACATATTTATGCACAATGGCTAATCATGACCATGACAGTTTTACGGGTGGAGGAAGCCGGAGTACCCGGAGAGAACCACCGAGCAACGGCGAGCAACTGTCAGCTCCCCAACATACTAACTCCACACAAGCAGGGCTAGCATTGGTTGAAGACAAGTGCACCATCGACGTGCAGTACGCCTTAGTACACAGCGTCACCGTGCCCCCACGTGGGCAATGGGGGTGAAGTATCTTGCCCAAGGACACAACGCGGTTGCCGCAGGTGGGATTCGAACCGAGGACCACTCGGCTTGCAGCCTGCACCTCTACCAAACTGAACCACCGCGCCCCCGATCTCAGAGATTCAGAATTGGAAGAAAAAATATCCTGGGAAGGGCTCATAATCGTGGGAGGGAATACGCACAATTCCATAGTTCAAGCATTATATCGATCTAGTCCCCCCCCCCCCGCCCCCATTTCGAAAATATGAAATGGATTGTTTTTATCTAGTAGGGGCGTAGCCAGGATTCTATAATGGGGGGGGGGCATTTTTTTTTGGGGGGGGGCAATCATGATATTTGGAAGGTCGTTGTGGGGTTTGCCACCCCCCCCCCCCCCGCAAAAAAAAATGCAACCTGTCACATGATGTTTTTAACCCCTACCTTTCTTCAGGAGGCACCAGAATCGATCTCCCTCAGAATCTAGCAACTTAACCTTCTTCCCAGTGGTGGGGCAGGCTGGGGGTGGGGCTCCCAAATGCAAACTGTCACTTATTGTTTTTAACCCTCACCCAGACCTTCGATTGGGGATCCTCGCTCTGCCACTGGGGCCACCATTGATATTGTATTTAGAGAATGACATGGTTTAGTGGTTAGTGTTATTCAGTGTTAATCTGAACCGGAGATTGAGGAGGCCCCACAGCGACCACATCATAAAAAGGCCCATATAAAGGTAAATAAACAGTGTAAATCAGCATTTGAATTACTGGTTTTGATGAATCCACCCTGAGATTTCGCTCGACGACGATCTGTTGTGTCATGATATAGCCCAGATGCTGACAATGATGTTAAACACTAATAAATAAATAATATTTTCAAAAGTGTACGGGCCAAATTTTTTGAGGGGGCTGGAAGATTTTGCTTAAAATCAATTCAGTTATTTTATTTATTATAAAACTGGTCGGAAAACTCAATAAAATCACGCTAGAGTAACAAAACATAAAGGAGTTTACATCTTGTACCAAAAAAATGTGATTATTTCACTTTTTCCCCATTTACACGGTATTTATGCTTTATAAAATTGTTACGAAATTTTTCAGTTAATCAACACTAGGGTGTGGAAAGGTTCGGTATGGCATCGCGAATTGTCCTCGCAATTTTATAAAGCATAAATTACGTGCGATTGGAAATTATGACAAGGAATATACACGTGTGATGGCGAAGGCTTATTTTACCAGAATGTTTTTAACTTTTGGGACCCGTATCACAATTTATACAAAAATCTCTTCTTTTTTCTACCATGCTTTTTCAGCTTTGTGGGCAATATTATTTTTTAAAAATACGCCTTTTGTTTCTGTTCCTGGATGCTAATCTCATTGAGGCGATTGTCTCATTAAAGGCTTATTGTCTATGCGGTCAGCGGGATGGTTCTTGAGTCGGGGAAAATAGTGGGTCGAAGTTACCGAAATTGGGTCGAAATTACTTTGGGTCGAAATTACCTTTTTTGGGTCGAAATTACCGATTTGGGTCGAAGTTACTTTGGATCGAAATTACTGTGGGTCGAAGTTACTGGCATTCACAACATTCATCCCGTCGTGCGCCTCAGCGAATTCGTTGTTTTCCTTGCACAAAATGGCGTGTCGATCAGTGTTGATGGCGAAATGATCTATTTTGTCTTGAAAATAGTCTACAATAAAACAAACAATACTCCAACCGTCTGCGCAAATATTGTTGACTCGAAACGTTCAATCTTAGCGCTGATTCTGCAGTGTCCCAACTACTTCATAACCGGTGTAAATATTTTATCGGCTATCTACTAACAAATTAACTTGAATATTCAATAAGAAGACAGCATTATGTCTACTCAATCAATTCATAATACACGAAGACGGAAAAAAAATTATTACTTCCGAAACTGGTGGATTTCAAGTAATATCACGTTCTATTTTGGACTGTGCTAAAGATCTCACTGAGAGGAAAAAAATAACAAATACCAACAATGTTAATATGAGGGCACCTACATCTGATCAGATTGCACAACGCTCACGTATGTACACCCTTGACACCAAAACTGAAAAGCTTTGACGAAGAAATTAAAAGCTGCCAACAAATTCAAGTTTGATACTGAGCGTAAACTTGGAATCAGGGCTCAAAATAAGTGGTTTCGCATCGCTATTTGCTATGCAATACATGCTAAAAGCTACACAATTTTTAATTATGTATAGCATTTTGCGATACAATATATTCAACTGCAGCCTAATAGGCTGCAGTTGAATATCTTGTATTGCAAAATGTAAAAATGAAAATTTGCAACAAAACTTTGCAAGCTAGTTCACCGATGCTTCACTCCTGATATAAGATTAACTATCCGTCTCGCATTAGCAACTTCATATGTAACGTGAATTTCATTGGTTTAAATTCATCCTGCATTGTTTCTGCATTTTGCATAAAATACCCAGTCAAAATAATTTTAAGCCCATCAAATTAAGAGATGTTACGCATTTGAAAACATCAAAGTCCATGGAGTTGTTAAAGGCAGTTCAGTTGAAAAACATAGCTAGTGCTTCATGTGTTGCAGCTCATTTGAAAAAACACAGAAATGGATGGACATTATTCTATCTGCTCAGAAGAGTTCAATACAAAACAGTATGGCATAACTCCGGTATACAAGAACTGCTATGCAATTTGAACAAAATGCTATTCATTTTTTGGAAATGTGTAGCATTTTGCTACGCATAGAAAAAAGGGTATTTTGAGCCCTGCTTGGAATGTAGTACACATTACAGTTAAGCGCAGGAGTTTATGAAATACTGAAAGAAGCTACTAAAACAATATTAATGGCATTGGATAATTTCACATTCACATGGGAGAGAATCACAAACAAGAGTTCACATGCATTAGTTGTTGAAGAATGGATGAAAGTGCAAAGAAAAAAAGAGAAGAAACATTCGTACACTATGAATCTGTACAACACCTCACCAACTGCATTGATCAATGGCCGAGAAGCTGTAACTACAGTACGTGGAGAGTGGATTGTAACTAAATCACCCGCAGAGTGGAGTTATCACCCAAGCTATAACTTTCAAATTTTGTACATATCAACAAAAAAGACAAGCAATGTTTCAGCCAATGGACCTCCGGGTTTAACCCGGAGGTCTATTGGCTCAAACTTTGCTTGTGCTGGTTATGCTTTGCAACAAATTTGCAATTATTACTTGGGTGGAATCTCCACTCTGCGGGTGATTTAGTGATAATACACTCTCCATGTGCTGTACTTTTTACGAAGAATATCTACCTCTGTTTGAATATGAAATATTTAGCAATTCTGAAGTTAATTCCATTGATGACAGTTTTAAGAACATACTTTCTACGTCTGCTGAAAACAAGTTCAACATGCAGAATGAAAAGAATACCCATAGTAAACATTTAATGTTGAAACATGATGCATCGACATCAAATGCAGGTGTAAAGAATGAGAGTCATAATATTTCATCAAATGCTACTAGAATTTGTAAGACTGAAAATGGTGATCAACAAAGAAAATCTTTTATTGCACCATCTCGAAGTACAAAAACTATGGAGAATACAAAGCAGACATTCTTGGTTGATCCTGACACCATGAAGAAAAATGAAGGATATGACGAACAAGATCACCCTTCTAGTGGTGATGGAACACAAAATGGCTGTGTTGAAATATTGCCCCAAATTTCATACCATCGCAACTGTCTCCAAATAAATCAGGATACTGTCAGCATGGTTTCTATGGATCAGAATAAAGTGTTCACATGTGCGAGCTGATAAGTGAGCGATATTGACAAGGATACTGGGATGTCATCTTCAAAAATTCAACCAGATATGATTTCTTATGCAAAGATGAATCCCCAAATGGATATTCAAATACCCAGTAAAACAATAAAGGTTCTGCGTTCTGTTCACCAACAAACTGATAATGTCTATAATCTACCTGAATAATCTAAGATAAAGGATCTGAAGAAATCTGAGCCATTTTGAATATGAAAGAAAAAAGACTTGAAATAAAGGAACAAGAAATTCAAGAGCAACGTAAATTAGTATATCTTCAAAAAACTGAATTCCTGAAATTGGAGAATAAAATAGAGGAGCCGAATAATACTATACTAATTCGGAGAACAAAAGCTACTGCATCATCGGCTAGTCCAAGTGGTAACATCCACTCTTCTATGCAAGACATCCCACCTTTTATCTTCCCACCTCCTGGGATTCAACAAATTCACAATTTAGTCGTAATAACTTAACTCTCCAAAACGAGATAATGGCAGTTAAGCAGCAGCAACTCGAGATGGAATCAGATCACATGAAATTGAAAGGAATGTTTCAAGGTCAGAAAATTGAACAATTGTGTCAAAATCAACAAATGGCATTTAATACTACTCAATGTAACAACAATCACCAGTATATGAACACGTGTGACCCATGTATAATTCCTAATCAGCCAACATCTTATCCTCAACATAACCTCAAAATCAACATTACTTGAAATCTGATCAACCACATATACCAGTCTACCACCCTCAAATGTATCCGAGTTCGGATTCTTTGTTATCCAGTTTCTTGTGATTCAAAATCCTCCAAGAGAAGGAATAAACCCCGGATGAAAAGTAAAAAGAAGAATAGTTTTGAGTAATAACAGTTCAACTACAGTAACAACATGAACGTTCAAGCATCAGTGCTTTCATTACTGATATCAACACGAATGGAGTCCACATACCTAACCTGCCTGGGACTGTAGTTACAACTAAGATAATCAGAAACGATGGTGATCACAGTAGTAGTAGAGAATTGGAGGAAGAAGAAAGTATAAGAATGTGTAAAAATACTGACAACCTGTGCAGACTTACATGTAACAAGTGAACGGATGTAAAATCACAGTTATCCTGAAATACCTGTAGTAGTAAGTGATACAAAACAACATATCGAAGGCTGAGTGCTAGAATGTTCTATGTCCCTTATGGGACATAGAACATTCTAGCACTCGGCCGTCGATATGGAAGAGGGATCCCATAACAAGACCAATCTATCTGCACATGTCAATAATGTAAGCCTTTCTGATATCAACACAGTCTCTGATATAGAAACTACACAAGTTAAGGTAATGGATAGTACTTATTTGAGAAGGGAAATACCATCCGTCGAGGATGAAGTACAAAGCCATTCTGACAACCATTTTTTATGTGGAGGCCGTGGGATATAAAAACTGATATACCTATACCAAGCTCACCTACTACTCTCATCATCACTTCATTCAACATCAAAAATGTCAAAAGTAATTTCATCTTTCTACAATCACTCATGGAGAAGTCCGACATATCATGCTTACAGGAAATCTGGTTACACAAATTTGAACTTTCATTCATCGACAAGATCAGCAATAAATTCTACTCCTTCAGTAAATCCACAGATGACGAATATGAATTGTCGAAATCAATGAATGCTCCACGAGGACATGGTGGTGTTACTGTACTCCTTAAAAATGTGATGTGTCCCAACTCCAAGCTTCTACCAGATGGTTCGAATAATTTAATTATCATCGAAGTAGGCAATAAACATCCCTTGTGTACTATCAATGTATATATACCATCAAGGGGTACAAAAAAGAACAACAATACAAGGCAGTTCTCACCGAAATTGATGAGATCATCACAAAATATAGAGAATCCCATCAAGTCATTATTTGTGGAGACTGGATTGCTTCATTGAAGTTAAGGAACCATGTCAGAAGAGATATTTTACTGGATGAAATTGTTGGAAGAAAGATGCTCAAAACCTTTGTTGTTCCTAAACCAACATTTTTTCGCTGTAACGAACGTGACTGCCCTCAAATCGATTACATTTTAGTTACTGAAGAAGACAGATGCCAGCTCATTGATGTAGAAATAATGGATCGGAATTATGACAACACATCTGATCATGTCCCTGTAATTGCCTGGATCAACAGCAAGTGACAAAGTATGAAGAATGCTCTAAACAAACTGTTAGACCTAACTGGAGAAAATGCAATTGGTTTTTCTATCAACAGTACATCAGTGAGAATCTTCACGACAAATCTTTCTCCAATTCGAAAGAAAAACTTTAACATTTAACTGAAATCTTAAAAAAGTGCAGCGGATGAGAGTATTCCTAAATCCAAAACGTTATCAATGAATCGCAACAAAAGTGGGAAAAAGACCATCCACTTGGACTGAGGACATAAAAAATGCACCCAAGAAAGCAAAAGAAACCTTCTGGAAATGGAAAGAAGCTGGTAGACCAACTGGTCATTTTTTGTGGATGAAAAAGTTTATTGCTAAGATATTGAAGAAGACTCAGAGAATACATGCAGCAAAATTGAAGCAGAAACAATTGTCAAAGACCATGGATGCAAAAGAGAACGACGAAAAGCTCTTTTACCAACTCATCAGAGCACAGCGGAAACAAAAATGTATCAACCCAGAGTAACTTATTGTGATTGGTGAAAGTCTTAACAATCCTGATGACATTAGAAATGGATGGGCTTTTTTCTTCCAACAACTTGCATTACCACTTGAAGACAAAAAGTTTCACGAGGACCACAGAATGTAAGTAGAGTATGATATACACGAAATTGTGGAAATCTGTTCTCGGCAAAATCAACCATTAAAGAAAGTCACATCAAAGAATGTTATTAACATCATTGATTCATTAAAGAATGGAAAAGCTGAAGACATCACAGGATTACAAGCAGAACACCTGAAAATGGAAGGCGAAAAAGTTGTAAATTCCATCGTAAACATCATCAACTTATGCTTTAAAGAACAACGAGTTCCTGATATACTAAAACTTGGGATCATATCTCCAGTTTACAAAAAAGAGAGAAAAATTTACCAACAAATTATCGAGGAATCACTGTCACCCTAATAATGAAAATAATGGAGAAGATGTTGGTGCAAAGATCTGAGCCAATCCTTAATGAAAGTCTGTCAAGGTTGCAGAAAGGATTCACCGCCGGTACATCTTCTGTGAATGCAGCACTTGTTATCAGTGAAGTCATCTCTGAGGCCAGAGAAATTAAAGCACCCCTTCATCTTGCTGCTCTGGACGCTCAAAAGGCATTTGTTGCGACTTGTGTAAACGTTGGCGCTACATACGGTGTGGCGCAAACATTTCAAGAGAATGTATGCAGATTTTAGAGCTAGAGATGTAGATTTTCAAGGGACATGTCATCCATGCCAAGGTGAACATTTAGAAACAAATGAATCGTCATAAACGTCAGACTCGTCAGAATCATCACCAAAAAGATTAAGAGCAGTACCCAGTGGCGGCGCCAGAAATTTTTTTGTGTGGGGGGGGGGGGGGGGCAACTAGGGGGGGGGGGGGGGGCAGACTCCCATGAAGGGGGGCAAATACGTAAAGGATCATATCATTACTTTGTTATGAGGTAGTCCAAACTTGGACCCAAAGTCCGTAATATACTTTTTTGGTTTGGTACGTCCTGTGGACGTACCAAACCAAAAAATTATATTACGGACTTTGGGTCCAAGTTTCGACTAAATGTAATGGTAATTAGCGGTCCTCCTTTCAAAAAATCCTGGATCCGCGTGAGAGAGACTCATAATGCCCGTCTATCATAATGCGAAATCCATGAATTTTTTTAGACAAGGGATATGGATAGACATGCCTTTGTTGGCTCATAACTTAATTATAACTTATAAGTATCTGCATCCGAGTCTTTAAATCTCTACTGCCTGGATGTGTTCATCAGCTAGCCTGAGGCTTTGGGCTAAGTGTGTATGGGAAATTATTGGGAATAAAAAAGAGAGGGGGGTGTGTGTGTGTGAGAGAGAGTGACTGAATGTGTTTGTGTGTGAGGGTGGATGGATGGAAATGCATGCGAGATGGTTGGGGGGGCCACTGTGGGGGGGGGGGGCAAAGCCTTCGTTTGGGGGGGGGGGGGGGCAAATGCCCCCCCCCCCGTAGCGCCGCCACTGGCAGTACCAGAGACCTAAACATCCCCACAACCAAACTCACTATCAGAATCACTTAGTTCAGCTTCGCCAACTCCATTAAACCAAACACACGGAATAAATGAACCCCCTGTGCCAGACATAAGTTGTATGGCAGACACGTCGCAGCTCTCTTTCATAGTTCCTGACAACAATCATCCAAATTATTTATCGCCCCCAGAATACTAAACGCACAAAGTTCCTTGTTTGGTTGAATCTTTTGTTTTTTTTTTACGTTTCGTTTTTTACCGGTTCAGCAACATATTTTTAGTTGAACTTTTGATATTATATGTGTATTCGGATGAAAATGTATATGAATATATGATGTATATAATTTACACTTCAAACTGAGACAATTGAAAAAGAGAAACGTAGCTTGTTTTTTTTTTTTTTTTTTTTGTCCCCATGTTCCAAAGCCAACAACGTAAATGCAGCCATAGTGGAATATCAGAGCTGTTCGCATTGTTGGGGGCGAACAGTCCATAAAAACAGGGGCGAAGAGTCCATTGGGGCGAACAGTCTCGGGGGCGAACAGTCTCCGGGGGCGACAGTCCAGTTCCCTTTTTCTTATGGTGTCCAAAATATCAGTCTGACAGAATAAGATTCACTGGGAGTGCTATTATAATGATAATATACTACTCAAAGTTTGCCAAGCACCAAGTATATCCAGCTACCTGTTTTACGTTTTAGTTGAAATATTGTAATGAAAAGTGTATATTTTTTTTATTTAATTGTATCTTTAATGATTTAAGTACAGAAATTAAGATTTCGTTTGTGTTTGACATTATTTTTTATCTTTTGAATACGATAACCATGGAAACGGATATTATTGGTAAAAGCAGGGGGAGGGGGGAGGGGGGGGGGGGAGTCGCAAAAAAATGCCAGGATACAAGGTCTAGGTGGGTGGGTGGGTCCGAGCCCCAAATTGCAGTTTTTGCCGGTGTCATGCAGTTTTTTGCCAAATAAATTTTTTTTACACACAAGTAATTACAACCAAAGTGAATTCAAGTGCTTAGATTCATAACTTAGAACAGAATAGAGCATTGATAATGTGTTGGGGGCTCCATGTTAGAATTGTTCCCCATGTTTTACACTTCATTAGGGTGTGGGTCCTGTTCTGGGTCTGGCAAAAATTTGCAAAACAAAAAAGTGATTCCCAGCTATTTGGTCATGATTTTCACTCCTTTATATTTCTACTAAGGCAGTCTGCCTCCTTGATTGTGGAAAACGTGTATAATTTCAAGGTAAATATGATTCTAGTGACACTAACATAAAAAAAATAAATAAGAGGCAATTCATCTCAGACAAGCCACCCTGGCATGGGTCAAAGAACTTCAGTATTAGGTCTCTCTCCGACCAGCTGTAGAAACTAAACATTTAACCGAAAAGTAATGAAATGAAAAACAACTATTTCTTGTGGACAGTTGAAGATATCCAGGTGGGAACAATATATTTTGGGCAGGGCTTCTTGGTAGTGGGATTCAACTGGTGTCTAAACAGCATAGACATGTTGTACATCGGGGTAAGGATTGTGTTGCTTGGAACATGAATGGGTGTATATCTGCAATTCAGTCGGTGGAGGCGGGTTCCAGTGATTACCTGGGGATCTGATGCTGCATTTCCGTTGTGGCTTTATATGCAGAGAGATTGTTTTGGGGGTAATCTGTGGCTAGGGATGCCTTGGATGCCCAAGAGCAGGGCTGGGATATCGGACAAGTTGGTTTGCGGCACCTTTCGTGTTTGGGAAAAGTATTTATTTATTTAATTTTTTTTTTTGATTTAGGTAATTTGAATACTTCGTTAAACAGGTTTTATAAATTTTGGGTGGGTCCCCAATTGTCTTTGAGGAAAAACTGTGCGGGAGGGGTGGGTGTCCAAGACATGACTGGAAAAATTGCATTCCGGGGGTGGTGGGTCCCAAAAATTGAAAATGTAAAAATTTCCACCTTGTATCCGTAATTTTTTGCCTGACCACCCCCCCCCCCCCCCCCTTCCCCAGTATGTCAAACAGTTGACAGAGCGAACTGGTGTGGATTCAATATCGAGTCTGAGACCCATTACTGTTAATTACAGCTTGATAACGCCTTCTCATGCTCCCAATCAGGTTCCTAGTGGTCTTTGTGGGATGTTGTTCCATTCTTGGTCCAGCAAGGAACCAAGCTCTTGGACACTTCTTGGCTGTACTGGAAGGGCTCAAATTGCAAGCTGCAACTCATTCCAGACATGTTCGATTGGATTGAGGTCAGGGGATCTTGCTGGCCAGTCCATACGCTCAATCCCCTCCCTCTGTCGGTACTCCCCGACAGCATGTGCAATACGAGGACGGGCATTATCGTCTATCAGAATGAATTTATCACCCACTGCACCTGCATAGAATAGAATAGAATAATTTATTCAGTAGTACAACATGTATAGACATAGAATACATTTTATAGTAACAGTAACATACAATATTCTCAACTACATTATTGCACTACAGGGAAATGGCATAGCCACTATGGCTGTCTTCCTGCCATTCCCGATATAAAAAATAGTTGAATACGAAACGAAACAATCCTGATAGCAGCCTGTTTTTGCAATGGTGAAACGATTAGAGTTAAATTTAATACAGTTGTTTGTTGGGGGGGGGGGGGGGGGGGTTCTTTCCATTAGTTGCAGAAACCTTCTTCCTCTTTCAGAGGGTGTATGGCGTTTACGTAAAAGAATGATTTGCTAATTTCATAATGTTGAGATAACAGAACTTTTTTGAAATGGTATAACTAGGGCCTACAGTCTGGACAAACTGGGTTGTCACAGTCGATATGCTGTGGATACGAGTTTAGGAATTTATCAGTCAGAGTCTTTTTGAATAATGATCTGGGATAGTTTTGAATTAATGGTTCGACTGTATTCCACATCCTAGGAAAAGTGTGTATTGGAAGGTTAGCTGAAAATTGTGTTCTTGGTTTGAGTGTATGTACATTACCGGACTGTCTGGTGTCCATTCCTGAGGGATTTTGGTATATGCTAAAAGTGTTCTCAAAGCTTTCTGGTAGCGTCTTGTTATACCAATCATACATGAACAATAGTACCTGAAGTTTATACAAGTCTGCGAATTTTAAGATACGCTGGTTGTGAAATAAAGGATCGGTGTGGGCATTATATTTTTTGTTAGAGATGATTCTGATAGCTTTCTTTTGAAGTTTTATAATTGTTTTAGTCGAGGGTGAGTGTCCCCAGATGTGGATCCCATATAACATGTGACTGTGAATCAGAGAGTAGTATAATGTTTTCAGACACTCTTTCGGGAGAATTCTTTTTACCTTGTTTATTACGTAAATAGCCCTTGAAATTTTGGAGCAGACAATTGATAGATGATTCCTAAAGTTAAAATTTTCATCCACGTGAATACCTAAAAATTTTACGGATTTTTCCTCTTGATGATTTGCAACAAGAGAGATGCTTGAATTATTAGGGAGTTTGCGATTTCAAACGTGTACGGGTACGGACACGTGTAGCAGATAATTTGTGAAGTACGTCACACTTCTTGCACACGCTTACACGTTTGCTACACGTAAAACTGCCGGGTTGAAATTTGAAAATTCCAGTGATTTAAAAAGACAAAATGTGTTTCAGTTGAATGCACAAATTCGTGCCAGCTACAATCCCGTGGTTCCTAGAAGCTTTCTAATTGCAACAATCGAAATAATGAGCGTGTTTGTGAAACAAATTAGTTTAATTTTGTTGTGACAAAGACATGTCAACACTGGCATTAATCACGAAATAATTCGTTTTGGTCGGGAAAAGTCATTACGTGTACGTGGAAGCAGTAAGGGGGGAGCTTGGGTGGATGAAAATCAAGGACAGGGTAGATTTGGGAAAACTGTGTTACTTTAACTACTTGAGAAACCTGCCTGACAACCGGTGGTGCAAATTGATGCTCGATACCATTTGGAATTCTAATATAGAAACGGGGTGGTCAAAACATGTGAGGGAACTAATGGACAATTACTCTATAGAGGTCACAAACATAGAAGTAGGAATGAAAGAAGGCAAAAGGTTTGTCAAAGAGAGAGTCATGGAAGATTGCAATCGAAACTGGCGAGCAGGGGTTAGCGTGAAAAGATCACTGCAGGGGTTACAATATAAAGAAAAGCCAGCTTTTGAGAAGTACCTAGATGGCACCTTTGGGGGGTCACTGCTGTTCAAACTGAGATCAAGATCACTGGAGCTTCGGGGAAAAATTGGGAGAGATGGGGAAAAGGGATGCCAAATGTGCCACTCTGGAGTAGTGGAGACCCTGGAACATTTTCTCTTGGAATGCCCACAGTATATACCTCATAGAATAAAATTTACTGGAAGAATAATGCAGAAGTGGGGTGAAGAAACAAAGGATAGATGGCTGAAGGGGGACACGAGGGAGAGGGTAGGAATGCTTATTGAAGAAATTGAAAAAGAGGAAGTGAGGGACACTATTAAGCAGTTTATATCTGAATGCTGGGAGGAGAGGAGGGGAAGAGGGGGTGGGGTGCAGGGGGAATGATGGCCTTCTCTTATGAGGACCGCGACAAATCAGCGGCTGGCCAAAGAGTTATTATTATTATACGGGTAGACGAAAATCTTGTCGACAACATCATAAAGTTCGCTTACTTCCACACGTACACGTTTTTATCCAACGTGTAGAAGTAGATTTACAAGTTTCGACGAACGGGTAGATATGGATTTGTTAAAATAATAATGGTTTCATTTTCTCTCTACATATATAATATAACAGGTTATTCTAGTTGTAATCCTTGTGTTCTGGAAGAATTCTTCGCGGATATCAAGGGGAAATTGTTGTTGTGTTTGTTGTGGATTGAATATTTAAGATCTCGAACGCAGCTGTTTTCTCGAACAGTCTTGGAGAATATATTTTCCCTTTCTTCCAACGATGAATTATCACACGAGAATGTTTCTGTTACGTTGCCACTACGCCTATGAACGATCACTATTATATATTTGATTATTTTATTCTTAATTTATTTATTTTCGTGTACGGGGTGAGTGTGTGTGTGGTGTGAGTGTGTGGTGTGCGTGTGTGTGGGGGGGGGGGGGGGGAGAATTGATTTAGTAGTGGGGAAGTTCGATTGAATCAGATGGCCTACTACGATGGTTGTGGGCTAGGAACAATATGAGGGGGGGGGGGGGCACGTAAGTTGATTACTGAGCCGGAGGCAGATCCAAAAGTGCACAACACTGAGATGAGGAGTACGGGAAGGGTGGCCCTCCCAATGTGGATAATCAGGAGGTTCTCCCCAGGGACATTCAAGTCCCCCATTGATAACAATCGAACTACTGAATTATTTTTGAAAATTATTTTATATACCCTGTTTGTTTCAAAATTAGTTATACCCTGTTTGTTTCTGTGTTTTTAAATGCGCGCTTCATTTTAAATGGGAGCGGGTCATGACGTGGGTTTGTGTGTGTATGGGGGGGGGGGGGGGGGGCTCTCCCAGGCCTGGCTACGTCACTGAGTAATGGCTTTCCGAAGGAAGGTGTTTGTAGCAGGGACCTGCTGAAAGGTAGAGAGCAAGGCATAAGCATAAGGAGAGCAAAACAAAACAAAAAAAAAAAAAAAAATAGTTTTCACGTGCCAAAGGGGCGCAGGTACGACGTGAGATTTTAAAACCATTGCGAACCGAATGGCTATCATTGGATTTATAGTGTCAGACAGAACCAAGGAGGCCGGATATAAACCAAGATCCAGCTCGTGAAAAGAGATTGCACATTGCATTGAATGCGTTTACCGGAGGGCCAGCCCCCACCAGCCACGTTATTCTAGGATGTGAGATTTATGCAGCCTGGCCCACCAAGCTACCATAATGATTCCAATCGACCAGTGGTTCATTTGCTAAGTGCCGAGGCACACACAGTTGTGATGCGTTTATTGGGATGAAGTCATGGCATCTAATCAATGCCGCAAAACAATCTTCGTTAAAGAGAGAAGAAAAACACAAACAGAACGCTGCTTTGGGAGCAGCGCCAGCATGATTTCCATAGCGGTTACAAAATGGAAAGAACGCCACCAAAACAGACCAATATGACGGTTTGTAAAAGCTGGAATCATCCATTAGCTTACAGAATGAAAGGTTGGAAATCGGTCTCCCTTTGGGAGAACCGATGACTAAATATAGCAACCAAAAAACAATCACACGCCCACCTTATGACCCCTGATACACCACATGCCCTTGTCGTGGGCTGGTTGTGGACATATTTATTTCCTTATTAAGAGAGTCAAACACTTGTCCTAGCCAGACACGTTTCAATCATTGGCTTGCGTTTAGTCATTCTCTGTGGCTGTTGGCAAGTGGCGAGTTAGCTCACTTGACTGAAAACCAGGGTGAGCTATTCTAATCACTTTTTGCCCGTCGCGCGTCCGTCGTCTGTCGTGAAGGTGATGTTTGGGAACACTTTAATGGAATTTCACTTGAGTAGCGGCTATATAGAGGCATTTTTTTAAATAATATTTTTGCTCGTATTGAGGAGGGGGGGGGGGGGGGGCAAAATGCGCCAATTGGTAAAACATCTTCTCTTGAACTAGCGGTAGCAGATTTCGTTATGCTGCTTCCCTTTGGGGTGTAGAACCCAATTTGTTTAAGAAAAGTTCGAGGGGCAATATTCACCGTCGTTATGGGAGGGGCAAGAATTTTATATTTTCTGACCGAGCGGCCGATTTGAACCAAATTTATTATGAAGTATATTAATGGGTCATAAGTATTTATGCCCCCAACAATTTCCAGTAGCCCCGTGGGAACCGCGGCAGCTAAAAATAGAAATATTTTTTGCTAAAAGCCCATATCTCCAAAACCACAATGCACTGAGATTTCTTATTTGATGTGAATCTTCCTTGGAACCAACCAACAGAAAGGAATAGTAAAAAAAATGTCATTAGTTTTGTGGTAGAATACAGCTTCTGGACTTTGAAAAAATGCTAAGTCCGCATTTTTTAACACTGTGGATAACAGAAAAAAACCTTTAAAAATCTGTTTTTTTTCTAAACCACTGCCTCAAATGATTCATATTTGATATATGGCATCACTGTAAGTAGGATTTTCAGATCTATTTAAATTGATCCCTTTGGGGCACATTTAGCGGGGAAAAATGTGGCCCATGCATGGGCCTCAAAATACAAAATAAAAAAAAATCAAACGCAACTTTTGCTAAATCTGTACTATCAGGTCATTGATATTTGGTATGGAGCATATTTGGAGCGGGTAGCATCCAACTGGCAAAAAAAAAAAAAAAACCCGGGTTTTACATGGGTTGCCACATGGTGTTATGAAATATTTGGATATACAAGTCTGCGCAGCATGATGCACAACCCTTCTGTGTCAGATACAACGGTGCCATTCTCACAAACGATTGATTGGGGTAATCGAAATGTGGTGTTAACTTGGCTAAACCGTCCTTGTCAAACCTAAACATTTGACGGCATTTGTAAATCGTGACAAGTCAAAGCTTGGGTAATGAAACCTAATGTTAGAAGCTGAACGTTCATCACTTGTGGATAACAACACTAATTCTACGTCGTCTTCAATCGCACCGAACATCAGCAGATCTGAGGAAGCCATTATTGGTCAACAACATAATGACCCTGAACTCACAGAGTTACTGGCCCGTTACCCGTACACGTACACGTTAATTAAAAAGTCGTTTCGCAACTCAATTTTTCTCAAATCGCAAAGTGTACGGGTACGTGTAGCTACACGTACCCGTACCCGTACACGTTTGAAATCGCAAACTCCCTATTAAGCAAGATTTGTCTGCTTCCAATAGTGTATAAATCGTTCATAGGATGAAAGATGATGAATTTTGTTTTGGTTTCATTTAGGATAAGTTTATTTGCAGTACACCAAACGAATAAATTATTTAATTCGAGGTCAGCTGTTTCTATTAATGTATCTAAATTATTACCAGATGCATGTACTGTGGTATCATCTGCGTACGATAACATTTTGAGCGATGTGGCGTTTATGATATCGTTGATGTAGATAATGAAGAGAAGAGGTCCAAGAGTGGATCCCTGTGGAACACCAGTTGTTACTTCCAGAAAGCAAGAACTCGCATTTGGAAGAAATACTGATTGCTTTCTGTCTGTAAGATAGTTTTGAAACCATGAGTTTGCATGCCCCCGTATTCCATACAATTCTAACTTTTGTAATAGGATGGAATGATTTATAGTATCAAATGCTTTTGAGGAATCAACAAAAAGAGCTAACGTGCAGTCTTTTGTTGGTTTATCATTCATTTCTGCCACAGTGTTTATAAGATGCAATACTGGATGTATTGTTGAATGTGCTTTTCTAAAACCAAATTGGTACTGGTGAATAGTTTTATTTTCTTCCAGGAAATGTATTAATCGAGAATACATTAGTTTCTCTAATACTTTGGAGAACGTTGGTAGAATGCTAATGGGTCTATAATTGTTAAATAGCTGCTGATCGCCCGATTTGAAGATGGGAATTATTTTACCTATTTTCATTTTGGTTGGGACAATGCCAGTGGAAAATGAAAGGTTAATTACGTGGATTAATGGGTCTACGATCTCGTGTATTATTTCCTTGAGCATTTTTGTTGATATATTGTCAAAGTCTCTGCTTATTTTCGTGTTCATTTTTTTATGCACTGAATTACTTCTTGTGGGGTTGTTGACGCAATGAAGAATGATTCATCATTTTTCCGGTCAACATAGTCGGAAAAATTACGAGAAGAGACGGGTATTCCTTCACTTAATTTTGTGCCGATGTCAACAAAATACGAGTTAAATTTATCAGCTATCTCTTTAGGGTCAGATATTTCGACATTACCGTCGACAAATGTAGAGGGGAAAATGAAAGCCGAATTTGATTTATTGATTGCTTTCTTCAATATTTCCCACGTTTTTTTCATGTTGTGTTTGTTTTCTTGGAGTATACATTTATAATAGTCAGATTTGCGGGCCCGTATTAGTCTGTTATAAACAGTGCAGTACGATTTGTACCTCACTTTATTTTGTACCGTTGGTATTTTCAGCTTTTTAACATATAGTTTTGTTTTGTGTAATGATGACTGTAGTAGGCCAGTGGTCACGCTTTACAAACCTTTTAGGGATAGTTACGTGTTTTTCTGGGAATACAATCTGACGTGGACATCCAGGATCTCATCAATATACCGTTTTGCAGTCAATGTACCACGTTCAAGGACACAGGGCTCTGTACGTCCGTCCCATGTGATGCCACCCCAGACCATGATTGACCCTCCACCATAGCGGTCATGCTCAGCAATGTTGGCTGCATGGAATTGCTCTCCTGGGCTTCTCCATACCCGAGAATGCCTATCTGTGTGGTCTATGCAGAACTTTGACTCATCTGTAAAAAGGGCAGGTCGCCAATCTTCTCTGGTCCATCCAACGTGGTCCATGGCCCATTCATATCCTGCCTGGTGGTGGTGGTTCGGGGACAGCAGAATACGAATACATGGTCTTCTCGATCGGAGACCACCTTCGTACAACCTTGCCCGGATAGTCTGCGTCGACACATTTACCGCGGATGCACTCTGAAGGTCACTGCGGTCATCATTAAATCACAAGGGTTTGTGTTGAAATGAAGATTGAATACCCTACACATCATGTCATGTACATGTAGACAGTACACGAAAACATTATGAAAATCAAGGGGTACAAGCTTTCCATGACTGTCAGGAAATGTCTGCCTGTCAAGAGAGCTAATGTAAACACTGGTGACCATCTCAATACATTCCTCAATCATATCCACGAAACATATCGCAAATATGTCACAAGAAAATTTTACAATGATGTGTCAAATATTTGGTGTTTAGCAAACTTTGTGTAGTATGTAATTGAATGCTCAGTAGTAAAGAACAACAACAGGGGCTTCACTGTACAAAAAGCAAAAACTGATCAAAATAAAAATTCGTTTTTTATAAAAGGCCTTGGTTACCCCTGTACTCGCAACTGCCTCCCTATTCCCACGCTTCTTCTCTCCTCCCAACACTCGGTGACAAATTGCTTGATGACATCCCTTGCCCCATTCTTCCCAATCTCTCCGATTAGCATATTAACCTTCTCCCACCAACCACATGTCCTTCGTTCTCCCATCCCACTTCCCCATTAAACTCACAGTGAATCTTATTCTTTTAGACTGGTATTTTGGGCATTCTAGAAGAAAATGTTCCAGGGTCTCCACCACGCCCAAATTACACATCTGGCACTCCTTTTCACTGTTTTTCACAATTTTCCCCTCAACTCCAGGGACCGCGACCTCAGCTTGAACAACAGTGATCCCCCGAAGGTGCCATCAAGGTACTCTTCAAAACCAGGCTTCTCTTTATCACGCAGACCACCCAAAGACATGTTTGATTTGACCCCCTCCCGCCAATTACGGTTACCATCCTCCATGACCCTTTGTCTGACGATTTTTTTACCCTGGTTTGCCCCCAACGTCAAGGTCCGAGATCGCCAATGAGTAGTTCTCTACTAGCTCTCTCACTTGGACCATCCACCCCGTCTTGATATTTGAGTTGAAAACTCGCAGTATCGAGTTCATTTTCGAAATTTCTTAGAAAATTAGAGAGAGGGAGGAAGACAGCGAGAGAGTAGAGATGGTTTGATGGGTGGATGGATTACGAAAATTTTCAACTCGTTCACAGTTTATAGTGAAATTTACAAAATGCCTCCCGTAAAGTAGGTCTGGATCTCGCTAAAAACTCGACCAGAGTCACCAGACCTAATTTACTGCACTCATTTCGTAACTTTCACTATAAACTGGGAAATCATTGAAGATAGTTAACTTATGGCCTTACTGCTGCCGTTTGCATTACGGCACAATAACATTTATTGTTCCAGAGTATTTACAACTCAAACTCCAAGACAGGGTGGATGGTCGAAATGAGGGAGTTAATAGTGAACAACTCATTGGAGATCACGGACCTAGACGTAGGGGCAACCTAGGGTGGCATGCGTGATAAAGAGAAGCCTGGTTTTGAAGAGTACCTTAATGACACATTTGGGGGTCATTGTTGTTCGAGCTGAAGTCGCGGTCCCTGGAGCTGAGGGAAAACATTGGGCACAACATTGAACAGGAGTGCCAGATGTGTAATATAGGCGTGGTGGAAACCCTGGAACACTTTCTACTAGAATGCCCAAAATACCAGTCTAAAAGAACAAGATTCACTGGCAGTGCAATGGGGAAGTGGGATGGGAGGGTTCTATGACGTTTCGGCCTTGGGACGTTTCGGTCCGAGACGTTTCGGCCTCCAATCGGGCCGAAACGTCTCGAGAATCGGGCCGAAACGTCGTAGGTTTTTGGTATTATTTTGACGAAGATTAGGGTATTATTTGTTTATATTTATAGTTTTAAATATAAAATAAATTTGATTAAGGTTTTTATTATGGTTGAACTCACTTTTAAGTTGGAAATCAAAGAATTTATGAGAAAGAAGAACTTTTCTGATATGGGCAGGACTCACATATAAATATCCAATATTTTGAAACTAGATTCCGAATTCACTTGAATTTTTCCACATTTTGAAATGAAGCAGAAATTTCACGTCTACACAGTACAATGTTGCACACATTTCTGACCCCAAATATTTTTTACAAGGTGGGTGGGAGTGTCATTGTTGTGATAACATACAAATGAGCTATAATAATAATAACTCTTTGGCCAGCCGCTGATTTGTCGCGGTCCTCATAAGAGAAGGCCATCATTCCCCCTGCACCCCACCCCCTCTTCCCCTCCTCTCCTCCCAGCATTCAGATATAAACTGCTTAATAGTGTCCCTCACTTCCTCTTTTTCAATTTCTTCAATAAGCATTCCTACCCTCTCCCTCGTGTCCCCCTTCAGCCATCTATCCTTTGTTTCTTCACCCCACTTCTGCATTATTCTTCCAGTAAATTTTATTCTATGAGGTATATACTGTGGGCATTCCAAGAGAAAATGTTCCAGGGTCTCCACTACTCCAGAGTGGCACATTTGGCATCCCTTTTCCCCATCTCCCCCAATTTTTCCCCGAAGCTCCAGTGATCTTGATCTCAGTTTGAACAGCAGTGACCCTCCAAAGGTGCCATCTAGGTACTTCTCAAAAGCTGGCTTTTCTTTATATTGTAACCCCTGCAGTGATCTTTTCACGCTAACCCCTGCTCGCCAGTTTCGATTGCAGTCTTCCATGACTCTCTCTTTGACAAACCTTTTGCCTTCTTTCATTCCTACTTCTATGTTTGTGACCTCTATAGAGTAATTGTCCATTAGTTCCCTCACATGTTTTGACCACCCCGTTTCTATATTAGAATTCCAAATGGTATCGAGCATCAATTTGCACCACCGGTTGTCAGGCAGGTTTCTCAAGTAGTTAAAGTAACACAGTTTTCCCAAATCTACCCTGTCCTTGATTTTCATCCACCCAAGCTCCCCCCTTACTGCTTCCAAAGCTGCAGCATTACTCGACCCTGTTATCCATCTGCCGGCATCATTCTGAGTACTTTCCAACTTCTTAATAACGGTTTGGTTTAATGGAATCACGTCCGTGCCATACGTTATACTTGGTAAACCCACCCTCTCCCACAGTGTTTTCCCCACAAAGACCTTGTTGAAACTATTTTTCCCCAAAAGTTTTAGTTGGTTCAGAATTCTTTTCCCCTTCAGAATCAGTTTGGCTGAGTAATTTCTGTACACCCCTCTTCCCGTTATATTTATGCTTACCCCTAGATACTCATACTCTCCCGTTTCTCCTACAGTGATTTGTTTGCTTTCCCCTTCGGGGATTGAGAACTCCCCCACTCTCCATCTCTTCGTCATATCTACCTTGCGTCCAACGGGTATTACCTTGCTATATGTGCGACAAACCTGTCATGATTCTAATACTGTTTTAGAGTAATTACTCAGGAAATGGTGTGACGACCAATCTAAAATGGATGTTTTTGTAAAAATCAGCTGACAATTCCAACACCGGGTCGCAAGGGATTGGTAAATCCCACATCGTCCCTGCGCGCCATCGGCGCGCTGAAACCTTTCTTTCATTCATTCCAAGACTTGGCATTCTTACTTGGAGCGTCTTCTCCGAGTAATATTATCAAGTGTCGGAATTGCCATCAAAAATAAAATATAACCAAATTTTATTGTGATTACCCTGCAGCTTATTACGACCACACCTGCACACTGCGTGCGCCTACCTACTTCTGTCGTACCACTCGAAATAAGTTGCAGGGTAATCACTATAAAATTTTGCCGCTATGAAGGTCATCCCACACTCCTACGCCATTGGGCCAAGGAGAGTCTTTAATATAAGTTGCATAACTTGTTCGCCAATCCTTGTAAAACAAATAAGATTAAATTAAAAAAAATAAAATTTTGTTGTATTTTATTTTTGCTGACAATTCCAACACTAGGCATTCTTACTTGGTGCATCTTCTCCGAGTAATAATTTCAAGTGTCGGAATTGCCAACAAAAATAAAATATAACAAAATTGTATTGTTATTACAATAGTACAAGTGCACTTCATCTAGTCCCGGTTTTTACATTGTAAATACATACATGTGATATATTATGTATCCTGCTCGATGTCTATCTATTTTTTACATTGGTACTTCTGTTGATTTATATGAATGAAAGTGTCAATGACACTGTAGCTCAACTTGTCAAGACAAAGACATGTACATGTATAGTATGTGACACAGCAATGACAAACATCTAGGTAATGACCTGATAACAAAGGTACATATAAAGTATTGTAATGGTCTGTACATAAATACTGAGCGTTGCCTGTAACAAATGTATAGGTAAAGTATTGTAAAGGTGGGTGACAGTCAGATGCTAAACTAGAAAAATCTTTGAGTCCCAGAGTGGGTCTGACTGAACCCCAAAATATTTGTTCTCATAGCACAGTGATAAGAAAGGCACCCCCAAACACACTCATTCCTGTCCCAAGGTGAAAACAAAGGTACCCAAGAAGTTTCATGAAGATCAGTTCACAAATATGAGCTGTGTAGAAGTTGTGACAAAAAACTGATTGGACCTAATTTCGGTACAAAATGGCCACTGGCAGCCATCTTGAATTTTGGACCGCGCCCAGAAACGCTCGTTCTCGCCCCAAGGTGATAACAAAGGTACCCAAGAAGTTTTGTGAAGATCGGTTCATAAATACAGCCTCTAGTCCGAGCCGTATTGACATGTGCACTTACAGAGTATAAGTAGCACTGAATAAATCAAAGTTCATCTAATTTGCATAATTTCAGCACGAGAAAAAAACCCCTACAATATGTGATGTATTCCATGTTACTAAACATTCATACAAAAATTTATTCAAATCAGAACTTTCATACAGAAGTTCTGTACAAAAGACTGATTGCACTAATTTTGGTACAAAATGGCTGCTGGTGGCCATCTTGAAGTTCGGACCACACCCAAAAACACTCGTTCTCATCCCACGGTAATAACAAAGGTACCCAAGAAGTTTCGTAAAGATCGGTTCATAAATACGGCATCTAGCCTGAGCCATATAGAAGTTGTGTACAAAAAACTGATTAGATCTAATTTCGATACAAAATGGCCACTGGCAGTCATCTTGAATCTTGGACCGCACCCAGAAACACTCGTTCTCGTCCCAAGGTGATAACAAAGGTACCCAAGACGTTTCGTGAAGATCGGTTCATAAATACAGACTCTAGCCCGAGCCGTATTGACATGTGAACTGTGTGTAAGCAGCACTGAAAAAATCAAAGTTCATCTAATTTGCATAATTTCTGCACGAGAAAAAAACCCGTATTATATGTGATGTATCCCATGGTACTAAACATTCACACAAAAAATTATTCAAATCAGCGCTTTCATATGGAAGTTCTGTGCAAAAATCTGATTGCACCAAATTTCGTACAAAATGGCTGCCATCGGCCATCTCGAATTTCGGACCGGACCCCAAAACACTCGTTTCGTCCCACGGTGATAACAAAGGTACCCAAGAAGTTTCGTAAAGATCGGTTCATAAATACGGCCTCTAGCCCGAGCCGTATTGGCATTTGCACTTACAGTGCTGAAAGTAACACCAAAAACCATCAAAGTTAGTCTAATTTGCATAATTTACGCACGAGAAAAAAACCCGTATTATATGTGATGTATCCCATGGTACTAAACATTCATACAAAAAAATATTCAAATCAGGGCTTTCATATGGAAGTTCTGTACAAAAAAAAAAATTCTGCATCGTCGGTAAAAATGGCTGCTGGCAGCCATCTTGAATTTCGGACTGCACCCCAAAACACTCGTTCTCATCCCACGGTCATAACAAAGATACCCAAGAAGTTTCGTAAAGATTGGTTCATAAATACGGCCTCTAGCCCGAGCCATAGCAGCTTGGCACTTACAGCTCTGAAAGTAACACTAAATAAATCAAAGTCAGTCTAATTTGCATAATTTACGCACGAGAAAAAAACCCGTATTATATGTGATGTATCCCATGGTACTAAACATTTATACAAAACTTTATTCAAATCAGAACTTTCATACAGAAGTTCTGTACAAAAAAACTGATTTTTGCATCATCGGTACAAAATGGCTGCTGGCAGCCATCTTGAATTTCGGACTACACCTAAAAACACTCGTTCCCGTCCCAGGGTCATAACAAAGGTACACAAGAAGTTTCGTAAAGATCGGTTCATAAATACGACCTCTAGCCCGAGCCATAATAATAATAATAACTCTTTGGCCAGCCGCTGATTTGTCGCGGTCCTCATAAGAGAAGGCCATCATTCCCCCTGCACCCCACCCCCTCTTCCCCTCCTCTCCTCCCAGCATTCAGATATAAACTGCTTAATAGTGTCCCTCACTTCCTCTTTTTCAATTTCTTCAATAAGCATTCCTACCCTCTCCCTCGTGTCCCCCTTCAGCCATCTATCCTTTGTTTCTTCACCCCACTTCTGCATTATTCTTCCAGTAAATTTTATTCTATGAGGTATATACTGTGGGCATTCCAAGAGAAAATGTTCCAGGGTCTCCACTACTCCAGAGTGGCACATTTGGCATCCCTTTTCCCCATCTCTCCCAATTTTTCCCCGAAGCTCCAGTGATCTTGATCTCAGTTTGAACAGCAGTGACCCTCCAAAGGTGCCATCTAGGTACTTCTCAAAAGCTGGCTTTTCTTTATATTGTAACCCCTGCAGTGATCTTTTCACGCTAACCCCTGCTCGCCAGTTTCGATTGCAATCTTCCATGACTCTCTCTTTGACAAACCTTTTGCCTTCTTTCATTCCTACTTCTATGTTTGTGACCTCTATAGAGTAATTGTCCATTAGTTCCCTCACATGTTTTGACCACCCCGTTTCTATATTAGAATTCCAAATGGTATCGAGCATCAATTTGCACCACTGGTTGTCAGGCAGGTTTCTCAAGTGGTTAAAGTAACACAGTTTTCCCAAATCTACCCTGTCCTTGATTTTCATCCACCCAAGCTCCCCCCTTACTGCTTCCAAAGCTGCAGCATTACTCGACCCTGTTATCCATCTGCCGGCATCATTTTGAGTATTTTCCAACTTCTTAGTAACGGTTTGGTTTAATGGAATCACGTCCGTGCCATACATTATACTTGGTAAACCCACCCTCTCCCACAGTGTTTTCCCCACAAAGACCTTGTTGAAACTATTTTTCCCTAAAAGTTTTAGTTGGTTCAGAATTCTTTTCCCCTTCAGAATCAGTTTGGCTGAGTAATTTCTGTACACCCCTCTTCCCGTTATATTTATGCTTACCCCTAGATACTCATACTCTCCCGTTTCTCCTACAGTGATTTGTTTGCTTTCCCCTTCGGGGATTGAGAACTCCCCCACTCTCCATCTCTTCGTCATATCTACCTTGCGTCCAACGGGTATTACCTTGCTTTTATTTTCATTTAGTTCGAGCCGCCAAGTGTTCCCATATCTACCAACAATTTCCAGCAGTTTCTCTAGCCCCTGTTCAGTTCCAGACATTAACACCATGTCGTCCGCAAAGAATAAGCCTGGTATCTTTATGTCTCCAACATTTACCCCCTCCGCACTCTGAATTAGTTCGTCCCCTAAATCTTTAACATACAATGCAAACAAAATCGGTGAAAAGATACACCCCTGCTTGAGGCCTATATCCATAGGGACTCGTTTTGTAGTGATACTCCCTAGACTGAGTTGGCTTTGCACATCTGTATACAGTGCTTTCATGATTCCCACGAAGTCACCCCCCAGTCCGATGCCCTCGAGCTTCCGCCACATACCTTCCCTCCACACTCGGTCGTACGCTTTTTTCACATCTAGAAATGCCAGAAACATCTTTTTCTTTTCAGCCTTTGTTGATTCTATCAGTTGGGTGAGTGTAAATAGGTGATCAGTGACTCTTCGTCCTTTCCTGAAACCATTTTGAATTTCTCCTAAAAAACCTTTCTCTTCTATAACTTCCTCTAGTCTACCGTATATGACCTTACAGAATACTTTTCCGATGTTACTACTAACTGATATCCCCCTATAGTTATCTAGAACTTCCTTATCCCCCTTTTTGTGTATGAACGACACCTTACTTTCCCTCCACTCTCTGGGGACCTCTTGCTTTCGCAGAGCCAGGTTGAAAAGGTTTGTCAGGACTTCAATAAGTGCCTCCCCTCCATTTTTGAGGAATTCGTTCGGAATTTCATCAGTCCCTCCCGCTTTACCATTTTTTAATTTCGAGACCACGTTTCGCACTTCTTCTGCCGTTATTTCGCTACATACACGATTGGATAGGTTCTCCTCCACCAGTGTATTTCTTTTTGGTGGGGACCCACTGCCCCATCGCCTATCGTTTATCTTTTCCCAGTGCTTGACTAACTCTGAAGCGATACGGCCTTTATCTTCTGTACTTTCCCCATCCACTTTGATACTCTGCACACTACTTTTCCCCCGTTTATTTACCCAGTTCCAAAATACGTTTGAGCTCGAACCCCCCGTTTTCTTTATTGTTCTGGCAAGACTGCAATTGCGCTCCTTCCTATTATTATCCTTTATCTCATTCACCTTTTTCCGTGCCAGTTCATATTCTCCTTTCATTAGTCTCGTGTCATTGTTATCCACCCCTTTAAGCTTCCTACTTCTTCTGTAAGCAGCGCATTTTACCTTCCTTTCTTTTATAGCCTTTTTCAGTCCCTCGTTAACCCTGTATCCAAGCTCTCTCGTTGGGACCCTCACCCTTCCTATACACTCCTTCCCTGCCTCTGTTAGGCTATTTACTATGCCATCTGAAATACTCTGGACATTTGCATCCCTAGGTATACATTCAAGATTTGGTTTTAGTTTTTCCCGAAACTGCTTCCAGTCGGCTCCTTGTTTTAGTCCCCAAACTTCCTTGAAGGTATTTCTGTCTCTATTAGTCTTTTTGCCCATAATCTTAACTGTTATCAGGTTGTGATCACTACCCAAGTCATTTTTTCCCTCGTCATCTATTTCTACATCTATAACCTCCCTCCATACGCTAATGTCAGTGAGTATATAATCAATTATTGTTTTCTTATCGTTCCTCTCCCAGGTCCATTTACCCTTACATTTCGCATCCCTGTTCAGGATCTTTAAACCAAGCTCTTTTGATAGGTCCAACATCTTCCTCCCATTCGTGTTAATTTTCCTATCACCTCCCTGTATGCCCTCCTCCTTATCCCCGATGTGCCCATTGAAGTCCCCCATTAGGACAATACTGAACCCTCTGCTCCCAAGCTCTGTGATATTCGATCTAAGAGTTGTATATATTGAATCATTCCACTCGGGCTTACTTCCCTCCACTGCTAAGTATACAACACCAACGGCAACACTCCTGCTTCCTAACTTGATTTTTGCCCAGACTATTTCGTTGGATACTGGAATCTGAGTCCTTGCTTCTGTGAGATCTGTAATCAATGAGGGCTGTAATTCCTCTTTAGCGTAGATGCCAACACCCCCACCCCGTTTCTGACCCTCAGTTCGCCCAGCTCCTATCCACACGCAACCCTTCATCTGATCAACCCGCTCATCCCGTCGTATCCACGTCTCACTTAGACCCATTATATCGAAGTCTCCTTCGTCCATCATTGTTGATATTTCGCTTACTTTCTTGTGCAGACCCTGGATGTTACAGTACCCAAACTTAATGAATCTTTGTTTTTTTGTCATCACTGGCACATTATTATAACCCTGGTATGTCCCTGTATTGTGCATGTTTGTTGTTCTTCCTATGTTCCCAGCATTTGTGCCACTCTGGGTTACCGGCTGTGGTCCCCTACCCCCCTTTTCTCCAAAAAAGGCCCAGCCACCTGTAAGATTTTTTGGCCCAACAGGTCTGTACCCATCCTACTTAAATGCAATCCGTCTCGCCCATACAACTCTCCTTGTCCCCAGAATGAATCCCAGTGGTCAATGAAATGTACTCCCAAGTCTTTGCAGTGCTCTCCCAGCTCCTCGTTTAGTGCCATAATCCGCGAGTTCCTCTCATTCCCACCACCCATAACGGGGATCACCCCTGAAACGATGATCCGAGCATTCCTGCTAAGTAGCTTACTAATTAGGTCCTTGTATGTGTCCACCAAACGAACTGATTTCCTCTCCCTGATGTTATTGGACCCCACATGTAATACCACTACCGGATCAGGCCCCGACCCAGCTACAATACCGTCCACTCTATCCCTCAGGTCCTCCACTTTAGCCCCCGGAAAGCACAGAACTGTTCTATTTTTACTGTCCGGACCACAGACAACCTTGTCGATCCCCCGAACTATGCTACTTCCCGCAACCACCAACTTACTTTTGGACCTCGCCCTATTTATCTCCTCTAGTCTCCTATTGTTTACAGCGTCCTCTTCCTCTCCAACAGCCCCACTCGGAATCAATATCGGTATCGGTATCTTTGACCTAGGATTACTCCTATCCTTGTCCCTCCGTCTCTTTCCAGGCCCTGAGCTACCTGGACTACTCCCCTGGTCTTCCCCCGGATCCCTCCTCCTTTTTCCTGGCCTAGACCCAAGCCAAGCCAATTGTTGACGTACGGACAGACGGACAGACGGACGGACGGATAGACGGACGACGGGCCATGACAATAGCTCAAATTTGACTTCGTCAAAGTTGAGCTAAAAATTGTACTTCCAATACAAATACATTGAAAAGGATAAATAGAAAAATCTTCAGAATTTTTTGCGTTCTTCCATTTTCTCCTCACTCTCAATTTCGCGAGTACCAGATCACGTGTTCTTGTGTCCTCGGTAACAGGAAGAATCGGACCCTGGAAGAATCGGACCTTTTGTTGGAAGAATCGGACCCTAAGTGATTGGAAGAATCGGACCTTTTTTGGAAGAATCGGACCTCCGGTAATATTTCAGCAGCATGGATTGAGGGGTGATGAATGAAATGGATTGGGGGTGGGGTGATGATGATGATGAATGAAAGGTTTTTTTTTGGGGGGGGGGGGATTAAATTAAACCATTTTATGTAGTAGTGTGCTTTATCGTTGTATTTTCTGTGATTTTTGTTGCTTCTTGTTTGTTTTGGTTACATGATATCAGCCGTGTTTTGATAACAAGTGACAGAGACAGGTATTAACCGTGTTTTGATAATCTCGTATTTATTTTATGGCTCAGAGTCTTTGATCAAGTGTTTAATGATTTACTAATCAGTGATGTTTTTAAATGGTGACTAGGTTTGGTCGGCATTCATTCTGTGAAGCTAATTAGACTTATAACAAGTGACAGAGACAATCAAACAATCCATTAGCCGAATCAAAGAATTTTTAAGAATGCTCTGTGATAACACCGTGATAACAGTTAATCAACTGTGCAAGCAGCCGAAGTTTGGAGCAGAGTATATATTGCGCAGTTTTGGAGTGTACAACATTGACAATCTATCACTCCAATGCAAATTGCCGGGAATTCTAACCGCGTGCATACCCCTTCACACCCCATTTGAGTCATAGGAAAGCTCGGCCTGTGTGATCCAAGATCCAAGTGAAATAAAATAAGGCTAACCGGGTCGCAAGGGATTTGTAAATCCCACGTCGTCCCTGCGCGCCTTTGGCGCGCTAAAACCTTTCATTAATTCATTCATTCATTCGTACAACATTCAGAATCTATCTCCGACTGACAATGTCTTCAGCTGGAAATAATTGTGCAGCCTGCAGCCAAAGAGTACGCCCAAGGCAGGAGGCAATCCAGTGCGACAATTTGCAGTGCCAAAGATGGACACACAGAACATGCGGTACAGGCCTAAGCATCTAAATGTTTAACATCTTGTAACACTTCTCATTTGTCCACAATTAGTAAAGCTTATTTCTCTGAGTTATGAATGAATGAATGAATGAATGAATGAATGAATGAATGAATGAATGAATGAATGAATGAATGAATGAATGAATGAATGAAAGAACGAGCGAGCGAGCGAGCGAGCGAACGAACGAACGAACGAACGAACGAACGAACGAACGAACGAACGAACGAACGAACGAACGAATGAACGAACGAATGAACGAATGAATGATAGGATAGCACTGACATCTGACATATGTATGTTAAATAAAAAAAGCTGAGGCTAGCCAAGGAAAAGAAGCCGATTGGTTCGGGTAACCCGACCAATCCTAATTTATTTTTTCTTGCATGTTATCTTTTTGCCTGAAGGTAAGAATGAATCTTTTCCTCTGCATTATACTAATGTATGTATTGTTTATCGATAGAAACTGCCAGCAGAAATAGGGTTGTATACCTGCTTGTAATATATTTATATCATTTATATGTCACTCATTTCCGTGTAACTTATTATTATTTATTGTTAGTTGTGTTTGTTGCTATATTGCTAAATATTTCCAGTGAGCATTAAAAATAAACAAATTCACCACAAATGTTCTTCTGTTGTCATTTCAGCAATAAATTCCCCAAGGTCCGATTCTTCCAGCCACTTAGGGTCCTATTCTTTAAATTCATTCATTCAGTCCAGGGTCCTATTCTTTAAATTCATTCATTCAGTCCATGCTACATACATATTTTACCCGAGGTCCGATTCTTCAAAAAAAGGTCCGATTCTTCCAATCACTTAGGGTCCGATTCTTCCAGGGTCCGATTCTTCCAGGGTCCGATTCTTCCTGTATTCTCACTTCAAAAATTTTCTCCTTCCTCCGGTACCTCAATATATGGAGGCCGAAACGTCTCGGGCCGAAACGTCTCGGGCTGAAACGTCCCGAGGCCGAAACGTCTCGAGGCCGAAACGTCTCAGTACCGATGGGAGAATGAAGGACATGTGGTTACAATCTCCACACAACGGTTTCTCCCTTGCAGTCAGATTCGGTTTTTAGTGGGATTCCCAAATCTTTATGATTGTAGATAAAATGAAAATGACAAGAGTGACTGACAAGTATTGATATTTCGATATTTCATTAATTTGAATCAACCAGTTTTTGTGGTTTTGCAGTGGTCCGAGTAGTTCCGTGTTATGATATTGGTTCGTTTCAGCCTTGTAACGGTTTTTTTTTATGTGTATTTTTTTTTTCAACTTTTCGTCTTGTCTTCAAACAGACCGGCATATTCCAAAGCAAGTAAGTGATGATGGAGGAAAGAAACTTACCGAAAATTATAAAGATGATGTGAAATAAAATCAAGGTGTCGGTGATTGCGAAAATTAGCATGGTGAGCAATGTATTATTTGATTATATCTCTGTTACCTTATTTCGTGGTAGGCGGCTACCGTGAATCACCAAAATATCAACGAAACTGACGTGGTCGAATTGTACTTGACAAGTCTTGGCTTCGTCTAGGGACAGCCAAGGTTTGGCTTGAAATGCGAGCAGCGGCGAGCAACTCGAAGACTTTCCAACACATGAACTCTGCACAAGCATGGTTAGCACTGGTTGAATGCAACTTGCAAGTACATCATCGACGAGCAGTACGCATCAGTGTACGTGGGCAATTTCACGAAATGCGACTATATTGAGTCCCCAGCTGTCAACACAAAACTGTTGATGGTATCTTTAGATTCTAATGTTGCTGTCGATATATCTGCTTCTTGTGTATTAAATTATATCTATAAAAGATGGGTAGCAGACACATTTTCCAGAGAATTTTTACTGTAACACCCTGAATTGTCAACACCGTTACTGTCCCCCTGCACCTATCTCACCGACCCCCTGTTTGTTATTTTTTGCAAGCACGATGTTGGTCCAGTAAATTTTATTTAAATTGCTGTATACAAAACAGCAGTCTTTCTAACAAAATCTTGGATATCACGGAGTGTACCGTAAGCAAAATACAACTCTAAACAACTTCGTCCCTCGGATTCATTGTCAACACCATAACAGGAACGAAGATGGACTGGTCTTTGAGATGGGGTGACTAGTCACGTGATCAGCAGTGCTCAGAAGAGTTGTCTTTCCTTCATAAACAAGATCTTCTGCGTGAAAAACTTCAATGAACAGTAAGTGAACTTGTATTTATATTTCACTTTTGAAAAGTCATGGCGTGTGTTTTTAATGTGTCAGCACCATAACTAAGGTATCACCAGTTTGTTAGAATTAATTAAATTATTTCAATACCTCAAAGTTGTGTGCTTTCAGCAAGCATAAACAAACTGTAACTCGTGAGCTATTGATCTGGCGCTATTGTTGTTACAGACGATAAACCTCCTCTTTGTCAACACCATAACAGTCAACACCATCACGGTGGTTTGTGTTATGGTGCTGACAGCTTCAGTTATGGTGTTGACTCTTTACTTCATACCGCTACAAAGTGCCAGCAACATCATTGTATGTCCCCAGGAAGGACATAATGTAACATCCCATCATTCTTGGAAGATAAATCAAAATTAAGCACACTGTTTCCTTCACAGTGTACACTCATTTGAAGGGGTGGGTGGGGGGGGGAGGGGGTCTCCGTGTCTCTAAACTTTGTGCAAGAACAGTGCTTCACAGTTTAGTTCATTAGCTACAGAAACCGCACTGAGCAACACGCCCTGACTCTGAGTGCGACCTATAGTTATACTAGTACTATATACCCCTGCCATATATAGCACTGGAAATTATGTTAAGGCATAAGGGCGGCGGAGCACAATTAAAAGTGAGGGAGCACAGTCGGAGTAGAAATGGATCTGACCATTGTTTTTGCCCTTGACAGATGCTCTGGTGGAAAAAATAGTCAATATTCAAGATTTTGGGGCAGTCAGGAGATTATTAAAGCTGCACAGGGGCGTCGGAACCGGGAGGGGGGCACAGGGGGCACGTGCCCCCCCCCAACTTTTTTCCGTGTTTTGGTGAAAATAATAGGCCTCATAGTGAACTCTCCTAGAGTCCTACATGTCTGTGATTTTGCACCAGTGTTGGCTGCCTGTATATCCAGCCAACACTGTCAAATTTGTCTTGGTACTACATGCACACCAGTGTAACGTGCACTGGTGAACATGCAGTACCAAGACAAATTCAGTTTATTGGTTGCGGTTTCCATGACATATTCATTAACCTATAGAGGCATGATCAGGCATCTGTTCCAGCGGATACGACATTTCCTTTGCGTAAATTTCGCAAATCCTGTATCACTAGGATGCAGCATTTGCATAATTCACGGGAAGGGAGTACCAGCATCTTTAAAAATTTCCAACATGCCGTTGACCCTTTACCTAACGCTAGTAGCAGACGACACTCGTAAAAAAATTCTCGTGTAATTAAAAATTTTCATTTTTTGCTTCCAAAACATAGGTTATGACCCCTCATTGGAACAAGCGCGACACACTCGTTCCAATGAGGGGTCATAACCTATGTTTTGGAAGAAAAAAATGAAAATATATAAAAAAAAAAAAAATAATGGCGATTTTCGTATATAGCGCTGGCCGGTTTTGGCCGTCACGTTGGGTAAAGGGTTAAAAAATCGACTTTTTCTATTGAAGAAAACAATAAGATTTTCATCCCGAAAGCCACCAGAATGCACCATTTGATACCTCTGTTTTGATTTTTTTCTCAAAATCCCCCCCCAGACCCCCCACCCCCGCTCCACATTCCCTTCTCACATTCAGCACTCGTGGTCAGATGCCTTTAAACCTGATGCTCAGCCATATCATTCAATAATCAGAAACGTGTGCCCCCCCCCCCCCCCCCCAACATTCAGAAATGTGTGCCCCCCCCCCCCCCAACATCCAAATGCTTCCTACGCCACTGAAGCTGGATAACTATATTTAGGATCAACATAACCTACATTGGTAAGCGATGAATGCCTTCATTACAATGCACTACTGTCCCAGCCCATGGCTTATGTTGATTCCAAATAGATATATCCAACTTTAGTAATTGTCCTCCAAAAGCGGGGGTCGAATAGTGAACATGTTTTAATATCTTTATTTAAAACCTCACGATCCATGTTGGGGATCATGGTGAGAGTAGTCTTTGTAAGACTGTCACCTGGGGGCCCACTCCTGTCATATGTGAGGGCCGATATGATGGGGAGTGAGACCCTAGGTCACAGTATTACAAGGTCTATTTGACGGGTGTGTTTGTCGTTAACAACATGACTTTTCATCAGTTGGGGCTAATAAGTGAGGGGATAAAATTATGGTTTCGCCCCACCTGGTCTCAAAGTGAGGGGGCTCAGCCCCTTCATGCCCCTCCTGCTCCGCTGCCACTGTTATAGAATGATGCGCAACTATTTACTGTACTTTAAAAGTCTTACGGCCTGTAATTAATGCTGATATACTGTTGCTTGAGTGTAGATTGACACACGTGTTTTGCATTTCAGTTTAAAATGGCAATGACAGCAGCTGAACAGCAAAGGAAGTATCGACAGCGTCTGAATGCCGACCCTGAGAGAAAGGCGCAGTTCTGACGCAAAGAAAGGATGAGATGGTAAATCAAAGTCAGTCTAATTTGCATAATTTATGCACGAGAAAAAAACCCGTATTATATGTGATGTATCCCATGGTACTAAACATTTATACAAAACTTTATTCAAATCAGAACTTTCATACAGAAGTTCTGTACAAAAAAACTGATTTTGCATCATCGGTACAAAATGGCTGCTGGCAGCCATCTTGAATTTCGGACTACACCTAAAAACACTCGTTCCCGTCCCAGGGTCATAACAAAGGTACACAAGAAGTTTCGTAAAGATCGGTTCATAAATACGACCTCTAGCCCGAGCCATAATAATAATAATAACTCTTTGGCCAGCCGCTGATTTGTCGCGGTCCTCATAAGAGAAGGCCATCATTCCCCCTGCACCCCACCCCCTCTTCCCCTCCTCTCCTCCCAGCATTCAGATATAAACTGCTTAATAGTGTCCCTCACTTCCTCTTTTTCAATTTCTTCAATAAGCATTCCTACCCTCTCCCTCGTGTCCCCCTTCAGCCATCTATCCTTTGTTTCTTCACCCCACTTCTGCATTATTCTTCCAGTAAATTTTATTCTAATAATAATAATAACTCATTGGCCAGCCGCTGATTTGTCGCGGTCCTCATAAGAGAAGGCCATCATTCCCCCTGCACCCCACCCCCTCTTCCCCTCCTCTCCTCCCAGCATTCAGATATAAACTGCTTAATAGTGTCCCTCACTTCCTCTTTTTCAATTTCTTCAATAAGCATTCCTACCCTCTCCCTCGTGTCCCCCTTCAGCCATCTATCCTTTGTTTCTTCACCCCACTTCTGCATTATTCTTCCAGTAAATTTTATTCTATGAGGTATATACTGTGGGCATTCCAAGAGAAAATGTTCCAGGGTCTCCACTACTCCAGAGTGGCACATTTGGCATCCCTTTTCCCCATCTCTCCCAATTTTTCCCCGAAGCTCCAGTGATCTTGATCTCAGTTTGAACAGCAGTGACCCTCCAAAGGTGCCATCTAGGTACTTCTCAAAAGCTGGCTTTTCTTTATATTGTAACCCCTGCAGTGATCTTTTCACGCTAACCCCTGCTCGCCAGTTTCGATTGCAATCTTCCATGACTCTCTCTTTGACAAACCTTTTGCCTTCTTTCATTCCTACTTCTATGTTAGTGACCTCTATAGAGTAATTGTCCATTAGTTCCCTCACATGTTTTGACCACCCCGTTTCTATATTAGAATTCCAAATGGTATCGAGCATCAATTTGCACCACCGGTTGTCAGGCAGGTTTCTCAAGTGGTTAAAGTAACACAGTTTTCCCAAATCTACCCTGTCCTTGATTTTCATCCACCCAAGCTCCCCCTTACTGCTTCCAAAGCTGCAGCATTACTCGACCCTGTTATCCATCTGCCGGCATCATTTTGAGTATTTTCCAACTTCTTAGTAACGGTTTGGTTTAATGGAATCATGTCCGTGCCATACGTTATACTTGGTAAACCCACCCTCTCCCACAGTGTTTTCCCCACAAAGACCTTGTTGAAACTATTTTTCCCTAAAAGTTTTAGTTGGTTCAGAATTCTTTTCCCCTTCAGAATCAGTTTGGCTGAGTAATTTCTGTACACCCCTCTTCCCGTTATATTTATGCTTACCCCTAGATACTCATACTCTCCCGTTTCTCCTACAGTGATTTGTTTGCTTTCCCCTTCGGGGATTGAGAACTCCCCCACTCTCCATCTCTTCGTCATATCTACCTTGCGTCCAACGGGTATTACCTTGCTTTTATTTTCATTTAGTTCGAGCCGCCAAGTGTTCCCATATCTACCAACAATTTCCAGCAGTTTCTCTAGCCCCTGTTCAGTTCCAGACATTAACACCATGTCGTCCGCAAAGAATAAGCCTGGTATCTTTATGTCTCCAACATTTACCCCCTCCGCACTCTGAATTAGTTCGTCCCCTAAATCTTTAACATACAATGCAAACAAAATCGGTGAAAAGATACACCCCTGCTTGAGGCCTATATCCATAGGGACTCGTTTTGTAGTGATACTCCCTAGACTGAGTTGGCTTTGCACATCTGTATACAGTGCTTTCATGATTCCCACGAAGTCACCCCCCAGTCCGATGCCCTCGAGCTTCCGCCACATACCTTCCCTCCACACTCGGTCGTACGCTTTTTTCACATCTAGAAATGCCAGAAACATCTTTTTCTTTTCAGCCTTTGTTGATTCTATCAGTTGGGTGAGTGTAAATAGGTGATCAGTGACTCTTCGTCCTTTCCTGAAACCATTTTGAATTTCTCCTAAAAAACCTTTCTCTTCTATAACTTCCTCTAGTCTACCGTATATGACCTTACAGAATACTTTTCCGATGTTACTACTAACTGATATCCCCCTATAGTTATCTAGAACTTCCTTATCCCCCTTTTTGTGTATGAACGACACCTTACTTTCCCTCCACTCTCTGGGGACCTCTTGCTTTCGCAGAGCCAGGTTGAAAAGGTTTGTCAGGACTTCAATAAGTGCCTCCCCTCCATTTTTGAGGAATTCGTTCGGAATTTCATCAGTCCCTCCCGCTTTACCATTTTTTAATTTCGAGACCACGTTTCGCACTTCTTCTGCCGTTATTTCGCTACATACACGATTGGATAGGTTCTCCTCCACCAGTGTATTTCTTTTTGGTGGGGACCCACTGCCCCATCGCCTATCGTTTATCTTTTCCCAGTGCTTGACTAACTCTGAAGCGATACGGCCTTTATCTTCTGTACTTTCCCCATCCACTTTGATACTCTGCACACTACTTTTCCCCCGTTTATTTACCCAGTTCCAAAATACGTTTGAGCTCGAACCCCCCGTTTTCTTTATTGTTCTGGCAAGACTGCAATTGCGCTCCTTCCTATTATTATCCTTTATCTCATTCACCTTTTTCCGTGCCAGTTCATATTCTCCTTTCATTAGTCTCGTGTCATTGTTATCCACCCCTTTAAGCTTCCTACTTCTTCTGTAAGCAGCGCATTTTACCTTCCTTTCTTTTATAGCCTTTTTCAGTCCCTCGTTAACCCTGTATCCAAGCTCTCTCGTTGGGACCCTCACCCTTCCTATACACTCCTTCCCTGCCTCTGTTAGGCTATTTACTATGCCATCTGAAATACTCTGGACATTTGCATCCCTAGGTATACATTCAAGATTTGGTTTTAGTTTTTCCCGAAACTGCTTCCAGTCGGCTCCTTGTTTTAGTCCCCAAACTTCCTTGAAGGTATTTCTGTCTCTATTAGTCTTTTTGCCCATAATCTTAACTGTTATCAGGTTGTGATCACTACCCAAGTCATTTTTTCCCTCGTCATCTATTTCTACATCTATAACCTCCCTCCATACGCTAATGTCAGTGAGTATATAATCAATTATTGTTTTCTTATCGTTCCTCTCCCAGGTCCATTTACCCTTACATTTCGCATCCCTGTTCAGGATCTTTAAACCAAGCTCTTTTGATAGGTCCAACATCTTCCTCCCATTCGTGTTAATTTTCCTATCACCTCCCTGTATGCCCTCCTCCTTATCCCCGATGTGCCCATTGAAGTCCCCCATTAGGACAATACTGAACCCTCTGCTCCCAAGCTCTGTGATATTCGATCTAAGAGTTGTATATATTGAATCATTCCACTCGGGCTTACTTCCCTCCACTGCTAAGTATACAACACCAACGGCAACACTCCTGCTTCCTAACTTGATTTTTGCCCAGACTATTTCGTTGGATACTGGAATCTGAGTCCTTGCTTCTGTGAGATCTGTAATCAATGAGGGCTGTAATTCCTCTTTAGCGTAGATGCCAACACCCCCACCCCGTTTCTGACCCTCAGTTCGCCCAGCTCCTATCCACACGCAACCCTTCATCTGATCAACCCGCTCATCCCGTCGTATCCACGTCTCACTTAGACCCATTATATCGAAGTCTCCTTCGTCCATCATTGTTGATATTTCGCTTACTTTCTTGTGCAGACCCTGGATGTTACAGTACCCAAACTTAATGAATCTTTGTTTTTTTGTCATCACTGGCACATTATTATAACCCTGGTATGTCCCTGTATTGTGCATGTTTGTTGTTCTTCCTATGTTCCCAGCATTTGTGCCACTCTGGGTTACCGGCTGTGGTCCCCTACCCCCCTTTTCTCCAAAAAAGGCCCAGCCACCTGTAAGATTTTTTGGCCCAACAGGTCTGTACCCATCCTACTTAAATGCAATCCGTCTCGCCCATACAACTCTCCTTGTCCCCAGAATGAATCCCAGTGGTCAATGAAATGTACTCCCAAGTCTTTGCAGTGCTCTCCCAGCTCCTCGTTTAGTGCCATAATCCGCGAGTTCCTCTCATTCCCACCACCCATAACGGGGAGCACCCCTGAAACGATGATCCGAGCATTCCTGCTAAGTAGCTTACTAATTAGGTCCTTGTATGTGTCCACCAAACGAACTGATTTCCTCTCCCTGATGTTATTGGACCCCACATGTAATACCACTACCGGATCAGGCCCCGACCCAGCTACAATACCGTCCACTCTATCCCTCAGGTCCTCCACTTTAGCCCCCGGAAAGCACAGAACTGTTCTATTTTTACTGTCCGGACCACAGACAACCTTGTCGATCCCCCGAACTATGCTACTTCCCGCAACCACCAACTTACTTTTGGACCTCGCCCTATTTATCTCCTCTAGTCTCCTATTGTTTACAGCGTCCTCTTCCTCTCCAACAGCCCCACTCGGAATCAATATCGGTATCGGTATCTTTGACCTAGGATTACTCCTATCCTTGTCCCTCCGTCTCTTTCCAGGCCCTGAGCTACCTGGACTACTCCCCTGGTCTTCCCCCGGATCCCTCCTCCTTTTTCCTGGCCTAGACCCAAGCCAAGCCAATTGTTGACGTACGGACAGACGGACAGACGGACGGACGGATAGACGGACGACGGGCCATGACAATAGCTCAAATTTGACTTCGTCAAAGTTGAGCTAAAAATTGTACTTCCAATACAAATACATTGAAAAGGATAAATAGAAAAATCTTCAGAATTTTTTGCGTTCTTCCATTTTCTCCTCACTCTCAATTTCGCGAGTACCAGATCACGTGTTCTTGTGTCCTCGGTAACAGGAAGAATCGGACCCTGGAAGAATCGGACCTTTTGTTGGAAGAATCGGACCCTAAGTGATTGGAAGAATCGGACCTTTTTTGGAAGAATCGGACCTCCGGTAATATTTCAGCAGCATGGATTGAGGGGTGATGAATGAAATGGATTGGGGGTGGGGTGATGATGATGATGAATGAAAGGTTTTTTTTTTTGGGGGGGGGGGGGGATTAAATTAAACCATTTTATGTAGTAGTGTGCTTTATCGTTGTATTTTCTGTGATTTTTGTTGCTTCTTGTTTGTTTTGGTTACATGATATCAGCCGTGTTTTGATAACAAGTGACAGAGACAGGTATTAACCGTGTTTTGATAATCTCGTATTTATTTTATGGCTCAGAGTCTTTGATCAAGTGTTTAATGATTTACTAATCAGTGATGTTTTTAAATGGTGACTAGGTTTGGTCGGCATTCATTCTGTGAAGCTAATTAGACTTATAACAAGTGACAGAGACAATCAAACAATCCATTAGCCGAATCAAAGAATTTTTAAGAATGCTCTGTGATAACACCGTGATAACAGTTAATCAACTGTGCAAGCAGCCGAAGTTTGGAGCAGAGTATATATTGCGCAGTTTTGGAGTGTACAACATTGACAATCTATCACTCCAATGCAAATTGCCGGGAATTCTAACCGCGTGCATACCCCTTCACACCCCATTTGAGTCATAGGAAAGCTCGGCCTGTGTGATCCAAGATCCAAGTGAAATAAAATAAGGCTAACCGGGTCGCAAGGGATTTGTAAATCCCACGTCGTCCCTGCGCGCCTTTGGCGCGCTAAAACCTTTCATTAATTCATTCATTCATTCGTACAACATTCAGAATCTATCTCCGACTGACAATGTCTTCAGCTGGAAATAATTGTGCAGCCTGCAGCCAAAGAGTACGCCCAAGGCAGGAGGCAATCCAGTGCGACAATTTGCAGTGCCAAAGATGGACACACAGAACATGCGGTACAGGCCTAAGCATCTAAATGTTTAACATCTTGTAACACTTCTCATTTGTCCACAATTAGTAAAGCTTATTTCTCTGAGTTATGAATGAATGAATGAATGAATGAATGAATGAATGAATGAATGAATGAATGAATGAATGAAATGAATGAACGAACGAACGAACGAACGAGCGAACGAGCGAGCGAGCGAGCGAGCGAACGAACGAACGAACGAACGAATGAACGAATGAATGATAGGATAGCACTGACATCTGACATATGTATGTTAAATAAAAAAAGCTGAGGCTAGCCAAGGAAAAGAAGCCGATTGGTTCGGGTAACCCGACCAATCCTAATTTATTTTTTCTTGCATGTTATCTTTTTGCCTGAAGGTAAGAATGAATCTTTTCCTCTGCATTATACTAATGTATGTATTGTTTATCGATAGAAACTGCCAGCAGAAATAGGGTTGTATACCTGCTTGTAATATATTTATATCATTTATATGTCACTCATTTCCGTGTAACTTATTATTATTTATTGTTAGTTGTGTTTGTTGCTATATTGCTAAATATTTCCAGTGAGCATTAAAAATAAACAAATTCACCACAAATGTTCTTCTGTTGTCATTTCAGCAATAAATTCCCCAAGGTCCGATTCTTCCAGCCACTTAGGGTCCTATTCTTTAAATTCATTCATTCAGTCCAGGGTCCTATTCTTTAAATTCATTCATTCAGTTCATGCTACATACATATTTTACCCGAGGTCCGATTCTTCAAAAAAAGGTCCGATTCTTCCAATCACTTAGGGTCCGATTCTTCCAGGGTCCGATTCTTCCTGTATTCTCACTTCAAAAATTTTCTCCTTCCTCCGGTACCTCAATATATGGAGGCCGAAACGTCTCGGGCCGAAACGTCTCGGGCTGAAACGTCCCGAGGCCGAAACGTCTCGAGGCCGAAACGTCTCAGTACCGATGGGAGAATGAAGGACATGTGGTTACAATCTCCACACAACGGTTTCTCCCTTGCAGTCAGATTCGGTTTTTAGTGGGATTCCCAAATCTTTATGATTGTAGATAAAATGAAAATGACAAGAGTGACTGACAAGTATTGATATTTCGATATTTCATTAATTTGAATCAACCAGTTTTTGTGGTTTTGCAGTGGTCCGAGTAGTTCCGTGTTATGATATTGGTTCGTTTCAGCCTTGTAACGGTTTTTTTTTATGTGTATTTTTTTTTTCAACTTTTCGTCTTGTCTTCAAACAGACCGGCATATTCCAAAGCAAGTAAGTGATGATGGAGGAAAGAAACTTACCGAAAATTATAAAGATGATGTGAAATAAAATCAAGGTGTCGGTGATTGCGAAAATTAGCATGGTGAGCAATGTATTATTTGATTATATCTCTGTTACCTTATTTCGTGGTAGGCGGCTACCGTGAATCACCAAAATATCAACGAAACTGACGTGGTCGAATTGTACTTGACAAGTCTTGGCTTCGTCTAGGGACAGCCAAGGTTTGGCTTGAAATGCGAGCAGCGGCGAGCAACTCGAAGACTTTCCAACACATGAACTCTGCACAAGCATGGTTAGCACTGGTTGAATGCAACTTGCAAGTACATCATCGACGAGCAGTACGCATCAGTGTACGTGGGCAATTTCACGAAATGCGACTATATTGAGTCCCCAGCTGTCAACACAAAACTGTTGATGGTATCTTTAGATTCTAATGTTGCTGTCGATATATCTGCTTCTTGTGTATTAAATTATATCTATAAAAGATGGGTAGCAGACACATTTTCCAGAGAATTTTTACTGTAACACGCTGAATTGTCAACACCGTTACTGTCCCCCTGCACCTATCTCACCGACCCCCTGTTTGTTATTTTTTGCAAGCACGATGTTGGTCCAGTAAATTTTATTTAAATTGCTGTATACAAAACAGCAGTCTTTCTAACAAAATCTTGGATATCACGGAGTGTACCGTAAGCAAAATACAACTCTAAACAACTTCGTCCCTCGGATTCATTGTCAACACCATAACAGGAACGAAGATGGACTGGTCTTTGAGATGGGGTGACTAGTCACGTGATCAGCAGTGCTCAGAAGAGTTGTCTTTCCTTCATAAACAAGATCTTCTGCGTGAAAAACTTCAATGAACAGTAAGTGAACTTGTATTTATATTTCACTTTTGAAAAGTCATGGCGTGTGTTTTTAATGTGTCAGCACCATAACTAAGGTATCACCAGTTTGTTAGAATTAATTAAATTATTTCAATACCTCAAAGTTGTGTGCTTTCAGCAAGCATAAACAAACTGTAACTCGTGAGCTATTGATCTGGCGCTATTGTTGTTACAGACGATAAACCTCCTCTTTGTCAACACCATAACAGTCAACACCATCACGGTGGTTTGTGTTATGGTGCTGACAGCTTCAGTTATGGTGTTGACTCTTTACTTCATACCGCTACAAAGTGCCAGCAACATCATTGTATGTCCCCAGGAAGGACATAATGTAACATCCCATCATTCTTGGAAGATAAATCAAAATTAAGCACACTGTTTCCTTCACAGTGTACACTCATTTGAAGGGGTGGGTGGGGGGGGG
This sequence comes from Pictodentalium vernedei, assembly GCA_031216915.1. Classification (NCBI taxonomy): domain Eukaryota; kingdom Metazoa; phylum Mollusca; class Scaphopoda; order Dentaliida; family Dentaliidae; genus Pictodentalium; species Pictodentalium vernedei. Next base: position 41,837,925 of record CM062290.1, read on the forward strand.
AGGGGGTCTCCGTGTCTCTAAACTTTGTGCAAGAACAGTGCTTCACAGTTTAGTTCATTAGCTATAGAAACCGCACTGAGCAACACGCCCTGACTCTGAGTGCGACCTATAGTTATACTAGTACTATATAACCCTGCCATATATAGCACTGGAAATTATGTTAAGGCATAAGGGCGGCGGAGCACAATTAAAAGTGAGGGAGCACAGTCGGAGTAGAAATGGATCTGACCATTGTTTTTGCCCTTGACAGATGCTCTGGTGGAAAAAATAGTCAATATTCAAGATTTTGGGGCAGTCAGGAGATTATTAAAGCTGCACAGGGGCGTCGGAACCGGGAGGGGGGGCACAGGGGGCACGTGCCCCCCCCCCCAACTTTTTTCCGTGTTTTGGTGAAAATAATAGGCCTCATAGTGAACTCTCCTAGAGTCCTACATGTCTGTGATTTTGCACCAGTGTTGGCTGCCTGTATATCCAGCCAACACTGTCAAATTTGTCTTGGTACTACATGCACACCAGTGTAACGTGCACTGGTGAACATGCAGTACCAAGACAAATTCAGTTTATTGGTTGCGGTTTCCATGACATATTCATTAACCTATAGAGGCATGATCAGGCATCTGTTCCAGCGGATACGACATTTCCTTTGCGTAAATTTCGCAAATCCTGTATCACTAGGATGCAGCATTTGCATAATTCACGGGAAGGGAGTACCAGCATCTTTAAAAATTTCCAACATGCCGTTGACCCTTTACCTAACGCTAGTAGCAGACGACACTCGTAAAAAAATTCTCGTGTAATTAAAAATTTTCATTTTTTGCTTCCAAAACATAAGTTATGACCCCTCATTGGAACAAGCGCGACACACTCGTTCCAATGAGGGGTCATAACCTATGTTTTGGAAGAAAAAAATGAAAATATATAAAAAAAAAAAAAATAATGGCGATTTTCGTATATAGCGCTGGCCGGTTCGTCACGTTGGGTAAAGGGTTAAAAAATCGACTTTTTCTATTGAAGAAAACAATAAGATTTTCATCCCGAAAGCCACCAGAATGCACCATTTGATACCTCTGTTTTGATTTTTTTCTCAAAATCCCCCCCCAGACCCCCCACCCCCACTCCACATTCCCTTCTCACATTCAGCACTCGTGGTCAGATGCCTTTAAACCTGATGCTCAGCCATATCATTCAATAATCAGAAACGTGTGCCCCCCCCCCCCCCCCCAACATTCAGAAATGTGTGCCCCCCCCCAACATCCAAATGCTTCCTACGCCACTGAAGCTGGATAACTATATTTAGGATCAACATAACCTACATTGGTAAGCGATGAATGCCTTCATTACAATGCACTACTGTCCCAGCCCATGGCTTATGTTGATTCCAAATAGATATATCCAACTTTAGTAATTGTCCTCCAAAAGCGGGGGTCGAATAGTGAACATGTTTTAATATCTTTATTTAAAACCTCACGATCCATGTTGGGGATCATGGTGAGAGTAGTCTTTGTAAGACTGTCACCTGGGGGCCCACTCCTGTCATATGTGAGGGCCGATATGATGGGGAGTGAGACCCTAGGTCACAGTATTACAAGGTCTATTTGACGGGTGTGTTTGTCGTTAACAACATGACTTTTCATCAGTTGGGGCTAATAAGTGAGGGGATAAAATTATGGTTTCGCCCCACCTGGTCTCAAAGTGAGGGGGCTCAGCCCCTTCATGCCCCTCCTGCTCCGCTGCCACTGTTATAGAATGATGCGCAACTATTTACTGTACTTTAAAAGTCTTACGGCCTGTAATTAATGCTGATATACTGTTGCTTGAGTGTAGATTGACACACGTGTTTTGCATTTCAGTTTAAAATGGCAATGACAGCAGCTGAACAGCAAAGGAAGTATCGACAGCGTCTGAATGCCGACCCTGAGAGAAAGGCGCATTTCTGACGCAAAGAAAGGATGAGATGGCAAGCTGTCCACCGTAGAAAAAAAGTTAAAAGTTTTGCACCACATTGCAAAGTCATCATTCACCCCCCTCCCCCCCCCCCCCCCCCCCCCCCTTATTTTCGATGGACTTTCACCACCCTGCTTTTTATACATTGCAAATGATTCATTAGAAACTGATCAGACAGAATGGTCCCATGTTTATCATTTCCTTGTTTTCTGTTCATTATTGAGAGTTCAATAAACAGTTATTTCAACCAACTGTATTTTTGTCAACACCATAACAGGTTGTCAGCACCATAACGGACATATTTGCGCCGTAACAAGACGCATATTGCTGCCGCTTTCTTTGAGCACAGAAACATCTTCCCTCTGATGCTAGTTAGCAATGTTGTGCATTGAGGAACACTTCTCTACAAAATGTTATCAAGCTTATTCATTTATTAGATTTGTTTTAGCGAATATTGTTCTGTAGTCACATTTTGAAGTGCCGTCGGTGACATGCAAGCTACACTCCGTAATGTACTAGTTAATCAAAGGCTGTCAGGTTGGTGAGATGTGTTGAGGAGATAGTGCCATTGTAAAGAGATTCGGTCACAAAAGTGTGGGATTTGATATACTACTCAAGCAGAACTTACACTTATACGTCCGTTACGGTGTTGACATATGCATAGAGTGCTCATCATATTGATGACCCACTGTAAGAAATCAGCACAGCTTTGGTCACTGCTTGTACTTTGTCTGTGTTTGGGGGGAGTGGTAAACCAAAAAACGTAGCACTGAAAACAGAAACAACGAACTTCAGAATCGGGATTTTGTACACCTATTATAGTCGCATTTCGTGAAATTGCCCACAAGGAAGTTGGACAACTCGTACCCTGAACAATTTGTGCCGTGGACAATTCGTACCTTTTCCTGAACGATTTATACTCTGATGTCTGGTCAATTCGTACCTCATGCATGGACGATTCGTACCTCGTGTCTGGATGATTAGTACCCTGATATCTGTACAATTTGTACCCTTCTCTGGACAATAACCTGCTCAATTAACCAGTGTCCAGACAACTCAAACCCCCTGGGAGAGATGGGTGGGAGTAGGGGAGAAGAAGAAGAAAGAAGGAATTTTAACTTCTTTTATTTTTGAATGACATAAAATAAGTAATCGTAATGTACATCTATCAGAACAATATGTACATTTTAATATGACATGAGTTAAAATATGGCATGAAAACACATTACATACAAATCCCTAGAGCACTACATGCATTTTTATACAACAACCAATGGCCCAGACTTAGCTGGTTCCAACTCAAAAATATCCAGAGCCAAACACAAATTTTGCCCCCTCCCCCTGCCCCCAAGCCCCCCAAGTCCCCAAATTTGCATGCAAAACTGAAAAAATTATGTCCTATGTGGTCCTCCATACTTTTGTGATCTGCGCATGCGCAGTATCCAGGAAGCACCGAAATTGGCGCCAAGCATCATTCTTTGTTAGGCCCTCTGTCAGATAACAACAAACTGACTTCTGTGCTTTTAAATCTCAGTTTTAATGATGCCAGACACAAATCAATGGTGATTTTGGTGTCTCCAAGGACACAATAGGATGATGGAAGGAAGAAACGGTGGTTTTTAGTGTTCAGGGCTGTAACTTTATAATTTTGACAAAATTATTTCATGTCTTCACATTTTGGGACATGGGCCTGATGTCATCATTCTTGCTAATGATTTTGCCACTGTTTGTTAAGTGTTCCTTCCCTATCCTTCCTTGAAGCCCCCCAGTTCAACTCCCATGCTTTTTGGCTTGTTTTATTAAAAAATTTTTTTATAAATTTCTTAAGAGTTTAACGTGTTTCACAGAATGTTTATTCTGTGTATCCCCATGGTTACGTCCTCACCCTAGGAGTGTATAGGCATTTTTGGTCATGCATCATACATCCGATGTATCGTTTTTTCTTCTGATGAAGATCTTGCTTTACATTACATCGGATAGTTCAAAATCTGTTACTGACTTTGGGCCGTGTTATTCAGTGTCTGGAGTCTTGTTTCCGGTTTTCATGTGACGTTGTTTACATTGACAACGCTCTATTTATATATGTAGTTTCCTATTTATTAATCATGGTAGGACTATTGTAAAAGACATTATATATTCCGGTAGTGTAGCATTTAATTTTTGTATAATAAATTTTTTTTGTCCACACTTAGGCTCTATCGGGATCCATTTGGGCTCATCGTTCCCTTTGGGGACTTGGGCTCCTGTCAAAATTTTTTCAGTTTTTTTTTTTTTCTGTGAATTATTTTTCGAATTATAGTTTTGAATATTATTATTATGTATCTTTTTCATATATTTATTGGGAGTTTGTGCGAGTACAGTCAACTTTAATTTTATTCAAAATGAAAGTTTATTGCTCCAATTGCAATGCGAGGAAATCTTCCTCTGATTTACTTGATGATTGTATTGCCTGTAGTCAGTGTACTCGCACTAATTCCCGCTCAACATGTGTCAATTGGGATGACAAACGTTGGAGACGGGTGTCACGGTACGTTGTTAGCGGCGAGAGACCAATGGCGGTCCTCTTGCCACAAAGTCATTCAAGTTTTTCAGTTTCTATTTCAGAGGAACAAGAACATGGTGATGTTTATGTGGCGCCGTCAGAGAGTGTGCTTTCATCGTCGCATTTAGATAGTCAGACACAGCTAGCAGCAAAAGTGCTCTTAAATATTCGGCAGGGCATTAAACCACACACCCGTGGATTCAGCTCTCTGTCGCCAGCTACCTCGACCGGTGAAGCGATTACTCCGTCCGTAGGTACCGTGACGCCGGGTGTGTCCATTGCAGTCAAGGAGAGTAGAAAGGGTAGAGCGAGCACTATAAAATATAAACAGACTCACCCTGCAACGACGGAGAGGAAGAAGCCGGCAAGTTCAACGGAAAGGACCGCGAGCGAGAGAGCCCCCTCTCTTTTCACAACAACATCTGAGGCCAGATGTTGTGGTTCAGAACTTGTGTCAGTTGGAGCATACGTCCATGCCTCCTGTCCGGGATGCTCCATTCAGTTCTCAGCCAGGGTTGGCTACAGTTACGGGTTCTTCTTCAGCGTCTACCAAGCACACACGACCGCACCTTGGCTACGTGACTTCTGATATCCAGCCTGCATTGCCGAGAAAGGACCACTCTTCGTCAAAGAAATCACACTATCCGGTAGCCAAGGAGACAAGGCCTCATTCATCGGGACTTCCACAGAAAAGAGCCATCTCGGGCACAATGTCCCAGAAGCAGTCGGCGGCCAAGCAACAGCAGATCACTGTTCCTCAGGCCTCTGTTATGGACTTGCTGTCACAGATTGCGCAGCTTATCGCAGCAGCCCAGCAAGTGCAAGAGCAGCCTACGGCAGTCTCAGAACCTGAGCTGTCAGATGGTGCTGGGTCGGTCCAGTCATCTGTGCGTTCAGATGCCGATGACCGTGAGTCTAATCTGATTCAGTCGGATAGTGAAAGGGATTTGGAGGAGGATTACCCTTCCCTTTCGGAACAACACATGGTGGCGATGGATCTAATTTATCAATACTTCCTTGAGTTTGTTCCTGAGAATCAGAATGCACTCGAAAGAAGCTGCTGGCGTTGTTGGATGCTGACTTTATCCGGACAAAGGAGGCGGTCCTATCCTTTCCGATACAGTCTAGACAGGTGTTGCAGGCCTTTGGCCAACTAGACGCCCCCATATTTAATCTTTCCAGTGGAAAGAAGAAAGGCAGTTTCTTATCGTCATCTTCCGTACGTTTACCGTTTATTGGATCACGTTCATTTAAAACGGTCGGGGAAGATGTCCAGAGAGTTCCCCTGCATTTGGATGAGCAGACTGAGGACCTAGACATGTCCTTACCTTCGTCATTCGCAATTCGCTCAGACACAATTCAGGGCTTGCCTTAAGTCGGGACTGATCAGCCCAGGCCCCGAGATCAGCCCCGAGGAGCACTTGCTGGGGGCTTTTTTTCAAGCCTCGACATTTTCCACAAGAAAACACTAACAATAATGGACAAAATGGAAAATCAGCCCCGACCTCAATATGTGGGGCACTTTTTTTAGGCCCCGACCATTTTACTGAAGGCGAGCCCTGCAATTGAGACGGCAATTTCTTCTAACAGAGTGAATTTAGACACTATGTGTTATGCAGATCGCCTTATGAGAGCTATGGCACAATGTCTCAGTGGGAAGGAATTTGAGGATGTTCATACCTCTTTAAGAGTTCTTTCCAGGGCTGTTATGTTTACCACGTATAACTCCGCCTTAACAGTAGCTAATTTGGAGTTAATTAGACATGATGGAGCCCTTGCGTCGTCATCCTTAATAGATTACCGGGTGAAAAACTCTCTATGAGTCGCTCCGGTATCCGGTCACGATATCTTTGACGACAAGCTTTCTTTGGTCTACGACCAAGCTACAAAGAAAGCATCAATCACTCTGCTACTTAAGTCAGCGTCTAATAAACCTGCAACAGCAGAGAAGAGTAAGGGAGGAGGTTCGGGACAAAAATCGTCCAAAGGGTACTCCTCGCGAGGATATAAGAGATCCTCATACACTTACTGTAGAGATTGTCAATATAGTGACTCAGGAAGGGGGCGTGGGTCTGGCCGAGGCAACCGGTCAGATGCGCGCAAGCTGGCGGGTCGAGGCTCTTCATGAGGAGGACGTGGTTTTTCTTCCCGTAGGCCTCACAGGTCCTACAGGTGATGGTCAGGACCTCTATTACATTCCAGTTGGCAGAAGGTTATGAAGATTCGCGAGAAACTGGATAACTATTACGGAAGACCTGTGGGTGAAAAGTGTGATCTTGGACGGCCTAGGCTATCTTTCTGCGCAAAACCACCGCTAACACGAAGTCCGCGTTAGACACAAATTCTGTCAAATCTTATAAAAAGAGAGTCTCTCCTATCGGAGGTAAAGTCTCTCTTGGAAAAGGAAGCAATAGAGGTCATCGAGAACCAAGATTCTCTAGATTTCTACAGTCATCTGTTCTTCGTACCGAAGCCAGACACCTCGTTCCGACCAGTAATAGGCTTGAGCTGGATAAACAAACTCATCGTAGCTCCAAAGTTCTATATGGAGACCATTCGGTCGGTAAGGGTGAGCATTCGAGTGAATGACTATGCAGCAAGCTTATATCTAAAGGATGCGTACTTTCATGTCCTGGTACATCCAGCATTCAGAAAGTACCTACGGTTTGCCATTCAAGGGATAGTATATCAGTTCGGAGAAATGTGCTTCGGTCTGAATCTAGCACCCTGGGTATTCACTCGAATAATGATCTCAGTTATGTCTCACTTCCGAGCTCATTCGTCTGCGGTAACGTCGCCTTACTTGGGCGACATTCTTCAGAGATACGGCAACAAAACTACTCTTCAGAACAATGTTCAGAGTCTGCAATTATTGCTCCGACGTCTCGGCTTCATCGTAAACGAGAAGAAGTCGGATCTAGCTCCATCCAAGTCGTTCACTCACTTGGGAATGAGCTTCGAGACTCATAACAATCTGGTTCGTCTGCTGTTACCCAGAGCAAAATTAGTCAGTTGTTATGCTTGCTTTTGTCTACACTCAGACACATTAACAGCAAGGGAATTTATGTGACTGATGGGGTTGTGCGGAGCAGCTGCGGATCTTATTCCAATGGGTCGCTTGCGCACACGTCCCCTCCAGATATTCTTTACTCAGAACTGGAGTGTGAAGACGCATTCACTCGAGACCAGTATTGTTTTAACGGACCTGGTAAAACAAAAGGTCCAGATTTGGGCAGACATTCAGTGGTTAACTCAGGGAGTTCTGCTGCATCTGCCGGATCCGGCTTTCATGATCATGTCGGATGCGAGTCAAACAGGTTGGGGCGCGACCCTGAGCCCAACAGACTCGAAGTGCCAGGGTCTTTGGGACCCTGGGTTCCCGAAGAAACACATAAACATCAAAGAAATGATGTCAATATGGTTAGCGCTACAACAGTGGATTCACATTATAGCGGACGCGCATGTTCAAATATTGTCGAACAACTCGACAGTAGTAGTGGACATGAGGAACCAGGGAGGCACGCATTCGGTTCCGTTATGTGAACTAACGAAATGTCTATATGTCTTGAGGCATCAAGTTCATCTATCGGTCCGTCATATACCGGGTCATCTGAACGTACTAGCAGACTCGCTCTCTCGGAAAGGTCACCTGTTGCCATCAGAGTGGACTCTCAACAAGCGAGTGTTCAGACAGATTTGCTACCAGTGTGATCAACCTATGATAGACTTGTTTGTGACACACTTCAACAATCAATTGCAGACTTACATGTCACCATGCCCAGATCCTCAAGCGTATGCAGTAGACGCTCTCTCAATTCCATGGGACGGAATGATAGGATACGTGTATCCTCCAACTCCATTGATTCAATAGATCTTGTTAAAGATCAATCAGTCGCGTTGCAAGATTCAGTTAGTAGCATCTCAGTTGCCACAGAAACCATGGATCAATATTCTCAGGTGTCTGTTATGGGACGTTCCCGGAAGCTTCCTCCGCGGGAGGACCTTCTTTATCACGGGAAGTCACGCACACTGCATCACAACCCAGAAAGTCTCAACCTTCACGTATTTCCATTGTGCGGTCCTTCTTGCATGGCAAGCATTTTACGGGACGAGCAGTGGACGCAATTTCTAACTGCAGGAGGTCCTCCTCTTCGCTTAATTACGCAGCAAAATGTAAGGTTTTCTTTCATTGGTGTAAGGATCAGTTGATAGACATTTATGATCCATCCATACCGGATATTTCCAACTTTCTGGTCTACCTCAAACTGCAGCCTGTCACTATTAAGGGCTGTAGGTCTATGCTATCGGAACCTTACACTCATCATGGTAGCTTGGCACTTGGATCTAATGCTTCATTATCCAAATTAGTTCTCTGCAAATAGTCCAAGAGCACTCAGATTAATTCCTAAGTGGATTTATCTTGGGTTCTATTGAAGCTTAAAGAAGCTCCGTTTGAGCCATTAGATGTTGTAGAGTTCAAATTCTTAACCTATAAAACAGCATTTCTCTTAGCCTTTGCTTTTTTTATCTGTTGACGAATTTCACTATCGTAGTGTTGGAAATACCATAACTTTAACTACACAAGTGGGATTTTTGGCTAAGAATCAGGCTCCAGATAAATGACCTGAGCCTATTATCATAAAGGCTCTGCCGTCTACAGACAACCATAGACCTTTGCTGTGTCCAGTCAGGGCTATGCGCATGTATAAACGCCGATCAGAGTTTATTAGAAAAGGAAGAAAATGCTTCTTTTTATCATTGATTCCTAACAGAAAAGATATATCTGTTCATTCAATTGCTAGATGGATTCAGTTGGCAATACGCATTGCCTATGAAAGTCTATCTTCGGATCAGCGGCGTTCTGTTAATAAGATATCGGCGCATGAAGTTAAAGCGCTGTCCACTTCTTGGGTTTATTCTCACGGTATAGCCATTACTGATCTCATGAAAGCTACGTACTGGACACAGCCTTCTACATTTACCAAGTTTTACCTTAGAAATATAGAGTCCATCTCCGGTGATGCTATAACATAAAATTCCCAATTGGTACACAGTGTCAACTTCATCATAATAATTGCGATTATTTACTGTGAAAGTAGGCCTTATTATGATGATAAAAGAACTGTAAAACCATAATTTCAAATAATAAAACCAACTTCTTCATTTTTAATGTGCCTGTAGAGAAGAAATGTGCATTTTTCTCCACTCTGCAGTATCACCAGAATTCCCAATTTGGGCCAATAAGATGGCATTTTTCCCAATTGTATGGGCCCCTGGCCCCCTTCCCCAATGCTCCTAGAAAAATCCCTGTCTATTTGTTGCTCAGAATGTCGTCAACTAAATATTTACATCTATAGTTATTTAGGCAAGCCATTCCAGCAGTGATGCTGTTCTGCTGCCCTCTTCGTTCTGTGGTCATGTACCTCAGAACAAGGGGAAGTGGGGGGGGGGGGGGGGGGGGGGGTGCGGGGGGAGCTGAAAATAAGCAGTCTGACATTTGCAAAATGAGGTCCCCAGAGGGTGAATTTGATGATGCTATCCCATACAGTGGGCCAATTTATCCTCTGGGTACCTCTTTCTGTTTAGTTTTGAGACCCTGATTCAGACTGAAGTTCACAGAGAGTAAATTTAGTAAAATTAGTGATGCTAATGCAGGGTAGCATCACTAAATTCACCCTCTGGGGACCTCATTTTTCAGATGACAGTCTGCTTATTTTCTGGCTTGCCTCAGAACAAGGGGAAGGTGGGGGGGGGGGGGTCCCTTATCATCTGACTTTATAGTGAAAAGCAAGGAAAGACCTCCTCCGGTGTCAGTAGTCCCGAGTCAGTGCTGGGATGGTTTTAAGGTGTAGCTCGGTGTGAAGCAAATTAATATGTCTCATTTATGTATTGTTTTTAAAATGTAGCTCATTGTGAAGCATTTGTATATGTCACGTGTCAAACAGGCGTTAATATACAATCCTCAGACACTTTTAAATGAGTATAAAGAGTCTCATTCTCTGGACTATCTTTATATACAGGCTTCCCTTCACCGAATTAGCATAATGGGTTATTCTGGCATTAGAATGGAGAATTATATATTATGTAATACTCAATTACATAGTTGGAGTTACGTCTTTCTCATTTCTCGTAAATGAGAAAGACATATATAATTCCTTTCTCTCCTATTCTCCTGTAGGAGATATCTTTAAGAAGTGATTGAGTAATTGGATTTTCCCTTATGTCCTAGGCCCTCCAACCTTTTTACGATTCAGCTAAGTCTGGGCCATTGGTTGTTGTATAAAAATATTATAAATTCAAAGTAATTTGTATATTTTTTATACTTACCAATGTGGCCCTCCCATGAGTGGGCACTCATACCTCCCCGCTGATTTTAACATTTAGCAGGCACTGTAGAAAGAATGATGGTTGGTGCCAATTTTGGTGCTTCCTGGATATTGTGCATGTGCAGACCACAAAACTAGGGAGGACTACATAGGACATAATTTTTAGCTTAACTTGACATAGTCAAGATAAGCTATTGCCATCACGCGTGCGGAAGTCTGTGAGTCTGTTAGTCTGTGAGTCTGTGACGTCTGTTCACATTTTCATTTAGCACGGGCTACACCCCGCAGTTCTTGTCTGATCGTCACGAAATTTCATATGCAGGTTTGGGGTCATGTCTAGATGAGAACGTCCCCTTTTGGTCGCGATCGGGCAACCGGTATGGCTGCCCGAGCCCAAAACCCGAAAACCATTAGCACAGTCTACAGGTCGTATTTATGAAGGGATTTCATTGTAACTTGGTAGGATGCCTCTGTATAGTGCCTAGATGAGAACGTCCCCTTTTGGGCATGATCTATCAACTGTGATGGCTGCCCAAGCCCGAAACCCAAAAACTTTTAGCACAGTCTGCAGGTCATGTTTAATGTGGAGGGATTTCATTGTAACTTGGTAGAATGACTCCTTATGATGTCTAGATGCGAATTTCCCCATTTGGGTATGATCTGCCAACCGTGACGACTGCCCGAGCCCAAAACCCGTAAACCTTTAGCACAGTCTACAGGTCATATTTATTGAGGAATTTCATTGTAACTTGGTGGGTTGACTTCATACAATGTCTAGATGAGAAAGTCCCCCTCTGGACGTGATTGGGCAACTGTGACGGCTACAGGAGCCCGAAGCCCGAAAACCTTTAGCACAGTCTAGAGGTCATATTTATGAAACGATTTCATTGTAACTTGGCAGGATGACTCCAAATAATGTCTAGATGAGAACGTCCCATTTTGATCGCGATCTTGCAGCCTTGATGGGTGCCCGAGCCCAAAAACCTTTAGCATAGGCAAAAGGTCATATTTATGGAAGGATTTCATTGTAACCTGTTAGGTTGACTCCATATAATGCCTAGATGATGACATCCCCTTTCGGTCGTGATTGGTCAGTTGTGATGGCTACAAGTGCCCGAAGCCCGAAAACCTTGAGCACAGTCTACAAGTCATATTTATGAAGGGATTTCATTGTAACTTCTTAGGATCACTCCAGATGATGCTCAGATGAGATTGTCCCCTACGGTTGCGATCATTCACCCATGATGGCTGCCCGAGCCCGAAGCCCGAAAACCTTTAGCACAGTCTACAGGTCATATTTATGAAGGGATTTCATTGTAACTTGGTAGGTTAACTTCATATAATGTCTAGATGAGAACGTGCGATCATTCACCCATGATGGCTGCCTGAGCCCGAAGCCCGAAAACCTTTAGCACAGTCTACAGGACATATTTATGAAGGGATTTCATTGTAACTTGGTAGGTTAACTTCATATAATGTCTAGATGAGAATGTCCCCTTTTGGACATGACTGGGCAACTGTGACGGCTAAAGGTGCCCGAAGCCCGAAAACCTTTAGCACAGTCTACAGGTCATATTTATGAGGGGATTTCATTGTAACTTGGTAGGATGACTCCAAATAATGTCTAGATGAGAACGTCCCCTTTTGATCGCGATCATTCAGCCTTGATGGGTGCCCGAGCCCAAAAACCTTTAGCATAGGTAAAAGGTCGAAAGATTTCATTGTAACCTATTAGGTTGACTCCATATAATGCCTAGATGATGACATCCCCTTTTGATGGTAATTGGTCAGCTGTGTTGGCAACAAGTGCCCGAAGTCCAAAAACCTTGAGCACAGTCTACAGGCCATATTTATGAAGGGATTTCATTGTAACTTCATAGGATCATTCCAGATGAGATTGTCCCCTTTGGTTGCGATTATTCAACCATGATGGCTGCCCGAACCCGAAGCCCGAAAACCTTAAGCACAGTCTACAAGTCATATTTGTGAAGGGATTTCATTGTAACTTGGTAGGTTGACTTCATATAATGCCTAGATGAGAACGTCCCCTTTTGGACATGTATGGGCAACTTTGACGGCTAAAGGTGCCCGAAGCCCAAAAACCTTTAGCACTGTCTACAGGTCATATTTATGAAGGGATTTCATTGTAACTTGGTAGGTTGACTCTAAATAAGGTCAAGATGAGAACGTCCCATTTTGGCTGTGATCATTCAGCCTTGATGGGTGCCCGAGCCCAAAAACCTTTAGCATAGGCAAAAGGTTATATTTATAGAAGGATTTCATTGTAACATCGTTAGGCTGACTCCATATAATGCCTAGATGATGACATCCCCTTTTGGTCGTGATTGGTCAACTGTGATGGCTACAGGTGCCCGAAGCCCGAAAACCTTGAACACAGTCTACAGGTCATATTTATGAAGGGATTTCATTGTAACTTCGCAGGATCACTCCAGATGATGAGATTGTCCCCTTTGGTTGCGATCATTCAACCATGATGGCTGCCCGAGCCCGAAGCCTGAAAACCTTTAGCACAGTCTAAGGTCATATTTATGAAGGGATTTCATTGTAACTTGGTAGGTTGACTTCATATAATGTCTAGATGAGAACGTCCCCTTTTGGACACGAGTGGGCAACTGTGACGGCTTCAGAGGCCCAAAGCCCGAAAACCTTTAGAACAGTCTACAGGTCATAATTATGAAGGGATTTTATTGTAGCTTGGTAGGATGACTCCAAATAGTGTCCAGATGAGAACGTCCCCTTTTGGTCATGATCATTCAGCCTTGATGGCTGCCCGAGCCCAAAAGCCTTTAGCATGTCTGTACGTCGTATTTATGGAAGGATTTCATTGTAACTTGTTAGGTTGACTCCATATAATGCCTAGATGATGACATCCCCTTTTGGTCGTGGTTGGTCAACTGTGATGTCTACAGGTGCCTGAAGCCCGAAAACCTTTAGCACACTCTACAGGTCGTATTTATGGAGGGATTTCATTGTAACTTGGTAGGTTGACTTCATATAATGTCTAGATGAGAACGTCCCCTTTGGACGCAATTGGGAAACTGACGGCTACAGGGGCCCGAAGCCTGAAAACCTTTAGCACAGTCTACAGGCCATATTTATGAAGGGATTTTAATGTAACTTGATAGGATGACTCATTTTGGAATAATTTCATTGTAATTTTGTTGATATATGTTAACTGTGAGGGCCACATATATTAACTGTGAGGTCATATTAACCCACCCCTCAGATCTTTAGTACAGTGTACACCTCATATTATTTTTATCATAAACATAGCATACAGGGAACAGAAATGAACATATTCCCAATTATCACAATTCTTGTCTTATTTCATAATCCTTTCATAAACATTGAACATTATCCTTTTCATCAAACACAACACACAAGTTAAGCTACAGTGTCATTGACACTTTCATTTCGGTTTTGCATGCAGATTTTGGGGATTGGGGGGGGGGGGGGCAAAATTTGTGTTTGGCCCTGGATATTTTTGAGTTAGCACCAGCTAAGTCTGGGCCATTGTTAAGTATAAAAAATATACAAATTACTTTGAATTTATAATATTTCATATCCAAATGATATCATTTTGACAGGGTCTGACCCAGTAAGTAGCCTGAAATTCTGATTTGGCTCCTGAATCCTAAATATAGGCTTCTGAGTTGGCCTGTAACCATAAGAACCCATTCCCTCCATTGCTCACTTAGGCTGCTGCTAAAACTTGATTGAGAAGAAATTGTGAAAATGAATTGCAACAAAGCAAGACACATGAACAAATATTGTCAATCAACAATAATTTAGTATTCTATCAATTAAGAAGTAAATCTAGCTTCTAGGGCTGCATGATAGTCAAAACTGAATACCGGTATCGGTATTCAAAAAAATACCGTGGTATACCGGTATATCGAAAACGGTTCAGATTTATGAACACAAATATCACAATCGAGACTCAAGGCATCACAGTCGAAACGAATTAGCATGCCTTGATGATGCGGTTCGAAAAACCTTTACTAACACAGACAATATCAAAATTTATTAGTTTCAAAATTAATTTATGAGTTTTTCTCTAAAGATTTCAACAAAACTATATCATGTGACCCCTCACTGGAACGGGCTCGTTGAGCTCGTTCCAATGAGGGGTCACATGATATAGTTTTGTTGAAATTTTTGAAAATTATTCTTTCAACTGCTGAATTTGTATATTACGAGGGCACAAGCAGACGATTCCTTGGATACAGGGATATTATTCATTCAGGGCTATAGTTAAAAAACTCAAGACGGCTTGAAAATTAAATCGTGGGTAAATAAATAATGACGATAAACCGATATTTTTGTAATTACACCGGTATTCAATCAATATTGGTTTGAATACCGGTATATATTGGTTTATCGATATACCGTGCAGCCCTACGAGCTTCTAGATTTCAATGTGGGCTTAAATTTTTCATGACAAAGAGCACTAGACGCATTTAACTTATGCTATACTTCTTGTCCCGATATTCTCAACTATATTGCTGAGGTATTAACAGTAGCAATGGAAATAAGCTATAGGATAAGCACTAGAGATGAAATAATTTGTTGGATCAGCACATTTCATTTTCACTTTGTTGATAATTCCCTTCCATGACATCATTTCTTAGAAAACTCCCGTCCCGAGTTTGATCCCCCGTTGTGTCCTTGGGCAAGGCACTTTATCCCGGTTGCCTACATGGGGGCACGATGATGCTGTGTACTAAGGCGTACTGCACATCAATGGTGCACATTAGTACTCAAACGATTAGTCGACTAGTCGATGTCGACTCTGGGCAAACCAGTAGTCGACTCTCAATTGTGCAGTCGACTAGTCGGAGGAGTTCAAGCTTTTAGGTAAATAGTATCCCTTCTGTGCCACTGTCAGACAGTTTGAACAGCAATATTGGGCAGTCAATGTATACATCTATTGCCATCTAATAGTAGTGACAGTAGTTTGTTTTAAGTGGTACTAGTAGAGTGCTGAATTATTTTGGGCTATCAGGATATGTTATTAATTTGCCTTGTTGCAATTTATGGGAAAGTGCCTATAGGCACTCTCCCATAAATCACAACAAGGAAATTAAATAAGACTATATAATTTCACTCTTAGCATAATTAGAAGCACAACAGAATAATGTTCCAGTAAGTTGCTGTATATGAATGCCCAAGTGAAGCCAAATTTGGACCTTCAGCACTCTACCGGAACACCAACACTGTTATAAGGCGACAGGTTATGACCAATGACTAGTCGAAGTCGACTTGACTTTTGGGTATTGACTAGTCGACTTTGGAATTCACTAGTCGTTTGAGCACTAGTGCACATGTCTTCAACCTCTGTAACCCTGTTTGAGCGGAGCTTGAACAGAGTTAGCATGTTGAGGAGCAGACAGTTGCTCGTCGATGCTCGGTGGTTCTCTCCGGGCACTCAGGCTTCCTCCACCCGTAAAACTGTCAAGGTCATGATTAGCCATTGTGCATAAGTATGTGACCTTAAACACCAATAAATAAATAAATAATACAGAAAACTCCCGAGGAAAGCTTCTTAATTTTTTTTGATAAATACATTTGAAAATTGGATGTGTAGTTTCTTATGCACAAGTTCGACTTTAACTTTTGCCTCAACATGAGTAAATAACAATTAATATTTAACAGCCCTCGAAATTGGCCACAGCAATCAGCACTGCCGTGGTGAATGCTGTACTAAAATAGTTTTTCCATGGCACATTAACGCTGTGGTAACATTTTCCCCAGATGCTCAATTTATAATATTTCAATAATGTGTATTAGAAATCATGAGCAACGTCCCATCCAAAATACCCTTGTGCAACACTCTTAATTCTATACCTCAAGTATTGAATATCAGGACTGGCAGTTACCTGCCAGTCCTGATATTCAATGCTTGAGTTAGGAAAGGCTGCATGCACTCCTAGTACTTGATTTGTGATGTTCTTTAGTTAAAACCATATTTATTTCCAAGAAGCCAAGTGAACAAATCTTAAACTATACAAACAAGGTCATGGATTAGACATAATGCCCAAGGCTTGCAACTCATCGTTTCCACATAATGAACAGAATTGATTTTCGTGTCTGTGATTGGAGTGGCAATGCTGTGGGAAATGGAATTTACCACAACAATTGATTGCCGTGGTAAAATATTCCTAATTTCATGGGCTGTATTTAATAAATGGTCAATTCATGAGACAGTCTGTTCACTTACATGACACAACACGTACTTATAAAGGAGACAATTCATACCTTTCGTAGAGACAATTTGTACCTTTTGTCGAGACAATTCGTACCTTTTGCCAAGACAATTCGTACCCCTAATTGTGGTACGAAATGTCCAAGGTACGAATAATCCAGGGTACAAGTCCAAGATCAGTGTACAAGTGGTTATGGCATTGAAGTTTGAACTCCAACCAAGAGGTCCATGGTTCGATCCCTGCCAGGGGTAACTGCATTGTGTCCTTAGGCAAGGCACTTAATCCTGATTGCCCACATGGGGCATGGTGCATAATGCACATTGATGGTGCACCGGTCTTCAACCAATGCTAACCCTGCTTGTGTGGAGTTAGTACGTTGGGGTGTTTGACAGTTGCCTGCCATTGCCTAATGATTCGGCTTCCTCCACCCTAAAACTGTCCGACATGAAGTGACCCTGGCTGTCAAAAGTGTCATTAAAATACAATAAATAAATAAATATCGGTGTACAACACCATTGTGACCACCCCCCCCCCCCCCCCCCCCCTCCTCAACTGGCAATTGTGATTGGGTGTCTTGCCAAGGACATGTTGCAGTTACCGCTGGACAGGATTGCACTCTGAACCTTTTGGTGTAAAGTCCAATGCTCTAACCACATGCCAGTGGATCATTGCTCCCTTTGAAAGCCCCCTCCTCTAGTTTAAACGTTGAATCTCTGAATTACCACAGTTACAGGTATATATCAGGATCCAAATTCAATTTCTTATCAACCTACCTCAATTGTTTACTACAGGCTTGCACTACAGTGGAAGAACCTAACTCGGATAAAATACTCTCTATTTTAATCTTTCCCAAGATTTGGGAAAGAAAAGTGGTGTAAAAACACCACAAAAAAATAAGCCAAAACTGGGCCGAGCGCCATCGGCGCACACCCAGTATGGGACGCTCTTCCATAGTACAAATCCACGACTTCCGTAACAGTGCGCAATGCGTCAATTCGTCATTCTTTTTCTATCCGAAGCACGAGCAGGATGTGTTTCCGCCATATGCATTATGAAACAGTGATAATTCAACTCATGGATAATGGTTTTCCTGTGACTGGAATTATGGATCTGAAGATCGTATAATAACAGGACTGTGTTTTATATATTCTCGTTTATATTTTCAACCACATTCTCATTGTTTATTAATTACTATTCCGTTTTCGCGAATGTTTTGTTTGCGACATCGTGTCATCGCGATTCGACAATGAATTTTTTTTGGTTGATAAAAAAAATTGTTATTGGAGTAGGTGTCGGCCGTCTGGGTCCTGCCACCTTCTCTCGTAGTTGAGGGTGTTCTTCTACTTTCTGTTTCTGTTGAGTTCACCTTTTTCTTCTACTGCTCTCACCTCTGTTCTTTCCAGTTCGGTTCCTTTAGGGCAATTCCTTTTGCCCTCGCCATTGGTGCGTTCTCGTGTCTGTTTCGTCCGCACCCGCGGGTGGTGTGGAATGCTGTCATTCCGGGAGCCTCCCGACTTGACCACGTCTGATGTGAGTTTACCCCCTCCGTGGGGGATGTGCAGCTCCTCCCGCACCCCCGATTCGACCACATCTGATGAGAATTGCTCCTCCTCCGTGGGGGATGTGCAGCTCCTCCCGCACCAGCGGGGTGGGGTGGGGGGTGGGGGGGGACCGCTGTCGTTTCGGGGCTTCCCGATTTGACCATGTCTGGTGAGAGTTATTCCCCTTCCGTGGAGAATGTGCAGTGTTTTACCGTGGTGGATACTGCGGGAGCTGTTGGTTTTCTGGTGTAGAGATGCCTGGTTCCGGGACTATGCGCCCTCTCCAGTCGACATCTGAGGCAGTCACTAGGGTTGTGACTCCTCCTTTGGAGGCTGAGCTTGGTAGCTCTCTCCGCTTTTCCACTAGTTCCAACAGCTCCCGTCGTATCTGCTGCTACTGCTGTTCCGTCTACAACATCATTGGGCACCGTTTTTAGCTGGCCTCGACTTCTCCCTGCCAGGGTCTGCAGGGATGTCTGTAGTGTGGTTGTGGGGTTTCGGCCTCAGCCTTCCCAGACTTCCACTCGGCGAAGTCAAATGGGGCTGCCGACTGAACCCCCTACTGTGTCCTCTCAGCCATTGAGCACAGTAGTTTTATACCTGCAGTGGTCTGCTGTGGTGTCTGGTTGTGTAGACGTGGGGGTATCGGCCTCAGCCTTCCCTGACTTCAACTCGGCAAAGTTGGAAGTGGCTGCCGGCCGAAGCCTCTCCTGTGGTCTCTGCGCCGTCGAGCACCACAGTTGTCATTGGTTTTGGTTGTTCTTAGTGGGACACTATGAACTCCGTGGCGTTTCCGTCCACTCATTCTGGCCACACGACCAGTTTTGGGGGTCCAACGTCTTTTGTGCAGCCTGGACCTTCTGCCCTGCAGAGGTCAGCGGTGACTCTCATGAGTTCCTGCTATGTTGATCCTCGGGGTGTGTCACACCCCTATACACATCTGCCTTCAGACATTTTTGGCTGCCGCCCGTCGTCCCATGTCGGGTCTTTTGGAGGATCGTGACCCTTCGCTGGTTAAGAGGGTCAGAGGTGAAGCCACTTTGCTGGTTCGTTCCCCTGTCGAACTGGCCAGTACGGGCAATGAGCTTAGGGAGGCCTCTCCTTACTCACTCAGGTTCTGTCAAAGAGCCTTCCTGTTGCTTCCAGCGAGGCAGCGAGTGGTTTCCAGGCGCCTCCTATGGCGCCGCCTCCCGGGATTGGAAACAGGCCGCTTTCTGATCCCCCTGGTGTTCCGACACCATGGGAGGCGTCGGCTGGTTTGCCCACGATGGGCTATGTGTCTTCCGACTCAGGGGAAGAGTCAGACATGCTTGATGTCGAGAGCCAGCAGTCTTCAGACTTGGGGGCAGCTCTTGATTTCGTGTTTGGGTTCCTTCCGGATCTCAAACCATCTAACCAGTCAACAGTGTCAGCCAGGCCGTGATCATCGGTCGCGCGCCAAGTCTATGGAGCAACCTGCTTCTGGGCGTCTTCGACCGTGCCCGTCGGTACAGTTGGTTGAAGCATTTTCAGCCTTGGACTCCAAGCTAAGTTCCAAGGCTATGAAGGCTCCGTTCTTCACCAGGGTTGACACCTTTTTGCCTCCGGCACGTTATCGTTCATACCATACTTTGACGGTTTTGGATCAGGACTCCAATTCCCTCGGGCTTTCCAAGTCCAAGTCTGCCGTCATTCCGATGACGACTCTGGAGTCCACGTTGGGCTTATCGAGAGAGATGCTTGGTATGCTTTCTCTCTCCAATCACGTCGTCTCAGCTTTAGCTGCTTATCTGCCTTCAGATAAGTTTGACGAGGTACAGGCTCCTTTGCGTGTGCTGTCCAAGGCGCTCATGCATCTTACTCACACGCCTGCCTGTAACACGGCTAATCTGGAATTAGTTCGAGGGGACTCTGTGCAGGACACAGGCCGATCCCTTCCTGAGGAGCAGTACGCTACTCTTCGATCTGCTTTTTTGGCAGGTCCGCAACTTTTCCATGGTTCTGTGTTGACGGTCCGGGATGACGTCCTACGTCATTCCAACGATCATCTGCTGTTTCTTCAGCTTGATCAGCCTTCTAGGGTAGGCACGGGCCGTTCCAAGCCGAACAAGTGCCCTCGGCTTCCTCTGCGAAGCAAAGGGGCTGATCCTTCTGCCACCGCCTCTACTTCTTACTCAAGGGGTAAGGGTAAGCATCGGCAGTCTTGAGGGAAGTCCCAGGATTCTTCATTCAGTAGAGGTGTTTTCTCCTCTCGCGAGCCTCCTCGGGGTTCGCAGTGAAGGTCCTCACCTCGACTCGTCCCAGGTTGGAGGAAGGATAGCAGAGTTTGCAGACCGTTGGGCCACCATCACATTCGATCCTTGGATGTTAGATGTTGTTTGGTCCGGGCTGCGAATATCCTTCCGACGGCACTCCACTCTGCCCAGGGTGCCTTTTCCAATCACAGTTCCTTCAGACATTTTACGTCGGGAACTTTTGTCCACGGAGGTGGACAATCTCCTGACAAAGGGGGCGATTGAGGTCATCAAGAACATTAGGTCAGTGGGTTTCTATTCCCGCCTGTTCTTGGTGCCGAAGAAGGACGGCCGACTCTGACGGGTTCTCGATCTGAGTTTCCTGAACCAGTCTATCATTGCTCCCAAGTTCAGCATGGAGACTTTCAGGTCGGTCCTCCGTTCAAATCACCAGGGAGTTTTCGCTTCCAGCTTTGACCTGCGAGACGCTTACTTTCACGCTCTGATTCATTGGGCGGTACGGAAGTATCTCAGGTTCGTTTTTCTGGGGCGAGTTTACCAGTTCAAGGCCATGCCTTTCGGCCTCAACCTTGTTCCTTGGGCCTTCACCAGACTGATGTCGCATGTGATAGCTTTCCATCGCACACAGTCCAGGGTGACTACTTCGGCATATCTGGACGATATCCTCCAGGGGCATTCCAATGCTGCCTTACTGGAGTCGGATGTCGCCACTCTGTTGAGCTTGCTCACGTCGCTACGTTTCAGAGTCAACGAGGAGAAGTCGGACTTGGTCCCTTCTCAGTCGTTTTATCATCTGGGGATGGCTTTCCGCACACAATTCAATTTGGTGGCGGTTCCCCAGGCCAAGGCTGCGATTCTCTCAGCTTTTGCTCCGACTCTGTTCCAATCCACATCCGCGTCGGCTCGGAGTTTTCTCCGGCTAATCGGTCTCTTCTGTTCGGTGACGGATCTCATTCCTCTAGGTCGTCTGCGTGTCAGACCTCTCCAACACTTTCTGCTCAGTCGTTGGAGGCCGAATGTAGATTTTCTGGATCTGGTGCTTCAGTTTCCAGAATATCTTTATCTTCACCTTCTCTGGGCGGATGTCCAGTGGCTTTTGCAGGGTGTTCCGTTGGACTTACCCACGTCCGATCGCGTTCTGACGGCAGATGCCTGCGATCTTGGATGGGGTGCGACGTTGGATCCTCTAGGTCTTTCCATTCACGGGATGTGGGACCAGGATCATGCAACTCTACACATCAACCAGAAGGAGCCTCTTGCTCTTCTTCTGCGTTTCAGGCAGTGGATCCCTCACCTGTCGAATCGCCAGGTCCTTCTGTTGTCCGACCATTCGACGGTGGTTGCTTACATTCGGAACCAGGGTGGCACGCACTCTGTTCCAATGTACGAATTGGCTTGGGATCTTCTACTGCTCGCTCAGGATGTCCACGCCGGGGTGGCTGTTCGTCACATTCCCGGTTGCCTGAACGTCCTAGCCGACTCCCTGTCCCGTCGGGGCAGGGTCATTTCCACCAGGTGGATGCTCCACATGGCGGGTTCCATCGATCTCTTGTGACTTGTTGGAACCATCCGGTGGACACTTTTGTGTCCCCGTGTCCAGATGCTCTGGCTTTCGCCGTGGATGCTCTGGCCCTCCTTTGAGATGGTCTTGTCGGCTACGCCTTCCTACCGGTTCCGATTCCGCCTCAGGTTCTCACCCAGATATGAACCTGCAGTCGTCGAATCCTTTCGATCACACCCGTCGCTTCGGTGGGTGTGGATCAATCTGCTCCGCTCTCTGTTAGCGGCGGTTCCGGCATGTCTCCCTCTACCTCGTGACTTTCTCTGCCAAAGTCGCCCGAGGAGGTTTTCAAGTTGACCCGACTTCATTGTGCCTTCGCACATGTCTTTTATCGGGTCCTGTCTCCTCCGTAGTGGTTTTTCGAGACACGCAGTCGAGTTGCTTTTCTTCAAGGAGGCACTCACTCCACTGGTTTAGCCTCTGTGGCTAAGTGGAAGGTTCTTCTGTCGATGGTGTGCGATCACTCTGTTGCTTCTGTCATTCCTTCGATCACACCGCTTGCGGAGTTTCTAGTATATGTTTGTTTCTGGGGGTCTCCAGCAATGGGTACTTGTCCATGCTTCGGAGACATTTTTTCCTATGTGATACCGCATTGTTTCGACACTCATCCTTGCCTCTCCAAGCTTGTTCAGCTCTTTTCCTTGAAAAGACCTCGGACTTTGCAGTTTACTCCAAGATGGTCACTTTCTTGGGCGCTGCTCTGCTTGGGGGTGAGGGGCGTTCACACCTTTATCCTGGATGAATATGCGTTTTCCCACATGCCAGATCTCTCCTGCATCCATTTCTTGATGGACTTGTCTTGCTTTTCGTGCAGCTTCCGCTCGTCTAGCTACTGGTGATTGTATTACCAATTGTTTTTTTCTGCCACGAGGTGCATGCATTGTCTTCCTCTTTTAATAACTCTGTCATGTTGTCGGATGACTGATGTTATACTGGCAGCCTTCTGGAGAAATGCTACATTCTCCTTTTATCTGCGACAGTTGCAGGAGCCAACAGAGAACCTTGGGGCCCTCTTTCTTCGGCTCAGGGTGTTGTCTATCCAAGCTTTTTAGCTTTTTTCAGGGTCAGTTCCAGCTTTGTGCTGTTACTGCCCTTTTCTGTCTGTGCGTCGCACTTCACCATACGCCCCATCTTTCATTGGCTTTTCTAATGTTTGTGATGCTATGGTTTGATAGGCCTAGGGATCTCTTCCTCTGTCCATGGTCCCAGTGCTATTCAGTTATGTGTGGGTTGGTTATGTGATTCCCTCCAGCCTTTTGTCTATTCAGCCTGTAGTAAACAATTGAGGTAGGTTGATAAGAAGTATAAATTTTATAGTAAATTTCCTTTCTTATTATACCTACTGAAATTGTTTACATGGAGGCCCTCTCGTCTTCTTATTCGGGTAAGAATCCTTCCTCCCCACTGATCACATAACTCCTGTGTTGTTCGGAATCAAAAGAATGACGAATTGACGCATTGCGCACTGTTACAGAAGTCGTGGATTTGTACTATGGAAGAGCGTCCCATACTGGGTGTGCGCCGATGGCGCTCGGCCCAGTTTTGGCTTATTTTTTCGTGGTGTTTTTACACCACTTTTCTTTCCCAAATCTTGGGAAAGATTAAAAGTATTTTATCCGAGTTAGGTTCTTCCACTGTAGTGCAAGCCTGTAGTAAACAATTTCGGTAGGTACGATAAGAAAGGAAATTTACTATAAAATTTATACTTCCATTTATTTTTGCAAACACTTGCAACATGAGGATCTGTAAAAAACAGAGCTCATTGAGCTCTGTCAAACAAGATTGAATTGGTTAAATTTCTAGTTGCATTATGGGAAATATTTGCACCCTGAACTTTAGATATTTCGACATCAGTGTGCAGGGGGTTGAAACAAAAATTTAATGCACAATTGGGGTTCTGAACTGGGTAGTCATAAGGCCTCAGAAAACCATAACAGTTTAATGATGGAGATTATATGCTTCCATTTTAAACTAAGGAAGGCTTGTCGCCATACAAGGGAAACCATGGCTTATATTTCATATAAATTTGGGAGAAACCATTTTGGATTCTCGCAAAAATGATTGCGAGAATCCCTACCTCTTATGAGTGTCCCAGAATCCCATTAGGCCACCATGGCTGAACCCCTGTTGTATACTGATAATACATGTTAACCATTTACCCAACGCAGCTTTTAATTTTTAAAATATCAACGGAATTTCATAATTGTTTAAAAAACAATATTTATCAATAAAACCTTACAAATATGGATGTCATTGGAACCGGCTCATCAAGCCGGTTCCAATGAAAGCCATATTTGAACAATTTTATAGACAAAGCGTTAGGATATTTCATGTCACATTAACCTTGCATTGGTCAATTTTCTGCCGCTGTGTTAGGTAAAGGGTTTAATTGACTCAATTCTTTTCACGCGAATCCCAGCAGTGGTGCAGCGAGAATCTACATGCATTCTCGCGGGCTTTGGTGTGCGAATGTTTGCGAGAATATATTCTCAGACTCTCATCGAAATATAAGCCCTGGAAAATGTTCTGGAAGGGTACAATGTTGGTTTTTTTTCTCTTTGGGCAAACCAGTGATAGACCATCATAACCATAGACTGCAGAGTGCGAGAGTGTATTACTGTAATCAATATCAAAGGTGTGACAGTGGCAAGTTTACTGGGTCGCAACAAATTCTGCTTCAATATGATTACAAATGCATTTGTGTGTTACTGACTGAGTAATCGTGAGTGACAGACTTTAGAGATGGGCAATGTACCGAAAAATAAAACTGAATCATTGGATATTGAAGTCTTCTGTATTTTGAAATTTTTGTGCATTCGCTATTTATAAGGCTTTCTTGAGGGTTGATAGCAGTTGCAGTGTTGATTTTCATGAAGGAAGTGACTGATTTTCTTTTAAGTTTTGCTGACTCTTAAGGACCTGACCAATTATCGGGAGTCCAACTGGACTACAACCTGTACATGTCCAGTTGCTTAGCGGTGATTTTTGTACCACCCACTTGAAAAGTGGGTGGTATATGGTGTTCACTATGTCCGTACGTCCAGGCTACATCTGTACATCCGGGCTTAGCAGAGGTACATTGTGGGGTTTACAATTTAGGGTCAGTGGTAGTTGTGGGGTTGGGTTAGTACTGTGGCCACTTGTGGGGTTATTTTTTGCACTGTGGGGTTAATTTTTTAACCTTGTGGGCTTAGCG
This sequence comes from Pictodentalium vernedei, assembly GCA_031216915.1. NCBI lineage: Eukaryota > Metazoa > Mollusca > Scaphopoda > Dentaliida > Dentaliidae > Pictodentalium > Pictodentalium vernedei. Next base: position 41,863,496 of record CM062290.1, read on the forward strand.
TTTAACATGGGAAAAAACCCACAAGTAAGAACGTGTAAGAATGTCCGTCCGTTCGTCTGTCCGTTACACATTTTAAGGGGGTGCACATCTGCTATCCGCAACTCCTCCTAAACCAGTAAACGGATTTCATTGAAACTCTCAGACATTCTTTTACATACATTGAAGATGTGCACCTTCTATTTTCTTTTCAGATATTTTCATTTTTACAGTTTCCCATATTGAAAAATGAACTTTGTCAAATTCAGTTGACATTCTGTACAGATCTGCTATCTGCAACTCCTCTTAAACCATTGAACAGATTTCATTGAAACTCTCAGACATTCTTTTACATACATTGCAGATGTGCACCTGCTATTTTCTTTTCAGATATTTTCATATTTACAGTTCCCCATATTCAAAAATGGTCTTTGTCAATTCAGATTTTAGTAGAGAGGGGTATAGATCTGCTATCCGCTACTCCTCTTAAACCATTGAACAAACTCCATTGGAACTCTCAGACCTTTTTTTACATACATTGAAGATGTGCACCTCCTATTTTTCTTTCAGATATTTTCATATTTCGATGTCCGTCCATCTGTTCATCCATCCATCCATTACGCTTTAGGGATGTGCTCATCTGCTATCCGTAACTCCTCTTAAACCAGTGAACGGATTCCATTGAAACTCTCAGACATTCTTTTACATACATTGAAGATGTGCATCTCCTATTTTGTTTTCATATATTTTCATTTCTACAGTTTCCCATATTGAAAAATGAACTGTGTTAAATTCAGTTGACATTCTGTACAGATCTGCTATCCACAACTCTTAAACCAGTTAACGGATTTCATTGAAACTTTCAGACATTCTTTTACATATATTGAAGATGGGCACCTCCTGTTTTGTTTTCAGATATTTTCATTTTTAAGGTTTCCCATATTTAAAAATGGGTTTTGTCAATTCAAGCTTGTGTGGGGGTGTTGTTGACATTTGCTATCCACGACCTCTTTTAAACTAGTGAATGGATTTCAATGAAACCTTCAAACATTCTTTTACATACAGTGAAGATGTGTACCTTCTATTTTGTTATCAGATATTTTCATTTTTACAGTTTCGCATGTTGAAAAATGGGCTTTGTCAATTCAAGCTTCGGGGTGGAGGTTTTTGGGGTGTGGTTGTCAGTGTTTGTGCTCTCTACATTAAACACACTTTACTGTTGTAAAATGTTTCTTGGTGGGAGTGGGTGGTATCATTTCATGAGCAGTGCTCACAGTTTTTCTAGTTTGTCAAGTCTTGGCTGCCTGTCAAGGCAGCCAAGATTTTACTAGAAATCATTGCCAGGTGATCAGTCTATTGTCAGCAGGACATCCTAATGATGGCATGTTGTGGGCACATGCTCTGAGATTTCAAAAGGCTGAAATAGGCCTTTAAACGTTAAGGTGTGTTTGGAACAAGTCACAAAATTACTGCAGATGTGATTTGCATTGGCAAAATAATGCCAATGTTGAACTCATTGGCATTTTTGACGTGGTGTTAGAATGATACAAGGACAACTTATTCTGTATTTACCTGGTGTGAATTCCTCTTTGGTACTATCAGCAAATCTCAGCCACTTCAGATACTGGATACCAAACTGATACCATGGTATACACCACTACATATACCAAGACTGATACCAAACTCAAAATTCCAATACTGTCCATCTCTAACAGGTTTTGGTCTATTAAGTGAACCATGCTTTGAATATACATTTCCAGTTCAGTTCCTCTTCATATGAGTATGGACATTTGTCTCAGAAGTTTGGGATTTGGGGGAAAATGGCTGATGGAATTTAATCATTGAGGTGATCCCCTGCCCTCCTGCCAGAAAGCCTGCATAAGATGCAAGGTTATCAACTCATACTTTCCCCTCATGATGAAACCAACCTTTTTGTGATTATTTTTGTTTGTTGGTAGTTTATATACATGTAAATGTTTCTTTTATTTCAGATATTGAGCATGTGTGCATCTTTAGTTATGTATAAATAAAAATTTTACCCATGATTCCCTTATGAGCAAGTTATGATGAAGCATAACATATGGTAAGTGAAAATACAATTTTCAGTGTGCAGTACGTGTGATAATAAGTTGAGAGTAAGGTTGCAGTATTCATATTATTCAGTATGCATATTCAATCTTATTCAAGTATTGTTTTTTAAATGTTCACCTTTCTTGCCCTTTTAAAATTATACAAGCTTCCTGATTGGTCAGTAACCAATGCATCCAGTATGGTACATTTACCGTATTTACTCTATGTATTGGGACAGCTAAAAATAATTATTTTCACAGGTGTCCCAATTCTTAGAAAATGGGGAAAGAACAGAGCCTGGTCTTGATTTGATGCTGAATAAAGTTGTGTGTGATTCGGTTTCCATCACTATATATGAAAATCACTGTCCAATTTTTTTTTATATTTTCATTTTTTGCTTCCAAAACATAGCTTATGATCCCTCATTGGAACGAGCGTATTGCACTCGTTCCAATGAGGGATCATAAGCTATGTTTTGGAAGCAAAAAATGAAAATTTTTAGTTACCAAACAATTTTTTTATGAGTGTCGTCTGCTACTAGCGACGGGCCAACTGGAAACAAATCTCCTGAATGTTCCAAACTTTGGAGCATAAAAAAAATATAGTTTTCTGGAAAAAATGTGTGTCCCAAATCACAGAGTGTCCCAATACATAGAGTAAATACAGTAACTCCTATGGGATGTACAAAGTTCAACAGAGTGTATGACAATATCACGTGACAGCTAAAAGGGGATGTACTGACATTCTATGGTACACTTCTCAGATTTCTCTTTCATCCATTGCCGCAAACATTTACGTCACTAATAATAAACATTAAGAATCGCAAACAAAATGAGAACAATATTGTACATACCTCCAATGTCCGATTTTACTGTTGAGAAGAGGGATTCCATTGTGGTGTTTCTACACTACAGATTTGTTGTGGTTTCAAGAAACATGCAATCTGGTTATGTGAATTGTTTCTTCAGTAAAACGTATTACAGCACTTGTACAAGTTTGAATGTAGTGACTGATTCTCCAAGACACACAGTGCAGCACTGTATCAAATAAAACACCAACAAAGTCAACTTGTATCCCACAATAATAATGATGTGTCATTTCCCAGTGTCCTTGAATTGAAGTCTTCAAATTGTTTGTGTTCAGTCAAAGGGAAATAACTCCAAATCTTTCTTCTTCAGTAATAAAGAAAGATATGTTTCTTTCAGTTTCTCCAATTATTACTTTAAGGCCCCACAAAGTAGATCTTCTGTTTCTCAGGCCATTATTTGTAAAATTACATGCGGGCGAGCGTTTTTTTATTTTATTTTTTATTTCTGTAATTATTTCTTTGCCATCAAAAGTTCATATCCTGGTTTATGTTTTAGGCCTCATAATCTACAGAATAGCATGGAAGGTGGTGTATTTTGTCCCTTGAGAGCAAGAAGCAAGCCAGAAAATAAGCAGACAGTCATCTGCAAAATGAGATCCCCAGAGGGTGAATTCAGTGATGCTACCCTGCACAGCAGGGAAGCATCACTAAATTTCCCTCTCTGAACCTCAATCTGAATCAGGGTTTCAAAACTAAACAGAAAGAGGTACCCAGAGGATAAATTGGCCCACTGCATGGGATAGCATCATCAAATTCACCCTCTGGGGACCTCATTCTGCAAATGTCAAACTGCTTATTTTCAGGCCTGGTTAGAAGGCTTTGCAATGCTAAAGCATTGCAAAGCCATCTTGCACTCAAGGGACAAATTTATCAATTTTTTTAACTTTGGTAAAATATCAGACATAAACCATTTAATTTTGATTTTTTTAAAGTTTCCATTGGTTATAAAAAAAGAGCATGCGGCAGCCAAAAGGACCATGCGGGAGGGCCTGAGAAACAGATTTTTTTCGGCATAATCAAGGTTTTCGTCACTGGAATACCATTTGGGGATTATATAATAAAACAAAACACAACACACTGAAGGAGTAGGTAATAAATTCATCATACAATATTTCAGCAGGGTGTACGGGTCTGTAATACCCCTCTGAGATTCGTATTTCCTTCGGCTTTCAGCCTCAGAAGAGTGTAGTATTGTCCCGTACAACCTACTGAAAACACTATGTAACTAATAGTATTCAGTATTAACATTTATCATATGACTCGTCCGTTTTGTTCACTTTAAAACATTTGACATTTTGCTTTCATATTAATCAGTGATAAATAAAGCCTTCCGTCAATTTCATTGGTCAATTCCAAAACTAGACAATTTGATTGGCTGAACAAAATAAAACTGGACCACATTTTCATAATTTGCATAATTAGAGTTGGGAGCTTTCCTTGGTCAATTTCAAAACTGTACAATTTGATTGGCGAAACAAAATACAACTGGGTCACATTTACATAATTTCAGTAGGTAGAATTTACGTTACCTGTCCTATTTAGGGTGGGTTATGTTGTATTAATCTTTTACCTACAAGAAAAATGCCATTCATTTTTTTTTTATATTTTCTCTTTTTGCTTCCAAAACAGGTTATGACCCCTCATTGGAACAAGCTCGACGAGCTCGTTCCAGTGAGGGGTCATAACCTATGTTTTGAAAGCAAAAAATGAAAATTTTTAGTTATACGAGGATGTTTTTTTCAAGTGCTGTCTGCAACTCAAGTTAGGTGATGGGTTAAAAAATCATAGTGAGTGGCTAATTTGTGCGTGTGTGAGTCATATGATAAATAGAATATGAAATGAGTGTTTTTCTCATATAATATTTATGAAACTCGTCCGAATTTTCCGTTTGGGCTCTCCAGAGGCTCGCCAAAACGGAAAATTCTTAGACTCGTTTCATAAATATTATATGAGAAAAACACTCATTCCGTACATGTATCCTTTATATAGATAATTACCACCATGCAGATTTCTGAGATGGTGTATTGATGTCATGTCCCTGTTTGTGGACATATATCAACAAGTCGTAATGAACTTGTTGATATATAACCCAGGTGTGAAATCGAGACTTCAATACACCATCTTGGAAACCCATTTGGGGATAATAACTACTTTATCTTACAATATTTCCAGGCCTTTAAATTCTTCCCAACTAACAACGGTCAACGCTGTGCCCAAATAAGTTAATTGCACCCAAATTATGCGGCGTTTGAAACTTTTTCCAAAGTTTTGCAGTGTTTCGGCAATAAATAGTTTGGCCATGTTTCCCTGATGCTTGTAATATAGCTTCGAGCTTATCTTCAAATCAAACAATGCAACACATAAGTAAATTTTTAAAAAACCCACAGAGTTCGCCACAGAAAAGCAATCAGCATCGACAGTGTTGTATACGATGCTGTCGGTGGCGATTGCTTTTCTGTGGTGAATTTTATAAAACCATGCACTTAAAGCTTGCGATCTATTATATTCATATTGCGGCATTTCTTAGTACAGTAAAACCTGTCTTGAGAGACCACTGTTTTGAGAGACCACCTGTCTTGAGAGACCACATCTACCAGGCACCGATTGGTTTTACTCTATAATGGACCTGCTATGGGAGACCACCTGTCTTGAGAGACCACCTGTCTTGAGAGACCACTGTGACCTCGAATCAAATGGTTTTGTGCGCCAAAGGCGCGCAGGGACGATTTGGGGAACAAGGCCCTTTCGACCCTCATTAGCTGTAGAATTTGAAAGTGTCAGACCGTGGTAAAGGAGGAGAAGTTGTGGGTTGTTATCGGCGCTTGTGTCTTTTCTGCTTCTTTTTCAGAGGTGGAGGTTTGGAAGGAGAGACAGTGGTAGTTGGTGTTGTTGGTGGGCTGCCTGATGGTGGTTGCTGAGTTTTGTAGGGTCTGGTCCTAGCCGAGCCTGGTGTGGTTGTGGGTGATTGCTGAGTCTTTTGTTGTTGTAGGTTTCTGGCATCTATTAGTTTATTGGCTTCTTCGACTTGTTGGAGGAATAGTTGGTACTTCCTGTCCATCTCTTGCTTGTGAAGGTCTCCTTGTATTTTGTTTTCCCGTTAGATGTTCTCCAGCCTGTCGTCCGCGTCCTGGCATTCTGGTTTAGAAGGAAGAGGCGAGTGGGGATCAGGAAGAGGCGAGAAGGCAGATTCCATTTCCACCTCAGTCTCCACAGACTCTTCCACATCCGACAATACCGGCTGGGAAGCCGGCATTTGGATGGGGCTGTCTGTGGGAGTGGGAGGGGAAGTGGTGGCCGCCTCTGGCTCTTTCTTTTCCTCACCGTTCTCTTTCTTCATCTCCAGGAAAGCCTCCAAGTGTCGGGAATCCCTCCGCTTGGTGGACGGGCTCTTCTTTCTCCTCTTTCTCTTTTCAGGGCCTCCTGACCTACTCGGGTGAATACCAGTGTGAGAGGGGATCCTCTCATCAAAGGTGCTACCTCTCCCCGAGGAAGATAGTAATTCTTTCTCTTCTTCAACCTTGAATTCAAGGTTCAGATGAACGCTCTTGCCTATCTCCTGGATAGTCCAGGTGATAGGGCAAGAGACGCCCAGAGCTGCTATCGTTCTCTTCAATCGCGCTGGTAGTTCCAGTGTTTCCATAATTAAGATTGTAATTAGGATGCTCGCACTCTCTTATCCCTATTCGTTGTACCACTTGTACTAAAACCGGTGAAATTTAAAGTAGTTTTCCGCTGTTTTATTTTTCAGGTTTAACGCATGTAGAGATAGGCGGTTTTCAAATTTCATGTCGGTTTCGGATTCATTGAAAGAGTCAGGCTTTCGGTTTCGATTTTCATTGTACAAACATAACAATACATTGCATTTGCATATAGGAAGATATATTTGGCATCTGTCATTGTCACATAAGGAATCCCTTTCCAGGGCAACGCACCTGTGTTATATACTGGTACTCTGATTTCCTGAGCATAATGTATTTGCATACAATATCTGAAGAATTTCAAGTTTGAGAAAAATGATTTTTGCTTTCAGTCTGTTGCAAAATTACCCCCCCCCCCCCCCCCCCCCCCCCCCCACACACACACACACACGTGTTGCAGTCACGATAAAGCCACAGATTCTGAAAGGGACCATTCAATCACCTATATTGAATAAATAAATAAATAAATTTTTGTATTTCACTTTTTTTCAATTTCAGCATGGTTTCAGACTTTTTCTTCCCAAACATGGGAGGAGTAGAAAGTCATATCTATCAGTTATCACAATGTTTGTTAGAGAGGGGACATAAAGTGATTGTAGTCACTCATTTTTATGGGAAAAGGAGAGGAATTAGATACATGACCAATGGACTGAAGGTAATTCTCTTTTGAGATACTATTTCTGTACTTTTTCCATTTTATTTCTTAACCCTCTTCACACTGATTTTGTAATATTTTTTCCTGCAGATTTTTCCCAAATGCAACAAGAAATTTAACCAATTCGATCTTGTTTGTCAGAGCTCATTGGCTTGGAAATTAGACTTTAACCCATTTACCTAATGTAATGACCAAAACTGACCAGTATTATTTACAAAAATTACCATTCAATTTTCCTTCATTTTTTGTCTCAAAAACATGGCTTATGACCAAGCCAGAAAATAAGCAGACTGACATCTGAAAAATGAGGTCCCCAGAGGGTGAATTTAGCGATGCTACAGCAGGGTAGGATCTCTAAATTTACCCCACATGAACCTCAATCTGAATCAGGGTCTCAAAACTAAACAGAAAGTGGTACCCAGAGGATAAATTGGCCCACTGTACAGGAAAGCATCATCAAATTCACCCTCTGGGGACCTCATTTTGCAAATGTCAGACTGCTTATTTTCAGGCCTGCTTATGACCCATCATTGGAATGAGCTCATAGGGTTCATTTCAATGATTGGGCATAAGCCATGTTTTTGATGCAAGAAATGAAAAAAATTAGTTATTCAAGAATTTTGTTTACAAGTGTCGTCTGCTTTCCGTGTTAAATAAAGTGTTAAACCAAAAGGTAGTGTTTGATCCTGACCTGTACTGTGGTATGACACTTAATCCTGATTGCCCACATTGGGACATGGTGGTGCTGTGTACCAAAGCCTACTGCATGTCGGTGTTGCACTGGTCCTCAACCATTGCTAACTCTGCTTGTACAAAGGTAGTAAGATGGCAGATTCACCGTTGGGCAGATACTCACCGTGGTTCTCACTGGGTAGAGCTGTAGGTTAACCGAAATCGAACCGAGGTTTTTAGTTTTTTTAAAAAACCGAAACCGAAACCGTCAACATCCTGCAATCTAAGGTTTTTCGTTTTTTATTAAATACTCTCTTGCTGCAGAAATTCACAGAATGTAGCCATCCCAAAGTAGTGAGAGTACCCAGACACTGCCAGTGGCAGTGTCTGGGTACTCTCACTACTCTGGGAAGGCTACATTCTGTGAATTTCCGACATTTCAGTTGAGTTGTGTTTGCAGCTTTCCTCAAGTTGCGTGTAGGTGTCAGACCTCGAAAAATGGCCAAGCACAATAAATGTTCTGTATATTTAGGTAATTATTATATTGGCCTTCCTGATTCTTCATGTATTATAGCTTATTTCGGGCATTCATTGAGATTCACTCAATTTCACTGCCATTCAGTTATGACTCCGGACATAAGAATGAGTTTTATTGAATTTTATTTGGCCTCATGAACAAACCGAAAACCGAACCGAACCGAGGTTTTATTACACCTGAAAAATCAAAACCGAAACCGAACAAGAAATTTAAAAACCTACAGCTCTATCACTGGGTACTCAAACTTTCTCCACCTGTAACCTGTCCAACACAATATGATACCAGCTGTTGAAAGTGTCATTAAGTCTGAATAAACAAACAAACCAATAAAGCTCATTGAGCTCTTGTCAAACAATATTTGATTGTTAACCCTCACAACCTCAGATTAATTTTACATTAACCCTTTACCCAACGTAACGGCCAAATCCGGCCAGCGCTATTCTCAAAAATCGCCAATTAATTTTCATTATTTTTTCATTTTTTGTCTCAAAAACATAAGTTATGACCCCTCATTGGAACGAGCTTGTCTAGCTCGTTCCAACGAGGGATCATAACCTGTGTTTTGGAGACAAAAAATGAAAAAAATTAGTTATTCAAGAATTTTTTTTCCAAGTGTCGTCTGCTTTTCATGTTAGGTAAAGGGTTAATAACTACTGTATATACATGTATGAAGCCATACCAGAAAATAAGTGGTCAGACAAGGACAATGTCAGGTGCAAAAAGGCCAATGTCAGACTGAGGTTTAAAATCATCAGTCAAAATGCCAAAATTATCAAGGAAGTTCAGTGATCAGAACATCATGCATGCTGGAAATCCTGGACATAACTAGCAAACCTAAAATTAATGATTATTGTGATTTCTGGTCCTGGCATGTTGGGAAGTGTGAAGAAAGTGACTTGTACAGCTCATCAGTATTAACAGCATGTGAAGGAATATGATTTGATATAGCCATACATGCATCTAAATTATGTCTGAAGGGTAATTCAGTTCCAGTTCAGAATGAAACCAATCATACCTTGTTTGGCAGGGCTCATTGAGCCCTGCCAAACAAGGTATGGTTGGATGAATTCTGGGCAGTTTTAAGATGAAGGTACATGTACACCTAAACACATTATTTCGATTACTCAAATTCCATTTTGTAATATGTCAGATATCATTCTTAAATGACAGACATGATTTATTTGGTGTCTGACATTTTGTCTGGAAGTGCAATGAAAATTATTTTCAGGCTTGTATGCAGCTGCAGATGAATTAACAGTGTTTCTGCATTATTGTTGGCTGCCTGTACAGGCCGCCAACACTGCTGTAATAACACAAGATGAATGCACCCTTCCAGTAGCGTTCTTAAGGAAGAATACACACAGTGCATTATAAATGGGGCTGTTTGTGGTTGTATGGGGACTTCAGGGTTAAATTCCTTGTTGCATTATAGGAAATATTTGTGCTTGAATTTTCGTATTTTGGCATCAGTGTGCTGAAGGTTAAATTGATTTTGTACTGTACACACAGTAAGGTCAGCAGATATTAATTCTTAGATTTTCACGTAATTCTCATTTTTAATTGTGGGAGCAAGGAGATTTCATCAAATTTTTGACATCTTGTTTATTCCACATAGCAGCATATGTGAATGAATACCAGACTTCTGAGGAGCATGGTGGCTCAGTGGTTATGGCATTGGACTTCAAAACAAAAAGTCCACGGTTTGATCCCTTCCAGGGATAACTGTGTTGCGTCCTTGAGCAATGCACTTAAACCCAGGTGCCTACATGCAGGCACGGTGGCATTGTGTACTAAGTCTAACAGCATGCCAATGGTTCACTTGTCTTCAACCAATGCTAACCCTGCTTGTACATTGAGTTTTATGATGTGGAGTTTGACAGTTGATCACCGCTGCTTGTGGTTCTCTCTGGGCAGGCTGGAAAATAAGCAGTCAGACATTTGCAGAATGAGGTCCCCAGAGGGTGAATTTGATGATGCTATCCCATACAGTGGGCTAATTTATCCTCTGGGTACCTCTATCTGTTTAGTTTTGAGACTCTGATTCAGATTGAGGTTCACAGAGGGTAAATTTAGTGATGCTACCCTGCTGTGCAGGGTAGCATCACTAAATTCACCCTCTGGGGACCTCATTTTGCAGATGACAGTCTGCTTATTTTCTGGCTTGTCTCTGGGTACTCTGGCTTCCACCACACAATATAAATTATGTTTATTATTATCTTTACCCGTAAAACAGTCTGAAACAAGGTGACCCTGTCTGTCAAAAGTGTTGTTAACCCTTTACCCAACGAATCGGCCGCATCTGCCCACGTAATATGCAAATTCAGCAGCTGAAAAAACATTATTTTTAAAAAAATTTCAACAAAACCATATCATGTGACCCCTTGTTGGAACGAGTGCGTCGAGCTCGTTCCAACAAGGGGTCACATGATATGGGTTTGTTAAAATTTTTTGAAAAATTTAAAAAAATGATATTTAAAATAATAAATTTTGATATTGTCTGTGTTGGGTCAAGGGTTAAACCCAATAAAAACAACAACAAAATAGAATTCTCTTCATTTTTCCAACTGTGAGGTTATAGTGACTTTTTTTTTTTTACAATTCTTGAATACTTGATTGTCGATAAAATCACAGTGACTTTTTTTTACAAGTCAAATATACTTGATTACGATAAAATCACTATAATGTTGTAGTCAGAGAAAAAATAAAGAGAATCGTTTGGTTTTAAAATTACAGTAAGCTACCGGTATATTGCTTTGACAGTGCTGAAGACAGGCACAAAAAGCTCACAGCTTATTGTTGCCTGTTTCCACATTAACAGTGCACATGAAAAAATATAGCTGCCAAGTACTTCCGTTGGTATATCTTATAAATGTATCACTTTTTAGCATATAGTATATTTAATATAACTATAAAAATAACAATTAACATATTTCATCATTTATCAGCAACAATATCATTCATAACAGAAATGATTTTATAACATTCTCGACACAGTGAAAGTGAAAATATTTATATCTTCACTGCAGGGAGGGAATAAATTATTATCTTCCTGCAATGTGTTCTATAATCTATAGTTGAGCATATAATATAATTAATTTTGTAACATACTGTGAAGACTCAGACTTTTCACCATGTTTTGTGGTGAAAATTTCGCTTATAAACTGAATTTGCTTATAGAAGTTTAATGATATTTTAAGTTTATTGTTGCAGTTTAATAACCATGATACTTAATTTTTTATGTCTCCTCTTCCCAGAAGGGAGACATATTGTTTTAGTGCATATTCTTCTTCTTCTTCTTCTTCTTCTTCTTCTTCTCATACAAACTTTGTCCAGGGCATAACTTTTTTGTCTTTTGACCTAGACCTAGATATTTAGCATGTGGATGTATCACCATGAGCTGGTGTGTCACGTACCATAGTGACCTTCATGTGACCTTGACCTATGACCTGAAGGTAAGATTTTTGTGCTTTTTAAGGGAAACTTTGTCTGGGGCATAACTTTTTTGTCTTTTGACCTAGACCTTAGATATTTGGCATGTGGATGTATCACCATGAGCCGGTGTGTCGCGTACCATAGAGCCTTCATGTGACCTTGACCTTTGACCTGAAGCTCAGATTTATGTGCTTTTTAAGGGAAACTTTGTCTGGGGCATAACTTTTTAGTCGAGTTGTGACGAAGTCAAACTCGACTTATAGTTTGGTGAATGGCGGGCGGGCGGGCGGGCGGGCGGGGCGGGTGGGCGGCGGGCGGGTGGGCGTAAACAATTGGTTTCCGGATGATAACTTGATAGTGGTTCAACTCACATTCATTAAACTTCATACGTAGGTTGGTCTTGGTGGGAGGAAGAACCCTATTGATTTTGGACATGCTACGTCGAAGGTCAAGGTCACAGTGACCTTGAACATAGTAAATCTTAAACAATTGGTTTCCGGATGATAACTTGATAATGGTTCAACTCACATTCATGAAACTTCATAGGTAGATTGGCCTTGGTGAGGGGAAGAACCCTATTGATTTTGGACTCGCTAAGTCAAAGGTCAAGGTCACAGTGACATTTAACATAGTATATCGCAACAATTGGTTTCCGGATGATAACTTGATAGTGGTTCAACCTAGAGTCATGAAACTTCATAGGTGTGTTGGCCTTGGTGCGAGGAAGAACCCTATTGATCTTGGACTCACCAGGTCAAAGGTCAAGGTCACAGTGACCTTGAACATAGTATATCGCAACAATTGGTTTCCGGATGATAACTTGATAGTGGTTCAACCTAGAGTCATGAAACTTTATAGGTGTGTTGGCCTTGGTGCGAGGAAGAACCCTATTGATCTTGGACTCACCAGGTCAAAGGTCAAGGTCACAGTGACCTTGAACATAGTATATCGCAACAATTGGTTTCCGGATGATAACTCGATAGTGGTTCAACCTAGAGTCATGAAACTTTACAGGCGTGTTGGCCTTGGTGCGAGGAAGAACCCTATTGATGTTGGACTCACCAGGTCAAAGGTCAAGGTCACAGTGACCTTGAACATAGTATATTGCAACAATTGGTTTCCGGATGAGAACTTGATAGTGGTTCAACCTAGAGTCATGAAACTTCATAGGTGTGTTGGCCTTGGTGCGAGGAAGAACCCTATTGACCTTGGACTAGCCAGGTCAAGGTCACAACTCGACATTGGATCGGTGATCCTGAGCGGCATTTTTTGTCTTTTGACCTGGACCTTAGATATTTGGCATGTGGATGTATAACCATGAGCCGGTGTGTCGCTACCATTGTGACCTTCATGTGACCTTGACCTTTGACCTAAAGGTCAGATTTATGTGCTTTTTTAAGGGAAACTTCGTCCGGACCAGAACTTTTTTGTGTTTTCACCTAGACCTTAGATATTTGGCATGATTGTCAATATTATTTATGTATATATAATTTGCAGTGCATTAAATAGAAAGGAAGGGGAGACATATGTTTTAGTGTGCTAAAACAGTTTTTAGTTTTTTATTGTTTTCAATCTGTACAGTTTTACTAAAGGTTCTTCTCATATGTTTGTAGGTATATTATCTACCATTTCCACCGTTCTACAACCAGTGTATTCTGCCAACAGTTTTCACAACATTTCCACTGCTGAGGAACATTTTTATCAGAGAGAAGATAGAAATTGTTCACGGACATTCTGTAAGTAATACAGAGATTCATTTTTATTTTCAAAATGTCCTGAAAAATTATGTGGATAAAATATTTTATTTAACTGGTTGAGTGCTAGAAGCCACAATTAAGGCTCCACTGAAAAGTTCTGAAAATCACTACAGTGGCTTTACACTGTTTGCACTAATCTTTTGGCTGCTCAGTAGGTGGAGGTGCAAGCTGCAAGCCGAGAGGTCCTCAGTTCGAATCCCACCTGCGGCAACCGCATTGTGTCCTTGGGCAAGACACTTCACCCCATTGCCCACGTGGGGGCATGGTGGCGCTGTGTACTAAGGCGTACTGCACGTCGATGGTGCACCTGCCTTCAACCAATGCTAACCCTGGTTGTGTGGAGTTGGTATGTTGGGGAGCTGACAGTTGTTCGCCATTGCAGGGTGGTTCTCTCTGGGTACTCCGGCTTCCTCCACCCGTAAAACTGTCGCGGTCATGATTAGCCATTGTGCAGAAATAAGTGACTCTAAAACACAAATAAATAAATAAATAAATAAATAAATAAATAAATAAATAAATAAATAAATAAATAATCTTTTGGCTCAGCAGTAGAAGAAAATATTAATATAAAATTATTTTGTTACAATTTAGTGGAGAGTGCCAATCGGCACTCTCCAATAAATTGCAACAAAACAATTATTTATGAGCAGTATCTTACTAAACTAAGACTGCTTTTGCTGGTAGTGCGATAACTTTGATAAAAATACTTACTTTACAAATCACCATTGAAAAGTAATGCAGTATTCTACCAGTTAACAGGAGACATTACTCTAGTTGCTAACAAATCCTTGGTGGGAAAGAAAATCAATTCTTTCTGTTTAGTATTGTTTTACCAAGTAGCAGCAGTTTATCCCCCCCCCCCCCCCCCCCAGTCATCTTCCCCTAGCAAGGGGGTGACAACCTTTTACCTAGTAGCAGTTTATCCCCCCCCCCCCCCCCCCCCCCGATCATCTTCCCCCAGCAAGAGGGAGACAATTGCCTTGTTGTCTTCCTCCCAACCTGGTATTTTCTTATCTCTTTACCTACACAAGTTAGTTTTTTTTTTATCATTTGGTGGCATTTTGTGATTCACCCTTTACCCAACGAATCGCCCGCATCCGCCCTCGTAATATGCAAATTCAGCAGCTGAAAAAATATTATTTTTAGAAAAATTTCAACAAAACCATATCATGTGACCCCTCTTTGGAACGAGCTTGTTGAGCTCGTTCCAAAGAGGGGTCACATGATATGGTTTTGTTGAAATTTTTTGAAAAAATTTAAAAAATGATATTTAAAATAATAAATTTTGAAATCATCTGCGTTGGGTAAAGGGTTAAAGAATTGTATTGGTGGTGACTTTGATGTATGCCTCTATAGCAGACAGTGTCAATAGATGTGATTTTTTTTATTTTTTATTATCTCTACTCGTTCTCAAATAAAAAGGTTTCTTTGACAGATAACTTATACTTTTAAAAACAGAAAATACTTATATCAGCTACTTCATAAAAATGAGTTCTAAAGAGTGAAATCACATCTTTTTATACATTATTGACTTTTAAGTGGAAAGGGCGGGGAAGATAACCTTGTTTATCTTCCCCCTCCACCTTCCAGAAATTTCTTTGACTTTCTACCTACCTGAAAATTAGTTTCTCTTCATCATTCAGTGCCTTTAGTGAATGATGGAAAGTAACTTAGAAGTAGGTGATAAGGCCGGCATACCGAAAATAAGCAAACAAATTATTCCCTTTTTAGTAAGTCTTACGGGCATCATTTGTTGGATATGATGAGAGGATTCCAATAAATGATACCATCAATTACACCCCCACAAAACGAAGTTATGGTGAGGTATATAGGAGTCAACTTGTCCGTTGGTCGGTTGGTCTGTTGTCTCCGCTTTCCACAGTTTTGGCCGCATTTTCATGAAAGTTCACAAAAATTATGAACATGATGAGGGGAAGTGCTTGACATAATTTTTTTCCTGCACAGTTTCAAGATGGCCGACTGGGGGCCATATTGGATTTTTTTTTTACTTAGGAAAATTGAAGGCCCCTTTTCAGTCACCCACTCGAGGCAGTATGCCATGGTGGGGGTATACCGGGCGACAGACCATCTCTAGTTATCACAGGAAAAATACACACTGAATGATTTCAAGGAAACTTCAAATTTTGTTAATATTAAATTAACTGTGTTTATATCATGTTTAAATATTCTAATTTTATTTAATGATTTGCTCAAAACATATTAACATTTCCAGTATCTCAGTTGTAATAAAAAAACTAAAAAAACCAGTACTAAATATTACTCATTTATTTTTCAGACTATTCTATTATATTACTATTATTTGTAAAAAAAAAAATCTCTGTTACTATTACTTTTTATCATATGACTCGTCCAGTTTGTTCACTTTAAAACATTTGATATTTTGCTTTCATATTAATCAGTGATAAATAAAGCCTTCCGTCGATTTCATTGGTCAATTTCAAAACTAGACAATTTGATTGGCTGAGCAAAATACAACTGGGCCATATTTTCATAATTTGCATAATTGGGGCTAAAAGATTTCATTGGTCAATTTCAGATATGTGCAGTTTGATTGGCTAAACAAAATACAACTGGGTTACATTTGCATAATTTCAGTAGGGAGAATTTACGTTATCTGTCCTATTTAGGGTGGGTTATATTGTATTAATCTTTTACCTACGAGAAAAACGCCATTCATTTTTTTTTATATTTTTACTTTTTGCTTCCAAAACATAGGTTATGACCCCTGCTTCCAAAACATAGCTTATGACCCCTCATTGGAACGAGCTCGTTCCAATGAGGGGTCATAACCTATGTTTTGGAAGCAAAAAATGAAAATTTTTAGTCATACGAGGATGTTTTTTCCAAGTGCTGTCTGCAACTCAAGTTAGGTGATGGGTTAAAAAGTCATACCAAGTGGCTAATTTGTGCGTGTGTGTGTCATATGATAAATAGAATATGAAATGAGTGTTTTTTCTCATATAATATTTATGAAACTCGTCTGAATTTTCCAAAAAATTCTTTGACTCGTTTCATAAATATTATATGAGAAAAACACTCATTCCATATCCTCTATATATTACTTTCAGAATTGTAATATATTATATTATATTACTTATTATATTACCCCAGCCCTGGTAAGGCGAAGAAATTTCAGGATGGTGGGTGCGGGGGGGGGGGGGGGGGGGGGGGTAACTTAGGTTATTCCCCTACCCCTCTCCTCTTGAAACTCAATATTGTACAAAAAGAATTATTTTCACTCTTTAAAATCCAGGTATACCTGAAAAGTTTATAAAATTTCTACCACATCTCAACTGTGAGTCCAGCTGATCAAATTTGATTATTAGTTAGGCTTTGATTGACAGTAATAATCAGTTGCAGGGACAAAATTTTGCCTTTCCTTGACCCCCTGCACACTGATATCAAAATATTGAAGTTTCAAGCAGCAAATTTTTCCCATAATTCAATCAGGAATTTAACAAGTTCAATCTTGTTTGACAGATCAGTCAAACAAAATTGAATTGGTTAAATTTCTGGGAAAAGTTTGCTGCTTAAAATTTCAATATTTCGACATCAGTGTGCAGAAGGTTAAAAGATGTCCTCATAATTATATGTTGGGGCACCTGCTTGGAGACCCAAGTAAACTGAAGTGGGTACAGTAGTGTTGAAACGACTTTGGGATTGTGGAGTCGATTAGTTGGCACCCAAAATTTGAGTCGAAGTCGACTAGGCGGCACCCCACTTTTCTGCTTTTACATAGCAATACCCCTGCAGTTGAATATTTTTCTCCATTTTCACACTTTACTGATGCCGGTGTGGCATACATAGGCATGATGGGTTATATATTTTTATACTGTACCAATGACCCAGACTTAGCTGGTGCTAACTCCAACAAAACCAGGGCCAAACACAAATTTTGCCCCCCAATCCCCAAAATTTGCATCCAAAACAAAAAGAAATCATGTCCTAAAGGACCTCCATAGTACACCTCTACTGCGCATGCGCAGTGATGCAGTCGTCCCGAAATTGGCGCCAATTATCATTCTCTGTTTGGCCCTTCATCAGTCAACATCTCACTGATCTTTGTGCTTGTAAATCTCAGTTTAAAGGATGCCAGACACGTAATTTTTGGAGAAAATGTGATTCTAAGGAGGATAGAAGGAGGAGAGGAAAAAGAAGTGGCAAAAAATAATCAGGGCTGTACTTAAAATTTTTTGATGAAATTATGTTAAGTTGCCTATTTTCGAGGCATGGGCCTCTTGTTGTCATTCTTGTTAATTGTTGCACTGCTTATTCAGTGTTTCCTCTCCCCTAGCCTTCTAAAGTCCCCCCTGGCAATTCTCCCATGCTTTTGGCATATTTTTGAGAAGTTTCATTTCTAAAATTTCCTGGGAGAGTTGCTTGGTTACAGAATGTTTTCTGTTATTTTCCCCATAGTTACGTTTTCACCCATGGGTGTATAACGTTTGTGTTCTGCATCTTCCATCTGATGTTCTACAGATTCTCCCCTGGGAGTCTCTGTTTTGCATCAGATAGAGTGTAATTGATGACTGATTCCGGGCCAGTTTTTTCAGTGCCTGGAGTCATGTTTTCTAGTGTGTTTACACTGTTTGTTTTCATTGGCAACAGCCTTTTTTGAGGGGGGGCTGTTTGCCTTTGTGGTAGTTTATCTCATTATAAGATACATTTATATTATCCGAAAGTGTCTCATTAATTATTTTATATAAATTTAAAATTTTTGACCACACTTTGCCATCGGATCCATCGGGGCTCAACGTTACTTTTCAGCAACTTGGGCTTCTGTGAAAAAATATTTTTTCAAAATTATTTTGTTTTGCAATTGTTTTTTCATTTATTAATGGATCATGTTATTATGTATCTTTGTGTCAGGGGTTTTTGCGAGTAACTAGGACTTATTGTTGTTCTTTCACAATGAAGGGACATTGTTCAAATTGTAATAGGAAGAAATCTTCCTCTGACTTTCATGATCATTGTATTAATTGTAGTCAGTGTTCTCGCATTAATCCCTGTCCTATATGTGAACATTGGGATGAGAAACATTGGAAACGTGTGTCACGATATGTTGTTTCTGGAGAAAGAGCGATGCCGGCTCTTTCTCCACAAGGTCACTCTACTCTCTCAGTTTCTATTTCAGAGGAACCAGAACAGGGTGATGTTTCCATGTTATCTTCTTCAAGTGTGCGTCCGTCGTCACAAATGAATTCAGAGCTAGCGGCAAAAGTGCTCATGGAGATTAGACAAATGTCGTCCGCTAGCTCGCCCGGTGTAGCGTCCATTCACCGAATGGTTCGGCAGCCGGGTTCGTCCGATGCAGTCCAAGAGGAAATTTTGGGTGATGCGAGCACTATAAACATAATAGATGCACACCCAGTGACGGCGGATAGTAAGCGAGAATGGAGGAAGCCTTTTAGTCCGGTTCCTAGCTCGTCCAGGTCCAGCCGGGCCGCGAGCGAGAGAGGTCCCTCTCTCGTACAACAACATCTGGGACCAGATGTTGTGGTACAAAATGTGTCTTTAGCGGAGCATACGTCCGTCGCTCGGGACGCTCCGTTGTATAAGCAGTCCGCAGAGACTGTTAAGGCTTCCTCTTCTCGTCAGCGCACACGACCGCACCTTGGCTGCGTGACCGCCAATATTTTACCAGCTTCGCCGATGAAGGATTCTTCGGCGACCAGGTCACACCATCCGGCAGCCAGGGATTCGAGACCGATGGACTCCGGACGTTCGCATAGGAAAAGTATGCGGGAGCCATCTGATGCGGAGCTGCCCTCGGCGAAGCAGCGAAAGACTGCGCCTCCGCAGGTCTCGACGTCGGACATTCTTGTGCAGATAGCACAGCTTATCGCAGCATCCCAGCAGCCGACAGAAACGGTGTCGGATCGAGAATTATCCGACGGCGCTGGGTCGGTACGCTCCGCCGAAGCATCGGGGGCGGACGACCGGGAACATCGGGAGGTCCGACCGGATGGTGAAAGGGATACGGATGAATTGGAACTATCCCTTTCGGAACAACATAAAGCTGCCGTGGACTTCATCCGGCACTTTCTCCCTCAAGTTGTTCCGTCGGGCCAGACTGCAGCGCTTCCGGACAAGAGAATTATAGCGTCATTGGACTCTGAATTTTTTGAGCGGTTCAGGGACATCGCTCCCGAGTTTCCGTCGCAGTCCAATAATGTTGCAAGAACATTTGAATTATTGAACGACGCTATATTTAAACTTGCTTCCAGGACGGGGAAAGCAGGTTTCTTGTCCGCTAATACTCTTAACCTGCCTTTCATTAATGCAAGGAATAAATTCGATACGGCAGGACAGGGTATACCGAGAGTTCCTCTGCGTATGGACGACGAGGCGGAAGACTTAGAGCTATCATTACCGTCGTCAGCTTCTATTCCAACCGCGGTGTTGGAAACAGCTATTGCGTCTAACAGAGCCAATTTAGATGCCTTATCTTACGCAGATCACCTTACTAAGGCGTTATCACTGCGCCTTCAAGGGGAAGAGTTTCAGGATATACAATCCTCTTTAAGACTTCTTTCAAGGGCAGTAGCTTATTCCACGTGTAACTCCGCCCTTTCAGTGGCAAATCTGGAGTTGGTTAGACGTGACGCAGCCCTAGCTACATCCACACTAGTGGATTCTAAGGTGAAGAACTCTCTTAGAGTCGCTTCGGTCTCAGGAGATCTTCTCTTTGACGGCAAGCTTTCCGCTATTTATGATAAAATTAAAAAGAAAGCTAATGATTCTCTGTTGTTCAGATCGGCTCCTAAAAAGTCGGATACAGCAGACATGAATAAGACAGGCACTTCTGGGTCTAATGCGCCCAAGAGAGGTTCCTATAGAGGTTCCGGTGCGTCCTCTTGGTCTTATTCGAGAGACCGTCAGGATAGCGACTCTCGTTCGGGACGTCCTTCAGGCCGGGACAATCGGTCGGACGCCCCGAGGTCGACGAGGCGAGGTGCGGGTCGTGGAAGACGTGGTTTCTCCTACCGCAGGCCTCGCAGGTCCAGGAGGTGATGGCTTAAACCTCTATCGCGTTCCGGTTGGCGGAAGGTTGTCGAGTTTTTCACAAGAGTGGGCATCGATTACGGACGACCCTTGGGTGAGAGGAGTGACTTCGGAAGGTCTAAAGATATCCTTCAAACGAAAGCCTCCATTAACTCGAAGTCCAAAGTGGACTCATCTTCCGTCAAATCCACAGAAAAGAGACGCTCTGTTATCAGAGGTGCAGTCTCTTTTAATGAAGAACGCGGTAGAGGTCGTAGAAAACCAGGAATCTCTGGGATTCTACAGCCATCTGTTTCTGGTTCCGAAACCAGACGGCTCGTTCCGTCCAGTCATAGATTTGAGCTGGATAAACAAGCTGATCGTCGCTCTGAAGTTTTATATGGAGACGATTTGATCGGTCAGAGCGAGTATTCGGGTGAACGATTATGCAACGAGCATAGATCTCAAAGATGCGTACTTTCACGTCATGGTACATCCGACATTCCGAAAGTATCTACGCTTCGCAGTCCTAGGAGTGGTGTATCAGTTCCGGGCCATGTGCTTCGGATTGAATCTAGCACCCTGGGCTTTCACTCGGGTAATGAACTCGGTAATGATCTACTTCCGAGCTCATTCGTCTGCGGTAACATCGGCCTACCTGGACGACATTCTTCAGAGGTACGGCAACGAGTTAACGCTTCAGAACGATGTTCAGAATCTTCTTCTATTGCTCCGACGTCTCGGTTTTATAGTAAACGAGGAGAAGTCGGATCTGGTGCCGTCCAAGTCATTCACTCATCTGGGAATGAGCTTCGAGACGCACAACAATCTCGTTCGTCTGCCGTTAACCAGAGCGAAATTAGTCAGTTGTTACGCTCGCTATTGTCTGCACGCAGACAAAGTCACGGCGAGAGAATTTATGAGACTGATAGGTCTGTGCGGAGCCGCCGCGGATCTCATTCCGATGGGGCGGCTACGCACACGTCCTCTTCAAATTTTCCTGACTCAGAATTGGAGTGTGAAAATTCATTCGCTCGATGTAGACGTTCTCTTGTCAGATCAGGTGAAACAAGAGATTCAGACTTGGGCAAACATTCAGTGGTTAACTCAAGGAGTTCCGCTGCAGTTGCCGGATCCGAGTTTTACCGTTATGACGGATGCCAGTCAAACAGGTTGGGGTGCATCATTAATCCCAACGGATTCGAGATGCCAGGGTCTTTGGGATCCGCAATTCCTGTGCAAGCACATAAACATCAAGGAAATGATGTCAATTTGGCTTGCGTTACGTCACTGGATGGACATTATTCACGATGCTCATGTCCAAATCCTATCCGACAATACGACAGTAGTGGCGTATATACGGAATCAGGGAGGCACTCATTCAGTTCCGTTGTTCAATCTAACGGAAAGAATCCTTCTGTTTGCGTTAGAACATCACGTTCTTCTTTCGGTCCGTCACATACCGGGTCGTCTGAATGTGCTAGCAGACTCCCTTTCACGAAAGGGTCGCTTGTTGCCGTCGGAGTGGACTCTCAACAGACAAGAATTCAATCAGATTTGCTACCAATGGGAACGGCCAATGATAGACTTATTTGCGACACATCTCAACAATCAGTTGCAGACGTATGTGTCTCCGTGTCCGGATCCAAGAGCATTTGCAGTAGACGCTCTGTCGATCCCTTGGGACGGAATGATAGGATATGCGTATCCTCCAGCGCCGTTAATTCAACAAGTATTGCTAAAGATAAAACAATCTCAATGCAAGATTCTGTTGGTAGCATCTCTGTCGCCACAGAGACCATGGATAAATCTACTCAGGTGTCTGTTGTGGGACCTACCGCGGAAGCTTCCTCCACGAGAGGATCTTCTTTCGCAGGGGAAATCGCGCCAACTCCATCACAACCCGCAAGGTCTCAACCTTCACGTTTTTCCGTTGTGCGGTCCTTCTTGCATGGCAAGCACTTTACAGGACGAGCAGTGGACGCGATTTCTAACTGTAGGAGGACCTCCTCTTCGCTAAACTATGCGGCTAAGTGGAAGGTTTTTCGTCGTTGGTGTAGGGATCATTCTGTAGATATATTTGATCCCTCTATACCAGACATTGCAAACTTTCTAGTATACTTGTTTGACGAAATCAAACTGCAGCCTGTTACTATAAAGGGTTATAGATCTATGTTATCTGATACCTATGCACATCATGATAGTTTACAAATTGGATCTAATGTCTCTTTATCGAAGTTGGTTAGAAACTTTTCGATAAATAGACCCAGAACTCTTAGATTAATTCCTAAGTGGAATTTAGCTTGGGTTCTCCTTAAATTGAAGGAAAAGCCATTTGAACCTCTTGGGACAGTAGATTTCAAATTCTTATCTTATAAGACAGCTTTTCTCTTAGCTTTCTCTTCTGCCAGAAGAGTCAGTGAGCTTCATGCACTATCGGTGGATGATTCTCATTTTCGTAGTGTTGGGAACACTATCACCTTCACTATTAATGTGGGTTTTTTAGCTAAGAATCAGGCTCCTAATAAATATCCGGAACCTATTGTTATTAAGGCTCTTCCGTCTTCAGACGGGCGTAGGCCTTTACTCTGTCCTGTTAGAGCACTACGTATCTATAAACAGAGATCTCAGTTTATCAGAAAGGGACGAAAACGTTTCTTTCTGTCTTTGATGCCTAATAGAAAGGACATTTCAGTCCATTCTATTGCTAGATGGATTCAGTTAACTATCCGTACTGCTTATGAAGATTTATCTTCTTCTCAGCAGTCTGTGCTTAAGATTTCTGCTCATGAAGTAAGAGCTCTTTCTACTTCCTGGGCTTATGCTAATAGTGTTGCTATTACAGATTTAATGAAGGCTGCTTATTGGTCTCAGCCATCCACATTTACGAATTTTTATCTCAGAAATATTGAGTCCATTTCTGGAGACCTGCATTGTTTAGGTCCATTATCTGTTGCTCAGAATGTCGTCCACTAAACAGTTGCAACTATAGTTATGCAGGCTTTCTGTTCCGGCAGTGACTCCGTCCGGCTGCCCTCTTCGCTCTGGGCTATTTGACCCAGGGCAAGGGGAAGGGGGGGGGGGGGGGGGGGGGGGGCGGGTGTTCCCTTAGGTCACCTGCTTTATAGTGAAAAGCAAGGGAATGCCTCCTCCAAGTCAGTATTTCTGAGTCGCTTCTGGGATGGTTTTAAAGTGTAATATTAATGTTTAATTTCATTCATGTCTTATTTTTAAAGTGTAGCTCGGTGTGAAGCATTTGTATATGTCAAGTGTCAAACGGGCTTTAATATACAATACTCGGACACTTTTAAATGATTATAAAGAGTCTCAATTCTCTGGACTACTTTATTTATTGGCTTGCTTTAAAAATAATTAGTATAAGGGTTATACTGGATGTTAATAGAGAACATGAATGTTATTGTGCTCAATTATTAAGGGTAGTGTATCTTTCTAATTTAATATTAAATAAGAAAGATACATGTAAAGCCTAATACTCCTTTTCTCCTTAAGGGGTTACCTCTTTACTATATAGTTGAGCTTATTGGATTTTCCTCTATGTCCTAGGCCCTCCAGCCTGTTTACTATTCAGCTAAGTCTGGGTCATTGGTACAGTATAAAAATGTTAAAAAATTTATAGTAATTTATATATTTTTTATACTTACCAATGACCCAGACGGGGATGGCCCTCCCTGGAGTTGGGAACTCTTGCCTCCCCGCTGAGTACATAGCGCTGACCAGGCACTGCCAGTAAGAATGATAATTGGCGCCAATTTCGGGACGACTGCGTCACTGCGCATGCGCAGTAGAGGCGTACTATGGAGGTCCTTTAGGACATGATTTCTTTTTGTTTTGGATGCAAATTTTGGGGATTGGGGGGCAAAATTTGTGTTTGGCCCTGGTTTTGTTGGAGTTAGCACCAGCTAAGTCTGGGTCATTGGTAAGTATAAAAAATATATAAATTACTATAAATTTTTTAACTTTTATACTGTACCAATGACCCAGACTTAGCTGGTGCTAACTCTAAAATATTAGGGGCCAAACGCAAATTTTACCCCCCAATCCCCAAAATTTGCATCTAAAACTGAAAATTACATGTCCTATATGGTCCTCCATACTTTTACCCCACTGCGCATGCGCAGTGTCAAGGAGGTCTCGAAATTGCCGCCAAAAATCATTCTTTGTTTGGCCCTCAATTCAGTTACAACTGACTGATATTTGTGCTTGTAAATCTCAGTTTAAATGATGCCAGTTGCATAATTATGAGAGAATTGGTGGATATATGGTGGAAATAGAAGGTGGAGAGGAAAAAACAGTGGAAACAAATGTTCAGGGCTGTAACTTATAATTACTTTACGAAATTATTTATGTTACTTATTTTCGAGGCATGAACTTGTTGTGGTCATTCTTGCTATGAATGTTCCATTGTTTAATCAGTGTTTCCTCTCTCCCTTTCCTTTATTCCCCCTAGCTATTCTCCCATGCTTTTGGCTTGGTAACAGAATTATTTTGTTTTTTTCCCATGTTTGCATCCTCACCCCAGGGGTGTTTAGGCGTTTTGGTCTGCATCTACCATCTGATGTTCTACAGTTTCTTCTCTGGAAGCCTCTGTTTTGCATCAGATAGTGTTTATTTTGGTAACTAATTTCGGGCTATGTTTGTTTCAGTGCCTGGAGTCATGTTTCCGGTTTGTTGACACTTTTGCTTATGTTGACAACTGTTACTTCTGACAGTGATCATTTGTCTTCTTCTTAATTTAGTTCATAGCAAGATACATTAATATTGTTCGTAAGTGTTACATTAATTTTTCAAAATCATTAAAAAATTTTGTCCACACTTAGGCTTTTTGGGGATCCTTTGGGCTCAAGGTTCCCATTGGGAACTTGGGCTCTTCTGAAAATGTTTTCAAAAAATTTTTTTTTTTGAAACTTATTTTCTTTTGAAATGTTATAATGAATTATAATATATATGTATATTTATTTCAAGGGTTAGTGCGAGTAATATGACGGTGTATATTTTTTCTGGTTGGAAAAAATATTCTTCATTCGTAATGCGAGGATATCTTCCTCTAATTCACAAGTTCATTGTGTTTCTTATAGTCAGTGTAGTCACATTAATTCTTGCTCTGTATGTGTTGATTGATATGACATCGTTTGAGACGGGAGTCACGGTATTTTATTATCGGTGAGGGGTCCATTATGGTCCTCTCTCCGTAGGGCCACTATATACTATCAGTTTCTTTTTCAGAATTCAGAGTGATGTTTCCGTGATGTCTTCAATAAGTGTGTCTCTGTCGTTGCAATATTAGGGCTAGCGGGAAGTGCTCAAGGTATTACGACAATTGCTGGGAGTTAGCTAGTTCTATCGAAGGCATTGTTGCCTGCTAGTCCGCCCAGTGTCGCGTCCATTCACCAGGAAAGAATGGTACAGCACCCAGGTTAGTCCGTTGCGGTCCAGGGAAGCAGATTGGGTGATGCGAGCACTATAAAACTTCAGATGTGCACACCCAGCAACGACAGATCCGAGGATAGTACTGACGAAGCCTGTCCGTCCAGTAGCCAGCTCATCCAGGTCTCCCAGACTGCGAGCGAGAGAGGCCCCTCTCTCTTGCATCAACATCTGTGCCGCGATGTTGTTGTACGTTGTTCGCTTAGTCGGAGCTTACGTCCACTCCTCCTGCTCGGGACGCTCCGTCGCATGACAGTCCGACGCGGCTGCTATATTGGCTTCCTCATCCTCGTCAACACACACGACCGCACCTTGGCTATGTGACCACAGATTTCCAGGGAACGTTCGCATTTTCTATAAATGCAGGACTGAACGTCCTTGGAGCTCCTGCTTCGCCGACCAAGGAATACACGTCGACCAGGTCACTCCATCTGCTAGCCAAGGATACGAGACCTTTCCAGTGGGGACGTTCGCATATTATATAAGTGCAGGAATGAATGTCCCGGGAGCTTCCAGCGGATATTTCACGTAGGACTGCAGCTCCACATGTCTCATAGGGTAACATGAACTAGGTATTGTTACCGTGAAGTCTTTGTAAGTGTGCTTCCGTTGTCACAGTCAATGAAGAGCTATCGGTAAAGTGCTCATACAGATACGTCAATTGCCTAAGATGTCCCAAGTAGGATCGACGGCATTGGCGTCCGCTAGCTCGCCCGGTGTCGCGACCATTCACCGAATGGCTCAGCACCCGGGTTCATCCGTTGCGGTCCAGGAAGGAGATTTGGGTAAAATACAATGTGCACACCCAGTGATGACGGATACGAGGATGGTACGGAGGAAGCCTATTAGTCCGGTTCCTAGCTCGTCCAGGTCCATCAGGCTGCGAGCGAGAGAGGTTCCTCTCTCATATTACAACATCTGGGCCCAGATGTTGTGGTACAAAACGTTGCTCAGTCGGAGCATACGTCCACCGTTCAGGACGCTCTGTTATATAGACAGTCCGGAGAGACTGCTCTTTCAGCTTCCTCATCCTCATGGCAGCACTCGCGACCGCACCTTGGCTACGTGACCTGTGATATTCAACCAACATCGCTGACCAGGGATTCTATGGTGACCAGGTCATGCCATCTGGTAGCCAAGGATATGAGGCCTTCATACTCCGGACGTTCACATATTAGATGTATGCAAGAGTGAACATCCAAGGAGCTTCCAGCAGCTAAATCCTATAAGACAGCAGCTCTACAGGCCTCTGTTACGGACATGCTATCACAGATAGCACAATTATCGCAGCATCCCAGCAACCGACAGTAACTCTGTCGGATCAGGAATTATCCGAGGAAGCTGGGTTGGTACGTTCTGCTGCAGGTTCAGACACGGACGACCAAGAATTACAAGTGGTCCGACAGGATGGCGAAAGGGATACGGATGAGTTGTATTTTCCCTTTTTGGAACAACATAATTGCCGTAGAGTGCATCCGGCATTGTCATCTGACGTTCCTCCGGACCAAAATGCTGCAGTGCCGGATAAGAGACTGATAGCGCCAGAATTCTTAATTGGTTTAGGGTCATCATCCCTCAGTTTCCGACATAGTTCAGATATGTCTCACGGACATTTGATCTGTTGAATGACGCTATGTTATTTAACTTGCTACCTAAATGGGCAGGTCAGGTTTCTTATCGGCAACATGTTCTACATCTGCCTTTCATCAATTCAACGAATATTTTGAAATGGCAGGACAGAGCATTTTGAGAGTTCTCTGCATCTAGACGACCAGGTCAGGACCTAGTATTGTTTTTTTACTGTCGTCTATGTCAATTCCAACCACAATGTTGGAAATAACAATATCATCTAGCAGGGTCAGCTTAGATGCATCATCGTACGCAGATCACCTTACGTCGCAAGGAAAAAGAATTCTAGGATGCACAATCTCCTTAAGAGTTCTTTTGAGGGCCTTACATAAAACTCCGTCCTTTAGTGGAAATATGAAGTTGGTTAGACGTGACGCGGTCCTGGCTACATCCACGCGTGTAGATAGTAAGGTGAAAAACTCTCTCAGAATCGCTCCGGTCTCCGAAGAATTTTCTTCGTCGGCAAGCTTTCCGCAGTCTATGATCAGTTAACTAAGAAAGCTTTAGACTCTCTGCTACTAAAATTCGCTTCCATATAGTCGGATTCAGCAGAGAAGAGTAGGACAGGCACTTCTGGGACGAATACGTCCAAGGGAAGTTCCTATAAGGTGCGTCCTCTAGGTCTTATTCTAGAGACCGTCAGGGTAGTGACTCATATAGGGGCCGTAATTACGGTCAGACGTCCCTAGGTCAACGGGGTGAGGTGTGGACCGTGGAGGACATGGCTTCTCCTTCCACAAGCCTCGCAGGATCGTGAGGTAATGGTTCACGCCTAACCATTTGGTGGCTATTACTGTTAGTAAACAGCGATATGAATTTCAACAAACACTGGTTCCGAAAAGGTTGTTTTGATTTTTTATCAATCCATTTGATCAGTAGTACAGCTTCAGTCAAAACAAACTCTTCACCTTTGGATTTAAACATCGGAATTAAAATTTGTTTATTTAAATGAATTTTAATGCATGGGTTGTGTAATAAACACAGAACGCGATGTGTGTTTGAATCAGTGGGTGTTTTACATAACTCGTTGGAATGGCGTAATCATATTCCGCTCGAGCCTACGGCTCTCACGAAATATGACTACGCCATTCCAACTCGTTATGTAAAACACCCACCGATTCAAACACACATCGCGTTCTGTCTATAAATGGCATGGGAATCTCTCTATAATAGAAATTTTATTGTTTTGAGACAAATACAAATAACTACACTGTTAACAGTATTAAGGCACATGCAGTGAGACCTCTGTCATCAAGTTCAAAGGAGCTGTCACAACACAGTTAACTTTCATGTCTACATTGATCTCAAAGTCTGTGTTAGTTATCTCATTATTAGTTTTGTTGATTTCATTCTGAACAGATCAAATGACGATCGTTTTAACCCTTCCTTAGTAGACCTTGTATCAGAATGTTGTTACATTGTAATGTTTTTATAGGAAATACCACATGTTCCGACTAATCAATGCAGAAATCCAGAGTCAACGTTGAGCTACATCAGCATTGACAATGATTAGTCGACCAATCGTTTCAACACTAGGGCACAGCACAACAAAAGAATGAAGAAGTTGATCATTAATTGTTTTGTGGTTCCAGGTCCTAACCATACAAAACTCTAGACCCTCTAAACTAAAGGATGACAAAGCCCTGTTTGTGAACACAAACATCTAAACAGATATTGAAGTTGAGTTGAGCTACATATAGATTTATTGAACTTTTTACAAGCGACATTATACATTTGTATCCTAATGGTCTATGTATAGCCCAAAACAGTTTTGCAAAAGTGACAGACATTATGCCCAATGATAAATGATAAACGAATCAGATAAAATAACAGATAAAAAGTTATGAACATAAAAAACGGAAAAGCAGATTGTGTGGACCATCAGGAGAAAAAAATAAGCATGGGAGAGGTGGGTGTTGACAATTCCAACACTGACTATCAACACATGGTCAAGCAGCAAAAGACTGAATTCATATTAGTGCCAGCAAATAATATGCAGGGTTTCCGCTAGGGGAAAGGGAATGAGGCCATTAACGTGGTGCCCGATGATCGTCGGTACCACGGGCCGACCATGGTTTGGCCTGTGGTGGGAAAATTTTGAATTCCGGAATCCCAAACCTCCCATTTCCTTGCATCTTAGAGGATATTTTGCATCTTTTCACGGTGATATATCTGTCGGATTTTACACATTGACAGCCAGTAAATTCCGATGAAAAAGACGTAAATAAGAGAAAATGGTTGCTCAGCCGAAAAAAATAATTCATAGTATATGTGACTTTCTATTTGCCCAGGGCGTGTTGTCACAATAAAACTGTCAAGCCTTGGCATTTTCATTGGGACTAAACATCCAGGGCAAATAGGAAGGGTAGATTCGCCCATAATTTAAAAATTCAGTTTTAAATTAGGGGCGAAACAACACTTGTGAGATATTTTAACAGACACTAGCACTGCGCAAAAATCTCAATGCATGTGCATGGTACAGATTTTGACGTTTTGCGGCCACTGTGAAAATGAATACTAAAGTAGACTTGGGTTCGGTAAATCTCTACTTTAGAAAAACATTGCGGGTAAAATAGCTAGAATCTTACCAATTTTTCCTGACAAACACACCAAATTTAAATCTGTGCAGAATTTCTGAACTCCTGATTCAAGTCGAAAAAAGACAGAGACTGGTCTTCTGTGTTCTCTGATTCCATTTGGTTAATCCCGGCCACATGAGGCCTCAGAGTGGTCGAATTCGTCTTCACAGCTGGAACAGGTTCCAGAGAGTTCTGGAAGTCTTTCCTGGTTCACAGACTGTCTCTGATGACATCACGTGAGTGGGATTATATAGCAATTCTACAACAATACTCGATATTACTGTTGTTTGATGTCTTTGATGTGGAAAAAATGCTTTGAAATCAATTACTCTCCAGGTGCTGCGACAGAACGGTGAAACGGACATGCGTTTTGTTTTCAATGAAATATGTGTACGGCAGTCAGCAAAAGAAGTTTAGAAATAGCAATTCTACAAGCTAGGAACTAAATGTATTCTCGGGTGACGGGCAGATCAATGCGAATTTAAAAAATTCTGTTATGTCAGGAAGGTGACCTGGTAGAGGAATGCGGCCATTTGACGGCCACTGTACTGGTATAACCGAAACCCTGTAATATGAATAAATTTTACGGAGACTCCAAACATCTATATGATTGGTCTGAAATTAAATTAAACAGCACGGTAATACCCAAAGATTACCTTGAATGACTTGCATAGAGGATGTGTTTAAACAGTTTCTAATTTTAGAATTTTTTTTCAATTATATACCAAAATTAAATTTCATATTTTCTGATAACCTTTCTACTTCATATCTGTTCTTACAGATTTGCCTACAAGAAGGGTCAAGGAAGGTCAGGCAAACCTAAATACCAAGTTTTACTTCTAATCCTCGATCAATAAGCACACATGGAAACATGATGTGGGCATGTATTTACAGGCCTGGCATTTTCAGGAGAGTGATTTATTCGCTCGCCTACTGCTCGCCTTAAAAAAATTAAGGAGGGCGAAAACTAGCCCTCCTGGCCTTAGAAAATAATGATTACCATAACCGCCTATGTCTAAACTCCACATCTTGTAAGATCTCTGCTACATGTAGTATGTTAGTGGTCTCTGTAAGTTGGCCACACTGCACCTCCCACATCTCTGGGCCTTGCCAAGGCCCGGAGGTGTGGGGGTCAGTGTAGCTGTCTCACATAGACTACCTTGTTAGCAGCACCAAATAAAATGTACAAAGCCCACTTGGCAGAATTCATTAACAGTAAAACTTCCTTTTGGAATTTTAGCTTTTGTAAGCTTGAGGAGAGCTAATCGCTCGGTTTGGCAGACATATTAATTCTCCCGGAATGCCCAGGAAAATCCCAAAATTTCAGTGTACTTCCCGGCCTCCCGGATGGGAATCAGTTTTGGACCAAAAATCCGGGAAAACAACAGTTGAATATTTCTTTCCTGTTGTAACTTATGTAAAACGTTCAGAGTCAAATCACATGTATTTCAAACTCTGGTAAAAACTCACGAAGCAGTAAAATATGGATTTGAGTTATATTTATTTAAAAAAAGGGTATTTTATGATATATATTTCAACTGTATTCATGTTTCAATGATCAATGTGCGAGTGTCGAAGTGAAAATAGGTGACTTACTTTCAAAAAATTGAAAACTCCACTTTCAATGCAGCTTTTTGGTAAATAAAATATATGATAAGGAATTAAATAATATATATTTCTTTATTCATAGAATAGCTTTAATCCTCTTCCCTTTTCCAAATAAAAACGTAAACAACACCTTGACCTAAACTATTTAACACAGTTTAAAAATAGGTTAAAGTCACTGAGGATGCCGAAAAATTCTGACTGCATATTTATACATTATGGACTTATTTTTTAACACTGCATTTATTCCGTTGTGCTGTCTACAGAACTGTTAACTTTTGGACGTCTGTGCCCAGAAAATTTTGAATGGAATTTAAAAAAAAAAATGCCTCTATGATGAAAAGAAAAGTTTTGGGCCGGGCACAAGCGTCCACACATGCAAGAAAAGATTTTGATAAAGATACTTTCCAAGTACTAATCTTCTTACAGTAACTGAACATTAGGACATCTTTTCCTGTTAACATTTCCATACTTGGGAAATAAGTAGCTTAGTAGACTTTGATAAAATCAAACCACAGGTGGTGGTGCTCTGTGTGTGGGGGGGGGGGGGGGGGGGGGGGGGGGGGGGGTCATGAAGAAGAGGATTGTGGGGGGGTCAAATCAACAATTATTTTATGATTTTTTAACATAGCATAAATGCATCAGCATAATTGACAACTAGATCTGGATATAACCTGGTGTTAATGGTGGTCCATGAGCTGAAAATCCACAAGTTTTTTCTTTTGTTTTGTCCCCGCTCAAACTTTTCTTTGAAATCCATCCCATTTCCCTGAAAATCACCCTCAGGTTCCCTGAAAAATTATTCTGCAGGTTAACATGTCTGTGCCTAGGTCATGCGAGGGGAGCGAGTTTTAGCCCTCCTCCATTTTTAAGAATGCCAGGCCTTTATTTAAATAAAAGAGGGCGAATCACAATCGTGATGACCCAGGATTTCCTCAGAAACCACAGAAATTGCTACATGTACTGCGTAAGAGTTCTGTGGCGATGAGCTTCCAGATTATCATGACCTGTGATTTTTTCATCAATCAGATAGTATGTGAACACATATAGCTAGAAATGGATCAGTATATCAATACAAAGACAAAGGTTTTCCATGCCACTCTTTGCATGTTTGTGTATTGTTTTTTAATGACACTTTCAACAGCCAAGGCACATATTATTAGACTGGGGTTAATCATTGTTAGAGTAACATATAAATTTTTCCCATTTTTGTTTCTTTTCTATTTTACAGGCTTTCTCTACATTAGCCCATGAAGCTATGTTTCATGCAAGAACAATGAGATTAAAGGCAGTGTTTACAGACCATTCTTTGTTTGGTTTTGCGGATGCAAGTTCCATATTGACCAATGAAATTTTAAAGTTTTCTTTGGCAGACTGTAATCATGCCATCTGTGTTTCCCATACAAGGTAAAGCTAAATATTGATATATTTTAAACATTTACCTTAGGTAACTGCGATAACCAGTCAGTGCTACAGTTAAAACTAGAAGTCCTGTCACGAACTGTGCGCTTATCTAGACTTAATTGCGCATAGGAATTGCGTGCAATTGGCATATCAAATGGCATCCAAAGCACAGCAGGTTCTCCTAGTTACTCATAGCAAACACAGGCAATGTTTCTGCCAATGGACCTCCGGGGTTGTCCGGAGATCCATTGGCCAAAACATTGCTAGTGCATAGGCCATATGTACAGAATTTGATAGCCTTACTATGGTCATAATGCGTAGATTAACGCACAGATCGACGTGCTATTTGTGCACATTTTATAGCAGGACTTCTAGTTTTAACTGTACTTACAGAAATTGACATTCAAATTTTATTATTTTGCCATAACTAACCAGTATGACCTCTCATTGGAATGGGCTCTGTCATATGACACTTGTATCTGCCACCTAAATATCCTGTAATACATTTATTGTACCCCCCGCAAACAAAGTTTGGGGGGGTATATAGGAATCACCCTGTCCATCCATCTGTCTGTCCATCTGTCCATCCTTGTAAGCGCAACTCCTCCTAAACCGTTTGAAGAATTTTCATGAAGCTTTACACAATGGAAGAACTCCAAATGAAGATGTGCATGAAGCAATATAATTCCGTTCTGACATTTCCAACGGGAGATAATCCAACTTATACATTGTCCATCCTTGTAAGCGCAACTCCTCCTAAACCGTTTGAAGAATTTTCATGAAACTTTACACAATGGAAGAACTCCATATGAAAATGTGCATGAAGCAATATAATTCCGTTCTGACATTTCCAAGGGGAGATAATCTAACTTATACATTGTCCATCCT
This sequence comes from Pictodentalium vernedei, assembly GCA_031216915.1. NCBI lineage: Eukaryota > Metazoa > Mollusca > Scaphopoda > Dentaliida > Dentaliidae > Pictodentalium > Pictodentalium vernedei. The sequence continues at coordinate 41,897,717 of CM062290.1, forward strand.
TGTAAGCGCAACTCCTCCTAAACCATTTGAAGAATTTTCATGAAACTTTACACAATGGAAGAACTCCATATGAAGAAGTGCATGAAGCAATATAATTCCGTTCTGACATTTCCAAGGGGAGATAATCTAACTCATACATTTCAGCCACGTGTTTTCATTAAATTTCTCTTTTGTAGACACCCGAGATTCTATTTGTTTTATCCTTAACCCTTTACCCAACGTAAAAAAATTTCAACCAAACCCAGTCATGTGACCTCTTATTGGAACAAGTAGGGCTCCACGATATTCAAAACTGAATACCGGTATCGGTATTCCAAAAAATACCGCAGTGTATATCGAAAACTGTTCAGATATATGAACACAAGTACCACAATCGAGACTTGAGGCATCACAGTCGGAATGAATTAACATGCCTTGATGATGCGATTCGAAAAACCTTTACCCGACGCAGACGATATCAAAATTTATTATTTTCAAAATCAGTTTATCAGATTTTTCCCCAAATATTTCAACAAAACTATATTATGTGACCCCTCATTGGAACGAGCTCAACGAGCTCGTTCCAATGAGGGGGGGTCACATAATATAGTTTTGTTGAAATTTTTTAAATTTATTTTTTCAACTGCTGAATTTATGTACAGTGGAGCCCACTTAATTGGATATCTCTTATTTGTATATCCCTGATAATTGAATATAATTTCCCAACACAAAACCATTTACCATACCTCTGGTACAAATTTGACCTTTTAATTGAATATAGGTTATAGAGTAAACTCCTGTTTACTGAATAAAAAATCTGTAACATGTCGAGATTTTACCCTGATTCTCCCCAGTTTTCCTTTGGTTATAGACCTATTTGGCCTCAGTACATCCAGTATAGGCATTTAATCTATTATATCTTGTTTGACAGAGCTCATGGGGCTCTGTCAAACAAGATATAATAGAATAAATGCTAAGTTTATCTCTAGAATACAGGAAAGTGACACAATCCCTGTTAATTGAATACTCCTGTTAATTGAATAATTTTCATTGGCAAAGTGGCTATTCAATTAACAGGGTTCCACTGTATTACGAGGGCACAAGCAGACGATTCCTTGGATAAAGGGATATTATTATTCATTCAGGACTATAGTTAAAAAACTCAAGACATCTTAAAAATTAAATTGTGGGTAAATAAATAATGACGATAAACCAATATTTTTGTAATTACACCGGTATTTAATCGATATTGGTTTGAATACCAGTATATATCGGTTTATCGATATACCGTGCAGCCCGAGGAACAAGCTCGTTCCAGTGAGGTGTATCATGATATGGTTTTGTTGAAACATTTATTTTTTTTCAACTGCCCCATTTGCAAATTTCGCAGGCAGATGCGGGCGATTCGTTAGGTAAAGAGTTAAGGGCCTGGAGATTTTTTTTAATACATTTTCATTATACTTTGAAAGTCTATCTCCAGTGGCTTTGTTGTTGTTTCTAGTCAAGTTTTGGCTGCCTACAGAGGCCTACAGAGGCAGCTAAGGCTTGCTTAAAAACAACTGTCAGGTTACTTAGAAAACAAGTATTTGAGTTTACCCAAACAATGCATATTGTGGCACCTGCTTTAAAAAGTTATCAAAATGGGAATTAGGCCCTTAAGGGTTAAAAAAAATAGATGAGTAATGAAGGAATGCAAAGAGAAGTAATCCAATATCTCCTAGATTACCGAGAAAATTATTGAATTTTTTACATCTTAACATTTTTACCTGCGTCGCCAGCGGCAGAGCAGGTCTAGTAACCGCTCGACTCTGTCCGTCAGTCCGTCTGTCAGTCTGTCCTTTAGTCCATCCATCAGTCCGTCCGAAACACTTCCTCCGTCAAAGTTTTCTTGGCTTCTATGAAAGGGAATGATTTTATATTTGGTCTGCTGCTTCATAATGATGAGTTGTATCGTGTATCTAATTTTTAGATCTGCCATGCAGCCACTTCCTGTTTGCCGATACTTTGAAGTCTGTTCATCTCTGTAATCAATTGTATGCAGCGACGCAGGTCCAGACCTGGTGTTGGTCTTGGCTTGTTTTAATGAAGTCAAAATCCCACTTTTGTGTCTTTTTCATTTCTACAGTAAAGAGAACACAGTTCTAAGAGCCAGTATCAAACCAGAGCTAGTTTCGGTCATTCCAAATGCAGTAGATGCCTCTATGTTCATTCCGGATCCGTCCAAAAGAAATCCAAATCACAGTGAGTTTATTTACAGAGGTATTTTTTTTATATCAAAAGGCCCAGTTTGTGAGAAATGGCACATTGTGCTTTTTCTACAAATTTCTAAACATCTACTAAGTTGTGATGAACTGATTATCAAAACTTGTTATGAACCGATTACTGATTATTTCTCTGCCAATTGTGCTGATTCTGATGTTTGAAATGGGACACAGAAGAAAATCTGTTGGTGCCTGTTATCCTACCGATGTTTGTTGATAAATCACCAGCTACGAAAGCTAAATACCACATAATCTCAGAATATGCACATTTAGTGCTGGGCAATATCAGCAAAAATAATATTTGCATTTTTTTTGGGAGAGGGGGGGGGGGGGGGAAGATCGTTATTAACAATACAATCGCACAATATTGTTCTCTTGGGAAGATCATGTTTATTCCAGTAAATAGTGTTAATGCGATTTTGTGTAAGAATACAATACAGTGGCTGTATCCACCCTTTACCTAACATGAAAAGCAGACGACACTTGCAAAAATAATTCTTGAATAACTAATTTTTTTCATTTTTTGTCTCAAAAACATAGGTTATGACCCCTCGTTGGAATGAGCTCGTCGAGCTCATTCCAACGAGGGGTCATAACCTATGTTTTTGAGACAAAAAATGAAAAAAATAATGAAAATTAATTGGCGATTTTTTTAGAATAGCGCTGGCCGGTTTTGAACGTTACGTTAGGTAAAGGGTTAACCAGGAATATACTAAGCACACATACTTTATGTCTTAATTGAATAATAACTTTGATATTAATATGTGTTGTGAAGTTGTGTGACGCATGTTTTACAGATACGCACCCGACCTGTCAGAATTTATTATTTAAGGTTCATTTGTCAACCTGTTACCTCCCTTGATGTGTTTTTCCAATGTTTACATGTACTCTGTAATCAACATTGGAGAGAAACATCAATGGAGGTAACTGAATTAAAAAATGAACTTGATAAACTGAAAACGTGTTTGTGACGATCATGCGACTTATCGGTACATATTGCATAACAATCATCTATCATTGAGAAAAAGAGTGGGTTTTTTTAGTTTTTTCTCCCAATTTTAATTTCTTATTGTATTGTGATGATTGCATCACGGAGTACTACAGACTACCGGGTGAACACATTTTATTCATACATGAACCCAATGCAACATCGTACAGCACCATGATTGAAGGCAAGTGACTTCAATGAGCTGGGAGCAGGGAAATGGTGGCAATCTCGTACCGACTGCAGATGGTAAATTCCATAATATCTCTACTCTGCAAATCCCTATATATTCTGCTATGCACTACACACGTTTTTAATGAGGAAACTTGATTGAAATGGCCTGATATCAAAGAGATATTTTTATACTGTACCAATGACCCAGACTTAGCTGGTGCTAACTCCAACAAAACCAGGGCCAAACACAAATTTTGCCCCCCAATCCCCAAAATTTGCATCCAAAACAAAAAGAAATCATGTCCTAAAGGACCTCCATAGTACGCCTCTACTGCGCATGCGCAGTGACGCAGTCGTCCCGAAATTGGCGCCAATTATCATTCTCTGTTTGGCCCTTCATCAGTCAACATCTCACTGATCTTTGTTCTTGTAAATCTCAGTTTAAAGGATGCCAGACACGTAATTTTTGGAGAAAATGTGATTCTAAGGAGGATAGAAGGAGGAGAGGAAAAAGAAGTGGCAAAAAATAATCAGGGCTGTACTTAAAATTTTTTGATGAAATTATGTTAAGTTGCCTATTTTCGAGGCATGGGCCTCTTGTTGTCATTCTTGCTAATTGTTGCACTGCTTATTCAGTGTTTCCTCTCCCCTAGCCTTCTAAAGTCCCCCCTGGCAATTCTCCCATGCTTTTGGCATATTTTTGAGAAGTTTCATTTCTAAAATTTCCTGGGAGAGTTGCTTGGTTACAGAATGTTTTCTGTTATTTTCCCCATAGTTACGTTTTCACCCATGGGTGTATAACGTTTGTGTTCTGCATCTTCCATCTGATGTTCTACAGATTCTCCCCTGGGAGTCTCTGTTTTGCATCAGATAGAGTGTAATTGATGACTGATTCCGGGCCAGTTTTTTCAGTGCCTGGAGTCATGTTTTCTAGTGTGTTTACACTGTTTGTTTTCATTGGCAACAGCCTTTTTTGAGGGGGGCTGTTTGCCTTTGTGGTAGTTTATCTCATTATAAGATACATTTATATTATCCGAAAGTGTCTCATTAATTATTTTATATAAATTTAAAATTTTTGACCACACTTTGCCATCGGATCCATCGGGGCTCAACGTTACTTTTCAGCAACTTGGGCTTCTCTGAAAAAATATTTTTTCAAAATTATTTTGTTTTGCAATTGTTTTTTCATTTATTAATGGATCATGTTATTATGTATCTTTGTGTCAGGGGTTTTTGCGAGTAACTAGGACTTATTGTTGTTCTTTCACAATGAAGGGACATTGTTCAAATTGTAATAGGAAGAAATCTTCCTCTGACTTTCATGATCATTGTATTAATTGTAGTCAGTGTTCTCGCATTAATCCCTGTCCTATATGTGAACATTGGGATGAGAAACATTGGAAACGTGTGTCACGATATGTTGTTTCTGGAGAAAGAGCGATGCCGGCTCTTTCTCCACAAGGTCACTCTACTCTCTCAGTTTCTATTTCAGAGGAACCAGAACAGGGTGATGTTTCCATGTTATCTTCTTCAAGTGTGCGTCCGTCGTCACAAATGAATTCAGAGCTAGCGGCAAAAGTGCTCATGGAGATTAGACAAATGTCGTCTGCTAGCTCGCCCGGTGTAGCGTCCATTCACCGAATGGTTCGGCAGCCGGGTTCGTCCGATGCGATCCAAGAGGAAATTTTGGGTGATGCGAGCACTATAAACATAATAGATGCACACCCAGTGACGGCGGATAGTAAACGAGAACGGAGGAAGCCTTTTAGTCCGGTTCCTAGCTCGTCCAGGTCCAGCCGGGCCGCGAGCGAGAGAGGTCCCTCTCTCGTACAACAACATCTGGGACCAGATGTTGTGGTACAAAATCTGTCTTTAGCAGAGCATACGTCCGTCGCTCGGGACGCTCCGTTGTATAAGCAGTCCGCAGAGACTGTTAAGGCTTCCTCTTCTCGTCAGCGCACACGACCGCACCTTGGCTGCGTAACCTCCGATATTTTACCAGCTTCGCCGATGAAGGATTCTTCGGCGACCAGGTCACACCATCCGGCAGCCAGGGATTCGAGACCGATGGACTCCGGACGTACGCATAGGAAAAGTATGCGGGAGCCATCTGATGCGGAGCTGCCCTCGGCGAAGCAGCGAAAGACTGCGCCTCCGCAGGTCTCGACGTCGGACATTCTTGTGCAGATAGCACAGCTTATCGCAGCATACCAGCAGCCGACAGAAACGGTGTCGGATCGAGAATTATCCGACGGCGCTGGGTCGGTACGCTCCGCCGAAGCATCGGGGGCGGACGACCGGGAACATCGGGAGGTCCGACCGGATGGTGAAAGGGATACGGATGAATTGGAGCTATCCCTTTCGGAACAACATAAAGCTGCCGTGGACTTCATCCGGCACTTTCTCCCTCAAGTTGTTCCGTCGGGCCAGACTGCTGCGCTTCCGGACAAGAGAATTATAGCGTCATTGGACTCTGAATTTTTTGAGCGGTTCAGGGACATCGCTCCCGAGTTTCCGTCGCAGTCCAATAATGTTGCAAGAACATTTGAATTATTGAACGACGCTATATTTAAACTTGCTTTCAGGACGGGGAAAGCAGGTTTCTTGTCCGCTAATACTCTTAACCTGCCTTTCATTAATGCAAGGAATAAATTCGATACGGCAGGACAGGGTATACCGAGAGTTCCTCTGCGTATGGACGACGAGGCGGAAGACTTAGAGCTATCATTACCGTCGTCAGCTTCTATTCCAACCGCGGTGTTGGAAACAGCTATTGCGTCTAACAGAGCCAATTTAGATGCCTTATCTTACGCAGATCACCTTACTAAGGCGTTATCACTGCGCCTTCAAGGGGAAGAGTTTCAGGATATACAATCCTCTTTAAGACTTCTTTCAAGGGCAGTAGCTTATTCCACGTGTAACTCCGCCCTTTCAGTGGCAAATCTGGAGTTGGTTAGACGTGACGCAGCCCTAGCTACATCCACACTAGTGGATTCTAAGGTGAAGAACTCTCTTAGAGTCGCTTCGGTCTCAGGAGAACTTCTCTTTGACGGCAAGCTTTCCGCTATTTATGATAAAATTAAAAAGAAAGCTAATGATTCTCTGTTGTTCAGATCGGCTCCTAAAAAGTCGGATACAGCAGACACGAATAAGACAGGCACTTCTGGGTCTAATGCGCCCAAGAGAGGTTCCTATAGAGGTTCCGGTGCGTCCTCTTGGTCTTATTCGAGAGACCGTCAGGATAGCGACTCTCGTTCGGGACGTCCTTCAGGCCGGGACAATCGGTCGGACGCCCCGAGGTCGACGAGGCGAGGTGCGGGTCGTGGAAGACGTGGTTTCTCCTACCGCAGGCCTCGCAGGTCCAGGAGGTGATGGCTTAAACCTCTATCGCGTTCCGGTTGGCGGAAGGTTGTCGAGTTTTTCACAAGAGTGGGCGTCGATTACGGACGACCCTTGGGTGAGAGGAGTGACTTCGGAAGGTCTAAAGATATCCTTCAAACGAAAGCCTCCATTAACTCGAAGTCCAAAGTGGACTCATCTTCCGTCAAATCCACAGAAAAGAGATGCTCTGTTATCAGAGGTGCAGTCTCTTAATGAAGAACGCGGTAGAGGTCGTAGAAAACCAGGAATCTCTGGGATTCTACAGCCATCTGTTTCTGGTTCCGAAACCAGACGGCTCGTTCCGTCCAGTCATAGATTTGAGCTGGATAAACAAGCTGATCGTCGCTCCGAAGTTTTATATGGAGACGATTCGATTGGTCAGAGCGAGTATTCGGGTGAACGATTATGCAACGAGCATAGATCTCAAAGATGCGTACTTTCACGTCATGGTACATCCGACATTCAGAAAGTATCTACGCTTCGCAGTCCTAGGAGTGGTGTATCAGTTCCGGGCCATGTGCTTCGGATTGAATCTAGCACCCTGGGCTTTCACTCGGGTAATGAACTCGGTAATGATCTACTTCCGAGCTCATTCGTCTGCGGTAACGTCGGCCTACCTGGACGACATTCTTCAGAGGTACGGCAACGAGTTAACGCTTCAGAACGATGTTCAGAATCTTCTTCTATTGCTCCAACGTCTCGGTTTCATAGTAAACGAGGAGAAGTCGGATCTGGTGCCGTCCAAGTCATTCACTCATCTGGGAATGAGCTTCGAGACGCACAACAATCTCGTTCGTCTGCCGTTAACCAGAGCGAAATTAGTCAGTTGTTACGCTCGCTATTGTCTGCACGCAGACAAAGTCACGGCGAGAGAATTTATGAGACTGATAGGTCTGTGCGGAGCCGCCGCGGATCTCATTCCGATGGGGCGGCTATGCACACGTCCTCTTCAAATTTTCCTGACTCAGAATTGGAGTGTGAAAATTCATTCGCTCGATGTAGACGTTCTCTTGTCAGATCAAGTGAAACAAGAGATTCAGACTTGGGCAAACATTCAGTGGTTAACTCAAGGAGTTCCGCTGCAGTTGCCGGATCCGAGTTTTACCGTTATGACGGATGCCAGTCAAACAGGTTGGGGTGCATCATTAATCCCAACGGATTCGAGATGCCAGGGTCTTTGGGATCCGCAATTCCTGTGCAAGCACATAAACATCAAGGAAATGATGTCAATTTGGCTTGCGTTACGTCACTGGATGGACATTATTCACGATGCTCATGTCCAAATCCTATCCGACAATACGACAGTAGTGGCGTATATACGGAATCAGGGAGGCACTCATTCAGTTCCGTTGTTCAATCTAACGGAAAGAATCCTTCTGTTTGCGTTAGAACATCACGTTCTTCTTTCGGTCCGTCACATACCGGGTCGTCTGAATGTGCTAGCAGACTCCCTTTCACGAAAGGGTCACTTGTTGCCGTCGGAGTGGACTCTCAACAAACAAGTATTCAATCAGATTTGCTACCAATGGGAACAGCCAATGATAGACTTATTTGCGACACATCTCAACAGTCAGTTGCAGACGTATGTGTCCCCGTGTCCGGATCCAAGAGCATTTGCAGTAGACGCTCTGTCGATCCCTTGGGACGGAATGATAGGATATGCGTATCCTCCAGCGCCGTTAATTCAACAAGTATTGCTAAAGATAAAACAATCTCAATGCAAGATTCTGTTGGTAGCATCTCTGTCTCCACAGAGACCGTGGATAAATCTACTCAGGTGTCTGTTGTGGGACCTACCGCGGAAGCTTCCTCCACGAGAGGATCTTCTTTCGCAGGGGAAATCGCGCCAACTCCATCACAACCCGCAAGGTCTCAACCTTCACGTTTTTCCGTTGTGCGGTCCTTCTTGCATGGCAAGCACTTTACAGGACGAGCAGTGGACGCGATTTCTAACTGTAGGAGGACCTCCTCTTCGCTAAACTATGCGGCTAAGTGGAAGGTTTTTCGTCGTTGGTGTAGGGATCATTCTGTAGATATATTTGATCCCTCTATACCAGACATTGCAAACTTTCTAGTATACTTGTTTGACGAAATCAAACTGCAGCCTGTTACTATAAAGGGTTATAGATCTATGTTATCTGATACCTATGCACATCATGATAGTTTACAAATTGGATCTAATGTCTCTTTATCGAAATTGGTTAGAAACTTTTCGATAAATAGACCCAGAACTCTTAGATTAATTCCTAAATGGAATTTAGCTTGGGTTCTCCTTAAATTGAAGGAAAAGCCATTTGAACCTCTTGGGACAGTAGATTTCAAATTCTTATCTTATAAGACAGCTTTTCTCTTAGCTTTCTCTTCTGCCAGAAGAGTCAGTGAGCTTCATGCACTATCGGTGGATGATTCTCATTATCGTAGTGTTGGGAACACTATCACCTTCACTACTAATGTGGGTTTTTTAGCTAAGAATCAGGCTCCTAATAAATATCCGGAACCTATTGTTATTAAGGCTCTTCCGTCTTCAGACAGGCGTAGGCCTTTACTCTGTCCTGTTAGAGCACTACGTATCTATAAACAGAGATCTCAGTTTATCAGAAAGGGACGGAAACGTTTCTTTCTGTCTTTGATGCCTAATAGAAAGGACATTTCAGTCCATTCTATTGCTAGATGGATTCAGTTAACTATCCGTACTGCTTATGAAGATTTATCTTCTTCTCAGCAGTCTGTGCTTAAGATTTCTGCTCATGAAGTAAGAGCTCTTTCTACTTCCTGGGCTTATGCTAATAGTGTTGCTATTACAGATTTAATGAAGGCTGCTTATTGGTCTCAGCCATCCACATTTACGAATTTTTATCTCAGAAATATTGAGTCCATTTCTGGAGACCTGCATTGTTTAGGTCCGTTATCTGTTGCTCAGAATGTCGTCCACTAAACAGTTGCAACTATAGTTATGCAGGCTTTCTGTTCCGGCAGTGACTCTGTCCGGCTGCCCTCTTCGCTCTGGGCTATTTGACCCAGGGCAAGGGGAAGGGGGGGGGGGGGGGGGGGGGTGTTCCCTTAGGTCACCTGCTTTATAGTGAAAAGCAAGGGAATGCCTCCTCCAAGTCAGTATTTCTGAGTCGCTTCCGGGATGGTTTTAAAGTGTAATATTAATGTTTAATTTCATTCATGTCTTATTTTTAAAGTGTAGCTCGGTGTGAAGCATTTGTATATGTCAAGTGTCAAACGGGCTTTAATATACAATACTCGGACACTTTTAAATGATTATAAAGAGTCTCAATTCTCTGGACTACTTTATTTATTGGCTTGCTTTAAAAATAATTAGTATAAGGGTTATACTGGATGTTAATAGAGAACATGAATGTTATTGTGCTCAATTATTAAGGGTAGTGTATCTTTCTAATTTAATATTAAATAAGAAAGATACATGTAAAGCCTAATACTCCTTTTCTCCTTAAGGGGTTACCTCTTTACTATATAGTTGAGCTTATTGGATTTTCCTCTATGTCTTAGGCCCTCCAGCCTGTTTACTATTCAGCTAAGTCTGGGTCATTGGTACAGTATAAAAATGTTAAAAAATTTATAGTAATTTATATATTTTTTATACTTACCAATGACCCAGACGGGGATGGCCCTCCCAGGAGTTGGGAACTCTTGCCTCCCCGCTGAGTACATAGCGCTGACCAGGCACTGCCAGTAAGAATGATAATTGGCGCCAATTTCGGGACGACTGCGTCACTGCGCATGCGCAGTAGAGGCGTACTATGGAGGTCCTTTAGGACATGATTTCTTTTTGTTTTGGATGCAAATTTTGGGGATTGGGGGGCAAAATTTGTGTTTGGCCCTGGTTTTGTTGGAGTTAGCACCAGCTAAGTCTGGGTCATTGGTAAGTATAAAAAATATATAAATTACTATAAATTTTTTAACTTTTAAGAGTCAATGTTAAATATAGAATAACCAGAAACTGCAGGTTTTTAACTGCCGGTTGTCATAATCGACCAATGTCCCATAACCGACCCTTTCCCAATGACATTTGGGCATGATTTATTTTTATACTGTACCAATGACCCAGACATAGCTGGTGCTAACTCTTAAAATTCTAGGGCCAAACACAAATTTCGCCCCCCAATCCCCAAAATTTGCATCTAAAACCAAAAGAAATCATGTCCTGAAGGTCCTCCATACTTTGCCCTCACTGTGCATACGCAGTGTCAAGGACGTCCCGAAATTGGCGCCAGTTATCATTCTTACAAGCAGTGCCTGGTCAGCGCTATGTACTCAGCGGGGAGGTATGAGTTCCCAACTCCTGGGAGGGCCATCCCCGTCTGGGTCATTGGTAAGTATAAAAAATATATAAATTACTATAAATTTTTTGACATTTTTATACTGTACCAATAACCCAGACATAGCTGAATAGTAAAAAGGCTGGAGGGCCTAGGACATAGAGGAAAATCCAATAAGCTCAACTATATAAATAGAGTCAACCCCTCGAGGAGAAAAGGAGTATTAGGCTTTACATGTATCTTTCTTATTTTATGATAAATTGGAAAGACACAACACCCTGCCGTCGATCCTACTAGGGACCTCTTAGGCAATTGGCGTATCTCCATGAGCACTTTTGCCGCTAGCTCTTCATTTAATTGTGATGACGGAGGCACACTATTGGAAGACATCACGGAAACATCACCCTGTTCTTGTTCCTCTGAAATAGAGATTGATAAACAAGAGTGACCCTGCGGAGAAAGGACCGGCATGGCCCTTTCCCCGCTAACAATAACAACATACCGTGACACACATTTCCAATGTTTGTCATCCCAATATTCACATACTGAACAGGAGTTAGTGCGAGTACACTGACTACAATTAATACAATGATCATAAAAGTCAGAGGTAGATTTCCTCTTATTACAATTTGAACAATATCCTTTCATAGTGAAAAGAATACAAAAAGTCCTAGTACTCGCATAAACCCCTGAAAAGAAAGAAACATAATAACATGATCCATTAACATAGAACAAATAATTGAAATCAAAAAGAAATTTTGAAAAAATATTTTTTCAGCAAAGCCCAAGTTTCTGAAAAGTAACGTTGAGCCCCAATGGATCCCAAGCCTAAGTGTGGACAAAAATTTCAAACATAATTTAAAAAATTAATGCAACACTTACGAATAATAATAATGTATCTTGTAATGAATTAAACTAGTACAAAGACAAAAAATCTCCGTCCACAGAGACTGTTGCCAGTGTAAACAAGAAGTGTATAAACACCAGAAACATGACTCCAGGCACTGATAACCCTGGCCTGAAATCAGTTACCCTAGATTTTTAAGAGTTAGCACCAGCTATGTCTGGGTCATTGGTAAGTATAAAAAATATATAAATTACTATAAATTTTTTAACTTTCCCAATTCTTAACCAATACCAAAACTGAACCTGAAATTTCAACACCACCCAGCTGGAGTCAAAACACTTGTTTAAAAAATTACATGTAGTTCTGTAGTCACTTTTGTTGGGAAAAACTGTTCCTCCATGATGTTGTGTCCTTTTTTCCTTCCAGGCACTTTGTTTCTTTAGAGATAGGTGGTTATCTGAGAATTCTGTTCGTTTTTGGTTTTGTTAACAAAACCAAAACAATTACAGAAAACCTGTTGTCACAGTTTTCATCTTCAGTGTTGGAAAACTCTAATGAGGTCTTCACTTCTCAGAATAAACCGCTAAAATAGCTGACAAAATTACTTCTTACGCATCGTGTTTTAAATGTTCATTTGTTTATCAAACACGATTTCCTTTGTAGAACTGGAACTTCTCACTTGTTCCACATTTATAATGGCAAATATATTTATTTCTACACGTAATTTTGAAAGCTTGAACTCCAAAGACAGCTTCAAAATCACAGTTGAAGTTGGATGGAAATTTAGGGTTACAGTAATCTATATTAGGGACTTTTACTCAGATGAAAATTTTATGGCCAGCATAATTTTGTATGGGTGTGTCAGGTTGCACTAAAAACAGGTATGTGGAGTAGGGGGAGGGGACTAATTTTGCAACAGACTCGAGGCAAAAATCATTTTTCTCAAACTTCAAACTCTTGAGATAATTTATGCAAATTCATTATGCTCAGGAAATCAGTATTCCGGTATATTAACGAGGTGCGTTGCCTTGGAAAGAGAGTCCCTGTGACACTGACTGGCGCCAAATACATCTTATATGCAAGTGCAATGTATTGATATGTTTGTACATGTACAGTATTGATCGAAACCGAAACTGAAAATCCGACTCTTTGAATGAAACTGGAACCAACATGAAATTTGAAAACCACCCATCTCTATTGTTCATTCTGCTGACCATTATTAGTGATCCAAGAAGAAATGACCATTAAAAAATTTTTTCACTGAAATATAAACCTTTTTCAATGTGATATGAAAGGGAGATGTGTAACTATTGTCTTTTTTTTAGCTACAATTGTCATTGTGAGTCGACTTGTTTACAGAAAAGGAATGGACTTGCTGGCAGCTATAATACCAGAACTGTGTTCTAGACATCCAGATGTTCACTTTATAATAGGTATAATATGGTTTACTTTGAAAAACTAATATAAGGCTATTAACCCCTTACCCAACGTAACGGCCAAAACCGGCCATCGCTGTTCTAAAAAATCGCCAATTAATTTTCATTATTTTTCATTTTTTGACTCAAAAACATAGGTTATGACCCCTCGTTGGAATGAAATGAAAAAAATTAGTTAGTTATTCAAGAATTTTTGTGGCAAGTGTCGTCTGCTTTTCACGTTAGGTAAAGGGTTAAGAAACACGCTTGTTTCTCAGTCACCTCCCTCATTTCATTGGGGTTTAACAACACTTATGACAGCCAGAGTCACCTTGTGTTAGGCAGTTTTGCAGGTGAAAGAAGCTGGAGTACCCAGAGAGAACCACCATTCAGTAGCAAGAATTTGTCAGACTCCCCAACGTACTAACTCCAGACAATCAAGGTTGAAGACAAGTGCGCCATCAACGTACTGTAAACTCTAGTTCACAGCACCTCTGTGTCCCCAGGATTAAGTATGTTGAATAACTCATGATTCCTTGTATAGTAAACATATTAAATTTCTTGAGGCATTACAAAGTGTTTTCAGGGATTGAAAGGAGAAACCACCCCCCCCCCCCCCCCCCCCCAACATGCCTCATAAAAAAAATCTGGAAAAATTGCCTGAAAAACAAGAAATTTTTTTACGATCCGCAAAGTAGATCTTCTGTTTCTCAGGCCATTTTTTTGTAACAGGTGATTTTTTATTTTATTTTTGTAATTATTTCTTTGCCATTAAAAGTTCATGTTCTTGGTTTGTTTCATGTTTTAGGCCTCATAATCTGGAGAATAGCATGGATGGTGGTGTATTTCGTCCCTCAAGTGTAAGAAGGCTTTGCAATGCTTTAATTTTTTTAAGTTTGCATTGGTTATAAGAATAATAATAAAAAAACACTTTGGCCAGCCGTTGATTTGTCGCGGTTCTCGGACGAGAAGGCCATGGTTACCCCTGTACTCCCAACTGCCTCTCTATTCCCACGCTTCTCCTCTCCTCCCAACACTCGGAGACGAACTGCTTGATGATATCCCTTGTCCCATTCTTCCCAATCTCTCCGATTAGCATATTAACCCTTTCCTTTGAGTCTCCCCCTAACCACATGTCCTTCATTCTCCCATCCCACTTCCCCATTATACTCCCAGTGAATCTCATTCTTTTAGGCTGATACTTTGGGCATTCTAGAAGAAAGTTGATATTTGAGTTGAAAATTCTCAGGAACATTACTTTACACCATCGGCTGTCGGGGAGATTTACCAAATAATTAAGATAACCGAGCTTCAACATGTCTATCCTGTCCTTGATCCTCATCCACCCAAGCTCACCCCTGATTGCTTCTAGAAGAGAACATGTGGGAGGGCCTGAGAAACAGATTTTTAACTTTTTTTAGGCCTTAACAGTCTAATGTGTAATTTTATATAATGGAACTCAGTAAACTGAAAAAAATCCAACTTACCAGAGTATTCAACTGACCAAAATTTGTAAATTTTTGACAGTTTGAGTATTTGATCTGTTATATCTTGTTTGACAGAACTCATAGAGCTCTGTCAAACAAGATACAGTGGAACCCTGTTAATTGAATAACAACTTTGCCAATGAAAAATTATTCAATTAACAAGAGTATTCAATTAACAGGGATTGTGTCAATTTCCTGTATTCTAGAGATAAACTTACCATTTATTCTATTATATCTTGTTTGACAGAGCTCCATGAGCTCTGTCAAACAAGATATAATAGATTAAATGCTTATATCGAATGTACTGAGGCCAAAAAGGTATATAAACAAAGGAAAACTGGGAAGAGTCAGGGCAGTTTCTTGACATTTTACAAGATTTTTTATTCAATTAACAGGAGTTTACTCTATAACCTATATTCAATTAACAGGTCAAATTTGTACTGGAGGAAAGGTAAATGGCTTTGTGTTGGGAAATTATATTCAGTTAACAGGGATATACAATTAAGTGATATCCAATTAAGTGGGCTCCACTGTATAACAGATCAAATCCTTATATTGGAAACATTTAGGCCAAAGATGTGTGTAAAGGTGATAAATTTGGGAATCGTCAACATAATTTGGGGGAAAATTACCAAATAATTTTTATTCAACAAACAGGCATTCACACCATATGTATAATAAACAGATTATTTTTGTATCAGAGGCATGGTAACTGGTTCAGTGTTTGAATGTTATATGCAATTAACAGGGTTATTTGGTTAGACATAGCAGTAATACTTTGCCTTTCTAGTAAGCCCTATTACAGGTAGTCTTAATTTGCGCAGACTGTTTTATGAAATACAGACCCCCGAAAGGCCCCTAAATATTATTTATTGAATCTCAAATCACAAAATTATTTGACCGCTTTTGTGACGTTGGTGCAACAATTTTAGTGCTATGTTCAAACCTGTGTTGTATATCATATGCAGGAATACTAAAATCATTCATGTCATACACAGATAACCCAGAATAATAATCTGATTGGTTAAGTTGTTTTAATTCTGGATTATCAATCTTTATCTTACAATCAACATGTATTTTGTCTGTATTAACTCCGCAAATGTCCTGTATCCGACCCCCTGATACAGATGTTTGTATCAGGGGGTCAGATACAAGAACGTTCCTTTCGCGTGATTTCCATTTTTTTCTTTTTGTTCATCCGTACGAATAAATAGTTCCTTATATATTCGTCTACATTCTTGATTTATCCCCAATATATTGTAAGATAAAATGATTTATTATCATTATGTGGATGTACGAAATATGTATCTGAGTCAAGCTCCGGGTTCAAAGGGCAGATCATGACGAGTCTTCGACTCGTCGTGATCTGCCCTTAGAACCCGGAGCTCGACTCGGATACATATTTTGTACATCCACATAATGGTAATAATCTCTATGAATCATTCTAAGTAATGTCCCTCACAAGGAGATTTATCACAATGATATTCTAAAATTATCAGAATAGTCGTATGAGTCTCCAGATGGAAGATGATAAATGAATTATAGCACCTTTATACACTCATTTACTGTAAATAGAGGATCTCCAATGAGTCACAATTTCATACAAAATTTCTGTACCAAGTTCACTAAATTCGATCTGAGCTGAGGTTGTTTTCCAAGGCTCAGATCAGTTTTAGTGAATGAGGTTCAGAAATTTCATGTCAAATCAAGATGAATTTGAGATTCTTTTTATCACATAATGTATAATTTAAACTTTTAGCATATGTAATGACTTAAGCTGTCAGCGCTGTTCACAAAAATCGCCATCCAAATTTTTTTGATTTTTAAAAAATGAAGAATTATAAGCTATGTTTTCAAGACAAAACAATTAACTCTTTACCCAACGAATCGCCCACATCCACCCGTGTAATATGCAAATTCAGCAGTTGAAAAAATATTATATATTTTTATACTGTACCAATGACCCAGACTTAGCTGGTGCTAACTCTAACAAAACCAGGGCCAAACACAAATTTTGCCCCCCAATCCCCAAAATTTGCATCCAAAACAAAAAGAAATCATGTCCTAAAGGACCTCCATACTACGCCTCTACTGCGCATGCGCAGTGACGCAGACGTCCCGAAATTGGCGCCAATTATCATTCTCTGTTTGGCCCTTCATCAGTCAACATCTCACTGATCTTTGTGCTTGTAAATCTCAGTTTAAAGGATGCCAGACACGTAATTTTTGGAGAAATGGTGATTCTAAGGAGGATATAGAAGGAGGAGAGGAAAAAGGAGTGACAAAAAATAATCAGGGCTGTACTTAAAATTTTTTATGAAATTATGTTAAGTTGCCTATTTTCGAGGCATGGGCCTCTTGTTGTCATTCTTGCTAAAATGTTGCACTGCTTATTCAGTGTTTCCTCTCCCCTGGCCTTCTAAGTCCCCCCTTGCAATTCTCCCATGCTTTTGGCATATTTTTGAGAAAGTTCATTTCTAAATTTTCTTGGGAGAGTTGCTTGGTTACAGAATGTTTTCTGTTATTTTCCCCATAGTTACGTTTTCACCCATGGGTGTATAAACGTTGTGTTCTGCATCTTCCATCTGATGTTCTGCAGATTCTCCCCTGGGAGTCTCTGTCTTGCATCAGATAGAGTGTAATTTTGATGATTGATTTCGGGCCAGTTTTTTCAGTGCCTGGAGTCATGTTTTCTGGTGTTTTACACTGTTTGTTTACATTGGCAACAGCCTTTTTTGAGGGGGGCTGTTTGCCTTTGTGGTAGTTTATCTCACTATAAGATACATTTATATTATCCGTAAGTGTCTCATTAATTATTTAATATAAATTTAAAATTTTTGACCACACTTTGCCATCGGATCCATCGGGGCTCAACATTACTTTTCAGAAACTTGGGCTTCGCTGAAAAAATATTTTTTCAAAATTATTTTGATTTGCAATTGTTTTTTCATTTATTAATGGATCATGTTATTATGTATCTTTGTGTCAGGGGTTTGTGCGAGTAACTAGGACTTGTTGTTGACTTTTCACAATGAAAGGATATTGTTCAAATTGTAATGGGAAGAAATCTTCCTCTGACTTTCATGATCATTGTATTAATTGTAGTCAGTGTTCTCGCACTAATCCCTGTTCTATATGTCAATATTGGGATGACAAACATTGGAAACGTGTGTCACGGTATGTTGTTACTGGAGAAAGGGCTATGCCGGCTCTTTCTCCACAAGGTCACTCTACTCTCTCAGTTTCTATTTCAGAGGAACAAGAACAGGGTGATGTTTCCATGTTATCTTCTGCAAGTGCGCTTCCGTCGTCACAAATGAATTCAGAGCTAGCGGCAAAAGTGCTCTTGGAGATTAAACAAATGTCGTCCGCTAGCTCGCCCGGTGTTGCGTCCATTCACCGAATGGTTCAGCAGCCGGGTTCGTCCGATGCGGTCCAGGAGGAAATGTTGGGTGATGCGAGCACTATAAACATTCAGTGTGCACACCCAGTGACGGCGGATAGTAAGCGAGATCGGAGGAAGCCTTTGAGTCCGGTTCCTAGCTCGTCCAGGTCCAGCCGGGCCGCGAGCGAGAGAGGCCCCTCTCTCGTACAACAACATCTGGGACCAGATGTTGTGGTACAAAATGTGTCGCAAGCGGAGCATACGTCCGTCGCTCGGGACGCTCCGTTGTATAGGCAGTCCGCGGAGACTGCTAAGGCTTCTTCTTCTCGTCAGCGCACACGACCGCACCTTGGCTGCGTGACCGCCGATATTTTACCAGCTTCGCCGATCAAGGATTCTTCGGCGACCAGGTCACACCATCCGGCAGCCAGGGACACGAGGCCGATGGACTCCGGACGTTCGCATAGAAAAAGTATGCGGGAGCCATCTGATGCAGAGCTGCCCTCGACGAAGCAGCGAAAGACTGCGCCTCCGCAGGTCTCGATGCCGGACATTCTTGTGCAGATAGCACAGCTTATCGCAGCATCCCAGCAGCCGACAGAAACGGTGTCGGATCGGGAATTATCCGACGGCGCTGGGTCGGTACGTTCCGCCGAAGCATCGGGGGCGGACGACCGGGAGCATCATGAGGTCCGACCGGATGGTGAAAGGGATACGGATGATTTGGAGCTATCCCTTTCGGAACAACATAAAGCTGCCGTGGACTTCATCCGGCACTTTCTCCCTCAAGTTGTTCCGTCGGGCCAGACTGCTGCGGTTCCGGACAAGAGGATTATAGCGTCATTGGGCTCTGAATTTTTTGAGCGGTTCAGGGACATCGCTCCCGAGTTTCCGTCGCAGTCCAATAATGTTGCAAGAACATTTGAATTATTGAACGACGCTATATTTAAACTTGCTTCCAAGACGGGGAAAGCAGGTTTCTTGTCCGCCAATACTCTCAACCTGCCTTTCATTAATGCAAGGAATAAATTCGACACGGCAGGACAGGGTATTCCGAGAGTTCCTCTGCGTATGGACGACGAGGCGGAAGACTTAGAGCTATCATTACCGTCGTCGGCTTCTATTCCAACCGCGGTGTTGGAAACAGCTATTTCGTCTAACAGAGCCAATTTAGATGCCTTATCTTACGCAGATCACCTTACTAAGGCGTTATCACTGCGCCTTCAAGGGAAAGAATTTCAGGATATTCAATCCTCTTCAAGACTTCTTTCAAGGGCAGTAGCTTATTCCACGTGTAACTCCGCCCTTTCAGTGGCAAACCTGGAGTTGGTTAGACGTGACGCAGCCCTAGCTACATCCACACTCGTGGATACTAAGGTGAAGAACTCTCTTAGAGTCGCTTCGGTCTCCGTAGAACTTCTCTTTGACGGCAAGCTTTCTGCTATTTATGATAAAATTACAAAGAAAGCTTCGGATTCTTTGTTGTTCAAATCTGCTTCTAAGAAGTCGGATACAGCAGACAAGAATAAGACAGGCACTTCTGGGTCTAATGCGCCCAAGAGAGGTTCCTATAGAGGTTCCGGTGCGTCCTCTTGGTCTTATTCGAGAGACCGTCAGGGTAGCGACTCTCGTTCGGGACGTCCTTCGGGCCAGGACAACCGGTCGGATGCCCCGAGGTCGACGGGACGAGGTGCGGGTCGTGGAGGACGTGGTTTCTTCTACCGCAGGCCTCGCAGGTCCAGGAGGTGATGGCTTAAACCTCTATCGCGTTCCGGTTGGCGGAAGGTTGTCGAGCTTTTCACAAGAATGGGCGTCGATTACGGACGACCCTTGGGTGAGAGGAGTGACTTCGGAAGGCCTAAAGATATCCTTCAAACGAAAGCCTCCATTAACTCGAAGTCCAAAGTGGACTCAACTTCCGTCAAATCCACAGAAAAGAGACGCTCTATTATCAGAGGTGCAGTCTCTTTTAATGAAGAACGCGGTAGAGGTCGTAGAAAACCAGGAGACTCCGGGATTCTACAGCCATCTGTTTCTGGTTCCGAAACCAGATGGCTCGTTCCGTCCATTCATAGATTTGAGCTGGATAAACAAGCTGATCGTCGCTCCAAAATTTTATATGGAGACGATTCGGTCAGTCAGAGCGAGTATTCGGGTGAACGATTATGCAACAAGCATAGATCTCAAAGATGCGTACTTTCCGTCATGGTACATCCGACATTCAGAAAGTATCTACGCTTCGCAGTCCTAGGAGTGGTGTATCAATTCCGGGCGATGTGCTTCGGACTGAATCTAGCACCCTGGGCTTTCACTCGGGTAATGAACTCGGTAATGATCTATTTCCGAGCTCATTCGTCTGCGGTAACGTCGGCCTACCTGGACGACATTCTTCAGAGGTACGGCAACGAGTTAACGCTTCAGAACGATGTTCAGAATCTACTTCTATTGCTCCGACGTCTCGGTTTCATAGTAAACGAGGAGAAGTCGGACCTGGTGCCGTCCAAGTCATTCACTCATCTGGGAATGAGCTTCGAGACGCACAACAATCTCGTTCGTCTGCCGTTAACCAGAGCGAAATTAGTCAGTTGTTACGCTCGCTATTGTCTGCACGCAGACAAAGTCACAGCGAGAGAATTTATGAGACTGATAGGTCTGTGCGGAGCCGCTGCGGATCTCATTCCGATGGGGCGGTTACGCACGCGTCCTCTCCAAATTTTCTTGACTCAGAATTGGAGTGTGAAAATTCATTCGCTCGACGTAGACGTTCTCTTGTCAGATCAAGTGAAACAAGAGATTCAGACTTGGGCAAACATTCAGTGGTTAACTCAGGGAGTTCCGCTGCAGTTGCCGGATCCAAGTTTTACCATTATGACGGATGCCAGTCAAACAGGTTGGGGAGCATCATTGATCCCAACGGATTCGAGATGCCAGGGTCTTTGGGATCCGCAATTCCTGTGCAAGCACATAAACATCAAGGAAATGATGTCAATTTGGCTTGCGTTACGTCATTGGATGGACATTATTCACAATGCTCATGTCCAAATCCTATCCGACAATACGACAGTAGTGGCGTATATACGGAATCAGGGAGGCACTCATTCAGTTCCGTTGTTCAATCTAACGGAAAGAATCCTTCTGTTTGTGCTAGAACATCAGGTTCTTCTTTCGGTCCGTCACATACCGGGTCGTCTGAATGTGCTAGCAGACTCCCTTTCACGAAAGGGTCACTTGTTGCCGTCGGAGTGGACTCTCAACAAACAAGTATTCAATCAGATTTGCTACCAATGGGAACAGCCAATGATAGACTTATTTGCGACACATCTCAACAATCAGTTGCAGACGTATGTGTCTCCGTGTCCGGATCCAAGAGCATTTGCAGTAGACGCTCTGTCGATCCCTTGGGACGGAATGATAGGATATGCGTATCCTCCAGCGCCGTTAATTCAACAAGTATTGCTAAAGATAAGACAATCTCAATGCAAGATTCTGTTGGTAGCATCTCTGTCTCCACAGAGACCGTGGATAAATCTACTCAGGTATCTGTTGTGGGACCTACCGCGAAAGCTTCCTCCACGGGAGGATCTTCTTTCGCAGGGGAAATCGCGTCAACTCCATCACAACCCGCAAGGTCTCAACCTTCACGTTTTTCCGTTGTGCGGTCCTTCTTGCATGGCAAGCAGTTTACAGGACGAGCAGTGGACGCGATTTCTAACTGTAGGAGGACCTCCTCTTTGCTAAACTATGCGGCTAAGTGGAAGGTTTTTCGTCGTTGGTGTAGGGATCATTCTGTAGATATTTTCGATCCCTCTATACCAGACATTGCAAACTTTCTAGTATACTTGTTTGACGAAATCAAACTGCAGCCTGTTACTATTAAGGGTTATAGGTCTATGTTATCTGATACCTATGCACATCATGATAGTTTACAAATTGGATCTAATGTCTCTTTATCTAAGTTGGTTAGAAACTTCTCGATAAATAGACCCAGAACTCTTAGATTAATTCCTAAATGGAATTTAGCTTGGGTTCTTCTTAAATTGAAGGAAAAGCCATTTGAACCTCTTGGGACAGTAGATTTCAAATTCTTATCTTATAAGACAGCTTTTCTCTTAGCTTTCTCTTCTGCTAGAAGAGTCAGTGAGCTTCATGCACTGTCGGTGGATGATTCTCACTATCGTAGTGTCGGGAACACTATCACCTTCACTACTAATGTGGGTTTTTTAGCTAAGAATCAGGCTCCTAATAAATATCCGAACCTATTGTTATTAAGGCTCTTCCGTCTTCAGACGGGCGTAGGCCTTTACTCTGTCCTGTTAGAGCGTTACGTATCTATAAACAGAGATCTCAGTTTATCAGAAAGGGACGGAAACGTTTCTTTCTGTCTCTGATGCCTAATAGAAAGGACATTTCAGTCCATTCTATTGCTAGATGGATTCAGTTAACTATCCGTACTGCTTATGAAGATTTATCTTCTTCTCAGCAGTCTGTGCTTAAGATTTCCGCTCATGAAGTAAGAGCTCTTGCTACTTCTTGGGCTTATGCTAATAGTGTTGCTATTACAGATTTAATGAAGGCTGCTTATTGGTCTCAGCCATCCACATTCATGAATTTTTATCTCAGAAATATTGAGTCCATTTCTGGAGACCTGCATTGTTTAGGTCCGTTATCTGTTGCTCAGAATGTCGTCCACTAAACAGTTGCAACTATAGTTATGCAGACTTTCTGTTCCGGCAGTGACTCCGTCCGGCTGCCCTCTTCGCTCTGGGCTATTTGACCCAGGGCAAGGGGAAGGGGGGGGGGGGGGGGGCGGGTGTTCCCTTAGGTCACCTGCTTTATAGTGAAAAGCAAGGGAATGCCTCCTCCAAAGTCAGTATTTCTGAGTCGCTTCCGGGATGGTTTTAAAGTGTAATATTAATGTTAAAATTCATTCATGTCTTATTTTTAAAGTGTAGCTCGGTGTGAAGCATTTGTATATGTCAAGTGTCAAACGGGCTTTAATATACAATACTCGGACACTTTTAAAAGATTATAAAGAGTCTCAATTCTCTGGACTACTTTATTTATTGGCTTACTTTAAAAATAATTAGTATAAGGGTTATACTGGATGTTAATAGAGAACATGAATATTATTGTGCTCAATTATTAAGGGTATTGTATCTTTCTAATTTAATATTAAATAAGAAAGATACATGTAAAGCCTAATACTCCTTTTCTCCTTAAGGGGTTACCTCTTTATTATATAGTTGAGCTTATTGGATTTTCCTCTATGTCCTAGGCCCTCCAGCCTTTTTACTATTCAGCTAAGTCTGGGTCATTGGTACAGTATAAAAATGTTAAAAAATTTATAGTAATTTATATATTTTTTATACTTACCAATGACCCAGACGGGGATGGCCCTCCCGGGAGTTGGGAACTCTTGCCTCCCCGCTGAGTACATAGCGCTGACCAGGCACTGCCAGTAAGAATGATAATTGGCGCCAATTTCGGGACGTCCTTGACACTGCGCATACGCAGTGGGGGCGTAGTATGGAGGTCCTATAGGACATGATTTCTTTTGGTTTGGGATGCAAATTTTGGGGATTGGGGGGCAAAATTTGTGTTTGGCCCTGATTTTGTTAGAGTTAGCACCAGCTAAGTCTGGGTCATTGGTAAGTATAAAAAATATATAAATTACTATAAATTTTTTTACTTTTTTATACTGTACCAATGACCTTACATATTCGTCTACATTCTTGATTTATCCCCAATATATTGTAAGATAAAATGATTTATTACCATTATGTGGATGTACAAAATATGTATCCGAGTCAAGCTCCGGGTTCTAAGAGCAGATCATGACGAGTCTTCGACTCGTCGTGATCTGCCCTTAGAACCCAGAGCTCGACTCGGATGCATATTTTGTACATCCACATAATGGTAATAATCTCTATGAATCATTCTAAGTAATGTCCTTCACAAGGAGATTTATATGATATTCTAAAATTATCGGAATAGTCATATGAGTCTCCAGATGGAAGATGATAAATGAATTGTAGCACCTTTATACACTCATTTACTGTAAAAAGAGGATCTCCAATGAACCACGATATCATACGAAATTTCTGTACCAAGACCACTAAATTTGATCTGAGCTGAGGTTGTTTACCAAGGCTCAGATCAATTTTAGTGAACGAGGTTCAGAAATTTCATGTCAAATCAAGATGATTTTGAGATTCTTTTCATCACATAATGTATAGTTTAAACTTTTAGCATATGTAATGACTTAAGCTGTCAGCGCTGTTCACAAAAATCGCCATCCAAACTTTTTGGATTTTTAAAAAATGAAGGATCATAAACTATGTTTTCAAGACAAAACAATTAACCCTTTACCCAACGAATCGCCCGCATCCGCCCGCGTAATATGCAAATTCAGCAGTTGAAAAAATATTATTTTTCAAAAAATTTCAACAAAACCATATCATGTGACCCCTCATTGGAACGAGCTCGTCGGGCTCGTTCCAATGAGGGGGTCACATGATATGGTTTTGTTGCAATTTTTTGAAAAATTTGAAAAAATGATATTTAAAATAATAAAATTTAATATTGTCTGTGTTGGGTAAAGGGTTAAGTATTTAGTTATTCAGGAAATGTTTTGGCAAATGTCGCCTGTTATTTATATGGTGTGTTCTCAAAACGTCGAAAAACTAAAATTCACACCTCAGTAAGTTTGTTTTGATAGTAATTATAGTTTAAATCAAATTAGTGGTCACTCTGCAGTCAGAGATCAATCAGAAATATAGTCGGTGGTTTTTCTATGTTTGGTGAACAGAGTTTAGTGAATAGTTTACTGGGTTGAGTAAGATATATATATATAGGTGCAAGTCGTTGGTATCCATATCAAGACTCAGCTCAACGAGCTCGTTCCAAAGAGGGGTCACATGATATGGTTTTGTTGAAATTTTTTGAAAAGTTTTTAAAAATGATATTTAAAATAATAAATTTTGATATCGTCTGCGTTGGGAAAGGGTTAATCAGTCTATTCCACACAAAAAAAAGAGTTTTGAACCACCCCAAACATTTCACCGTAAATCTATGTAAATAACTAAAAAAATTATAGAAAGCAATATTCCATGTGAAAGCTAACTCATTTAATAACAAATGAACAAGCATTTCAGATAAATTTATTGAAGAATGTTTGTGGTATCACAGGTCACTACAAATATGTTCTGAAACTGCTGAAACTTTTGCATTTCCAGAGCATGCATGAAGTATACTGGTGTATCTTTTAAGGTGGAGATGGACCAAAGAGAATTAATTTAGAAGAGGTTAGAGAAAAATTTGACCTTCAGGACAGGGTTAAAATGTTGGGGAGTTTAGAGCATAGAGAAGTGCGACAGGTTTGTATATGACACGTTTCAAAATTACTTTTATATATACTACTCAAAGTTTGCTAAGCACCAAGTACATCCAACTACCTGTTTTACGTTTTAGTTGAAATATTGTAATGAAAAGTGTATATATATTTTTAGCTGCGACTAGCAGCTCAATAAGTGGCAATGTCGGTGTATCTGTCGGTCGGTCTGCCGGTCTGTCGGTCTGTCGGTGACCAACGACTTTCAAAACTCAATAACTTTTGAAATACTTGATGGTATGACTTTATATTTGGCATGTAAGCATATCTTATTGATGTCTAGCCACTGTTCAATGCATGTGTTGTTCCAAATAGTTTTCTTGGAGTTATGGCCCTTGATGAACTTAGAATTTTGTGAGATTGCACCACCCGTCACAGCTACGGCGTCGATGTCGCGATTTTTATAGTTTGGTGAATGGCGGGTGGGCGTCCGGGCGGAAGGGCGGGCGGACGGGCGTAAACAATTGGTTTCCGGATGATAACTTGATAGTGGTTCAACTCACATTCATTAAACTTCATACGTAGGTTGGTCTTGGTGGGAGGAAGAACCCTATTGATTGGACATGCTACGTTGAAGGTCAAGGTCACAGTGACCTTGAACGTAGTAAATCTTAAACAATTGGTTTCCGGATGATAACTTGATAATGGTTCAACTCACATTCATGAAACTTCATAGGTAGATTGGCCTTGGTGAGGGGAAGAACCCTATTGATTTTGGACTCGCTAAGTCAAAGGTCAAGGTCAACGTGACCTTGAACATAGTAAATCGCAACAATTCCTTTCCGGATGATAACTTGATAGTAGTTCAACCTACATTTATGAAACTTCATAGGTGAGTTGGCCTTGGTGCGAGGAAGAACTCTATTGATCTTGGACTCACCAGATCAAAGGTCAAGATCACAGTGACCTTTAACATAGTATATCGCAACAATTGGTTTCCGGATGATAACTTGATAGTGGTTCAACCTAGAGTCATGAAACTTCATAGGTGTGTTGGCCTTGGTGCGAGGAAGAACCCTATTGATCTTGGACTCACCAGGTCAGAGGTCAAGATCACTTTGACCTTGAACATAGTATATCGCAACAATTGGTTTCCGGATGATAACTTGATAGTGGTTCAACCTAGAGTCATGAAACTTTACAGGCGTGTTGGCCTTGGTGCGAGGAAGAACCCTATTGATGTTGGACTCACCAGGTCAAAGGTCAAGGTCACTGTGACCTTGAACATAGTATATCGCAACAGTTGGTTACCGGATGAGAACTTGATAGTGGTTCAACCTAGAGTCATGAAACTTCATAGGTGTGTTGGCCTTGGTACGAGGAAGAACCCTATTGACCTTGGACTCGCCAGGTCAAAGGTCAAGGTCACAGTGACCAAATTGCAACAATTGGTTTCCAGACAATAACTTGACAGTGGTTCAGCCTATAGTCATGAAACTTAATAGCTGCATTGGCCTTGCTGTGAGGAAGAACCCTACTGATCTTGAACTTGCCAGGTCAAAGGTCAAGGTCACAGTGACCTTGAACATAGTAAATTGCAACAATTGGTTTGTGGACGATAAATTCATAGTGTCTTAACCTACATTCATGAAGCTCCATAGGTGGGTTGACTTCTTGCAAGGAAAAACCCTATTGATATTGGACTCACCAGTTCAAAGGTCAAGGTCACAGTGACCTTGAACATAGTAAATCACAGCAATTGGTTTCCGGATGATAACTTGATAGTGGTTCAGCTTACATTCAATAAACTTCATAGGTAAGTTGACCTGGGTGCGACGAAGAACCCTATTGATTTTGGACTCGGCAGGTCAAAGGTCAAGGTCACATCGACCCTAAACATAGTAAATCGCAACAATTGTTTTCCAGATGATAACTTGATAGTGGTTTAACCTACGTTCATGAAACTTCATATGTAAGTTGGCCTCAGTGAGTGTTTTTTAATTATTTTTAGTCGAGTTGTGACGAAGTCAAACTCGACTTATAGTTTGATGAATGGCGGGTGGGTGGGCGGGCGTAAACAATTGGTTTCCAGATGATAACTTGATAATGGTTCAACCCATGTTCATGAAACTTCACACAGAGGTTGGTATCAGTGAGAGGAAGAACCCTATTAATTTTGGACGTGCTTGGTCAAAGGTCAAGGTCACAGTGACCTTGAACATAGTAAATTGTAAACAGTTGGTTTCTGGATGATAACTTGACTACGGTTCAACCCACATTCATGAAACTTCATGTGTAGGTTAGCCTTTGTAAGAGGAAGAACCCTATTTATTTTGGACTCACTAGGTCGAAGGTCAAGGTCACAGTGACCCTGAACATTGTACATCAAAACAGTTGGTTTCCGGATGATAACTTGATAATGGTACGACCCGTGTTCATGAAACTTCATAGTTAGGTTGGCATCAGTGAGAGGAAGAACCCTATTTATTTTGGACTCGCTAGGTGAAAGGTCAAGGTCACAGTGACCGTCAACATAGTAAATCGTAAACAATTGGTTTCCGGATGATAACTTGAAAATGGTTTGACCCACATTCATGAACCTTCATAGGTAGGATGGCCTAGGTGAGTGGAAGACCCTATTTATTTGGACTCGCAAGGTCAAAGGCCAAGGTCACAGTGACCTTGAACATAATAAATCATAAACAATTGGTTTCCAGATGATAATTTGACAATGGTTCCACCTATGTTCATGAAACTTCATAGGTTGGTTGGCATTGGTGCAAGAAAGAGCCCTATTTATTTCAGTATCACTAGGTCAAAAGTCAAGGCCACAGTGACCTTCACATAATAAATTGTAAACAATTGGTTTCTGGACGATAAGTTGATAATGATTAAACCCACTTTTGAGCTGTCACAACTCGACATTGGATCGGTGATCCTATCAGCATTTTTTAAAAATTAAATCTTTAATTATTTAAGTACAGAAATTAAGATTTTATTTTTGTTTGACATTATTTTTTAGCTTTTGAATACGATAACCATGGAAAATGGATATTTTTGGTAAAAGAGGAAATTTTTCAATGTGCCAAAAAGTTGACTGAGCGAGCTGGTTGTTAATTACAGCTTGACAACGCCTTCTCATGCTCCCAATTAGGTTCCTGGTGGTCCTTTGTGGGATGTTGTTCCATTTTTGACCAGCAAGGCACCAAGCTCCTGGACACTTCTTGGCTGGATTGGACGGGCAGAAATTGCAAGCTACAACTCATTCCAGACATGTTCGATTAGATTGAGGTCAGAGGATCTTGCTGGCCAGTCCATATGCTGAATCCCCTCCCTCTGTCGGTACTCCCCGACAGCATGGGCAACATGAGGACTGGTATTATCATCCATCAGAATAAATCTATCACCCACTGCACCTGCATACAATCTGACGTGGACATCCAGGATCTCATCAATATACCGTTGTGCAGTCAATGTACCACATTTCAGGACACAAAGCTCTGTATGTCCATCCCAGCAGATGCCGACCCAGACCATGATTGACCTTCCACCATAGCGGTCATGGTCAGCAATGTTGGCTGCATGGAATTGCTTTCCTGGTCTTCTCCATACCCTAGAACGCCTATCTATGTGGTCTAGGCAGTACCTTGACTCATCTGTAAAAAGGGCAGGTCGCCAATCTTTTCTGGTCCATCCAACATGGTCCATGGCCCATTCATATCATGCCTGGCGGTGGTTCTGGGACAGCGGAATGTGAATACATGGTCTTCTCCATTGGAGACCACCTTCGTGCAACCTTGCCCAAATAGTCTGCGTCAAAACATTTACCCCGGATGCATTCTGAAGGTCACTTTGAAGCTGGGTTGCTGTGGCAAAGTGGTTCCAACAGGCCTGAATGATCAAAAACCGGTCTTCAGCTGCAGATGTTGCCCTGTCTCTGCCACCACCATGCCGTCTTACTGGTGTGCCATACTGCTGAAATCTTGCCCAGGCTCTGGTGATCACTGTATGGTGCACACCAACGGCTTCACCAACCTAACGATGGGTAGCCCCTTGCTCCGACATCCCTACAGCCCGCCACATTTCTGCTTCAGAGAAATGTCTTCTTACATTTGCATTTGCCATATTCAATCATTAAATCACAAGGGTTTGTATTGAAATGAAGATTGAATACCCTACACATGTCATGTACATGTAGACAGTACACGAAAACCTTGAAAATCAAGGGGTACATGCTTTCCATGACTGTCACGAAAAGTCTGCCTGTCAAGAGAGCTAATGTAAACATTGGGGTCCATCTAAATACATTCCTCAATCATATCCACCAAAAATATCGCAAATATGTCACAAGCAAATTTCACAAAGATATGTCAAATATTTATACCCCCCGCAAACAAAGTTTGGGGGGTATATAGGAATCACCCTGTCCATCCGTCCATCCGTCCGTCTGTCCGCCTGTCCGTCTGTCCATCCTTATAAGCGCAACTCCTCCTAAACCGTTTGAAGAATTTTCATAAAACTTTACACATTGGAAGAACTCCATATGAAGATGTGCATGAAGCAATATAATTCCGTTCTGACAGGCGTGGGGGGTATCACTTTGTGAGCTTGCTCACAGTACCTCTAGTTGGTGCTTAGCAAACTTTGAGTAGTATATCTTTCCAAATCTGGTTTCACATGAGATACAAATACATTTAACCCTTTATACAGTAGAGTCCACTTAATTAGATATCTCTTAACTGAATAACCCTGTTAATTGAATATAATATTTTTATACTGTACCAATGACCCAGACTTAGCTGGTGCTAACTCTAACAAAACCAGGGCCAAACACAAATTTTGCCCCCCAATCCCCAAAATTTGCATCCAAAACCAAAAGAAATCATGTCCTATAGGACCTCCATACTTCGCCCCTACTGCGCATGCGCAGTGTCAAGGACGTTCCGAAATTGGCGCCAATTATCATTCTCTGTTTGGCCCTTCATCAGTCAACATCTCACTGATCTTTGTGCTTGTAAATCTCAGTTTAAAGGATGCCAGACACGTAATTATTGGAGAAATGGTGATTCTAAGGAGGATATAGAAGGAGGAGAGGAAAAAGGAGTGACAAAAAATAATCAGGGCTGTACTTAAAATTTTTTATGAAATTATGTTAAGTTGCCTATTTTCGAGGCATGGGCCTCTTGTTGTCATTCTTGCTAAAAAGTTGCACTGCTTATTCATTGTTTCCTCTCCCCTGGTCTTCTAAGTCCCCCCTTGCAATTCTCCCATGCTTTTGGCATATTTTTGAGAAAGATCATTTCTAAAATTCTCTTGGGAGAGTTGCTTGGTTACAGAATGTTTTCTGTTATTTTCCCCATAGTTACGTTTTCACCCATGGGTGTATAAACGTTGTGTTCTGCATCTTCCATCTGATGTTCTGCAGATTCTCCCCTGGGAGTCTGTGTCTTGCATCAGATAGAGTGTAATTTTGATGACTGATTTCGGGCCAGTTTTTTCAGTGCCTGGAGTCATGTTTTCTGGTGTTTTACACTGTTTGTTTACATTGGCAACAATCTCTTTTGAGGGGGGCTGTTTGCCTTTGGTGTAGTTTATCTCACTATAAGATACATTTTTATTATCCGTAAGTGTTGCATTAATTATTTAATATAAATTTAAAATTTTTGACCACACTTAGCCATCGGATCCATCGGGGCTCAACGTTACTTTTCAGAAACTTGGGCTTCGCTGAAAAAATATTTTTCAAAAATTATTTTGATTTGCAATTGTTTTTTCATTATTAATGGATCATGTTATTATGTATCTTTGTGTCAGGGGTTTGTGCGAGTAACTAGGACTTGTTGTTGACTTTTCACAATGAAAGGATTTTGTTCAAATTGTAATAGGAAGAAATCTTCCTCTGACTTTCATGATCATTGTTTTAATTGTAGTCAGTGTTCTCGCATTAATCCCTGTTCTAATTGTCAATATTGGGATGACAAACATTGGAAACGTGTGTCACAGTATGTTGTTACTGGAGAAAGGGCTA
The DNA here is from genome assembly GCA_031216915.1 of Pictodentalium vernedei. Classification (NCBI taxonomy): domain Eukaryota; kingdom Metazoa; phylum Mollusca; class Scaphopoda; order Dentaliida; family Dentaliidae; genus Pictodentalium; species Pictodentalium vernedei. Next base: position 41,929,275 of record CM062290.1, read on the forward strand.
TGCCGGCTCTTTCTCCGCAAGGTCACTCTACTCTCTCAGTTTCTATTTCAGAGGAACAAGAACAGGGTGATGTTTCCATGTTATCTTCCACAAGTGCGCTTCCGTCGTCACAAATGAATACAGAGCTAGCGGCAAAAGTGCTCATGGAGATTAAACAAATGTCGTCCGCTAGCTCGCCCGGTGTAGCGTCCATTCACCGAATGGTTCGGCAGCCGGGTTCGTCCGATGCGGTCCAGGAGGAAATGTTGGGTGATGCGAGCACTATAAACATTCAACGTGCACACCCAGTGAAGGCGGATAGTAGGCGAGATCGGAGGAAGCCTTTGAGTCCGGTTCCTAGCTCGACCAGGTCCAGCCGGGCCGCGAGCGAGAGAGACCCCTCTCTCGTACAACAACATCTGGGACCAGATGTTGTGGTACACAATGTGTCGCAAGCAGAGCATACGTCCGTCGCTCGGGACGCTCCGTTGTATAGGCAGTCCGCGGAGACTGCTCAGGCTTCTTCCTCTCGTCAGCGCACACGACCGCACCTTGGCTACGTGACCGCCGATATTTTACCAGCTTCGCCAATCAGGGATTCTTTGGCGACCAGGTCACACCATCCGGTAGCCAGGGACACGAGGCCGATGGACTCCGGACGTTCGCCTAGAAAAAGTATGCGGGAGCCATCAGATGCGGAGCTGCCCTCGGCAAAGCAGCGAAAGACTGCACCTCTGCAGGCCTCGATGCCGGACGTACTTGTGCAGATAGCACAACTTATCGCAGCATCCCAGCAGCCGACAGAAATGGTGTCGGATCGGGAATTATCCGACGGCGCTGGGTCGGTACGCTCCGCCGAAGCATCGGGGGCGGACGACCGGGAGCATCATGAGGTCCGACCGGATGGTGAAAGGGATACGGATGACTTGGAGCTATCCCTTTCGGAACAACATAAAGCTGCCGTGGACTTCATCTGGCACTTTCTCCCTCAAGTTGTTCTGTCGGGCCAGACTGCTGCGGTTCCGGACAAGAGGATTATAGCGTCATTGGACTCTGAATTTTTTGAGCGGTTCAGGGACATCGCTCCCGAGTTTCCATCTCAGTCCAATAATGTTGCAAGAACATTTGAATTATTGAACGACGCTATATTTAAACTTGCTTCCAAAATGGGGAAAGCAGGTTTCTTGTCCGCCAATACTCTCAACCTGCCTTTCATTAATGCAAGGAATAAATTCGACACGGCAGGACAGGGTATTCTGAGAGTTCCTCTGCGTATGGACGACGAGGCGGAAGACTTAGAGCTAGACGTTGAGTTGACTGAGCGAGCTGGTTGTTAATTACAGCTTGACAATGCCTTCTCATGCTCCCAATTAGGTTCCTGGTGGTCCTTTGTGGGATGTTGTTCCATTTTTGACCAGCAAGGCACCAAGCTCCTGGACACTTCTTGGCTGGATTGGACGGGCAGAAATTGCAAGCTACAACTCATTCCAGACATGTTCGATTAGATTGAGGTCAGAGGATCTTGCTGGCCAGTCCATATGCTGAATCCCCTCCCTCTGTCGGTACTCCCCGACAGCATGGGCAACATGAGGACTGGTATTATCATCCATCAGAATAAATCTATCACCCACTGCACCTGCATACAATCTGATGTGGACATCCAGGATCTCATCAATATACCGTTGTGCAGTCAATGTACCACATTTCAGGACACAAAGCTCTGTATGTCCATCCCAGCAGATGCCGACCCAGACCATGATTGACCTTCCACCATAGCGGTCATGGTCAGCAATGTTGGCTGCATGGAATTGCTTTCCTGGTCTTCTCCATACCCTAGAACGCCTATCTATGTGGTCTAGGCAGTACCTTGACTCATCTGTAAAAAGGACAGGTCGCCAATCTTTTCTGGTCCATCCAACATGGTCCATGGCCCATTCATATCATGCCTGGCGGTGGTTCTGGGACAGCGGAATGTGAATACATGGTCTTCTCCATTGGAGACCACCTTCGTGCAACCTTGCCCAAATAGTCTGCGTCAAAACATTTACCCCGGATGCATTCTGAAGGTCACTTTGAAGCTGGGTTGCTGTGGCAAAGTGGTTCCAACAGGCCTGAATGATCAAAAACCGGTCTTCAGCTGCAGATGTTGCCCTGTCTCTGCCACCACCATGCCGTCTTACTGGTGTGCCATACTGCTGAAATCTTGCCCAGGCTCTGGTGATCACTGTATGGTGCACACCAACGGCTTCACCAACCTAACGATGGGTAGCCCCTTGCTCCGACATCCCTACAGCCCGCCACATTTCTGCTTCAGAGAAATGTCTTCTTACATTTGCATTTGCCAAATTCAATCATTAAATCACAAGGGTTTGTATTGAAATGAAGATTGAATACCCTACACATGTCATGTACATGTAGACAGTACACGAAAACCTTGAAAATCAAGGGGTACATGCTTTCCATGACTGTCACGAAAAGTCTGCCTGTCAAGAGAGCTAATGTAAACATTGGGGTCCATCTAAATACATTCCTCAATCATATCCACCAAAAATATCGCAAATATGTCACAAGCAAATTTCACAAAGATATGTCAAATATTTATACCCCCCGCAAACAAATTTTGGGGGGTATATAGGAATCACCCTGTCCATCCGTCCATCCGTCCGTCTGTCCGCCTGTCCGTCTGTCCATCCTTATAAGCGCAACTCCTCCTAAACCGTTTGAAGAATTTTCATAAAACTTTACACATTGGAAGAACTCCATATGAAGATGTGCATGAAGCAATATAATTCCGTTCTGACAGGCGTGGGGGGTATCACTTTGTGAGCTTGCTCACAGTACCTCTAGTTGGTGCTTAGCAAACTTTGAGTAGTATATCTTTCCAAATCTGGTTTCACATGAGATACAAATACATTTAACCCTTTATACAGTAGAGTCCACTTAATTAGATATCTCTTAACTGAATAACCCTGTTAATTGAATATAATATTTTTATACTGTACCAATGACCCAGACTTAGCTGGTGCTAACTCTAACAAAACCAGGGCCAAACACAAATTTTGCCCCCCAATCCCCAAAATTTGCATCCAAAACCAAAAGAAATCATGTCCTATAGGACCTTCATACTTCGCCCCTACTGCGCATGCGCAGTGTCAAGGACGTTCCGAAATTGGCGCCAATTATCATTCTCTGTTTGGCCCTTCATCAGTCAACATCTCACTGATCTTTGTGCTTGTAAATCTCAGTTTAAAGGATGCCAGACACGTAATTATTGGAGAAATGGTGATTCTAAGGAGGATATAGAAGGAGGAGAGGAAAAAGGAGTGACAAAAAATAATCAGGGCTGTACTTAAAATTTTTTATGAAATTATGTTAAGTTGCCTATTTTCGAGGCATGGGCCTCTTGTTGTCATTCTTGCTAAAAAGTTGCACTGCTTATTCATTGTTTCCTCTCCCCTGGTCTTCTAAGTCCCCCCTTGCAATTCTCCCATGCTTTTGGCATATTTTTGAGAAAGATCATTTCTAAAATTCTCTTGGGAGAGTTGCTTGGTTACAGAATGTTTTCTGTTATTTTCCCCATAGTTACGTTTTCACCCATGGGTGTATAAACGTTGTGTTCTGCATCTTCCATCTGATGTTCTGCAGATTCTCCCCTGGGAGCCTCTGTCTTGCATCAGATAGAGTGTAATTTTGATGACTGATTTCGGGCCAGTTTTTTCAGTGCCTGGAGTCATGTTTTCTGGTGTTTTACACTGTTTGTTTACATTGGCAACAATCTCTTTTGAGGGGGGCTGTTTGCCTTTGGTGTAGTTTATCTCACTATAAGATACATTTTTATTATCCGTAAGTGTTGCATTAATTATTTAATATAAATTTAAAATTTTTGACCACACTTAGCCATCGGATCCATCGGGGCTCAACGTTACTTTTCAGAAACTTGGGCTTCGCTGAAAAAATATTTTTCAAAAATTATTTTGATTTGCAATTGTTTTTTCATTATTAATGGATCATGTTATTATGTATCTTTGTGTCAGGGGTTTGTGCGAGTAACTAGGACTTGTTGACTTTTCACAATGAAAGGATTTTGTTCAAATTGTAATAGGAAGAAATCTTCCTCTGACTTTCATGATCATTGTATTAATTGTAGTCAGTGTTCTCGCATTAATCCCTGTTCTAATTGTCAATATTGGGATGACAAACATTGGAAACGTGTGTCACAGTATGTTGTTACTGGAGAAAGGGCTATGCCGGCTCTTTCTCCGCAAGGTCACTCTACTCTCTCAGTTTCTATTTCAGAGGAACAAGAACAGGGTGATGTTTCCATGTTATCTTCCGCAAGTGCGCTTCCGTCGTCACAAATGAATACAGAGCTAGCGGCAAAAGTGCTCATGGAGATTAAACAAATGTCGTCCGCTAGCTCGCCCGGTGTAGCGTCCATTCACCGAATGGTTCGGCAGCCGGGTTCGTCCGATGCGGTCCAGGAGGAAATGTTGGGTGATGCGAGCACTATAAACATTCAACGTGCACACCCAGTGAAGGCGGATAGTAGGCGAGATCGGAGGAAGCCTTTGAGTCCGGTTCCTAGCTCGACCAGGTCCAGCCGGGCCGCGAGCGAGAGAGACCCCTCTCTCGTACAACAACATCTGGGACCAGATGTTGTGGTACACAATGTGTCGCAAGCAGAGCATACGTCCGTCGCTCGGGACGCTCCGTTGTATAGGCAGTCCGCGGAGACTGCTCAGGCTTCTTCCTCTCGTCAGCGCACACGACCGCACCTTGGCTACGTGACCGCCGATATTTTACCAGCTTCGCCAATCAGGGATTCTTCGGCGACCAGGTCACACCATCCGGTAGCCAGGGACACGAGGCCGATGGACTCCGGACGTTCGCCTAGAAAAAGTATGCGGGAGCCATCAGATGCGGAGCTGCCCTCGGCGAAGCAGCGAAAGACTGCACCTCTGCAGGCCTCGATGCCGGACGTACTTGTGCAGATAGCACAACTTATCGCAGCATCCCAGCAGCCGACAGAAATGGTGTCGGATCGGGAATTATCCGACGGCGCTGGGTTGGTACGCTCCGCCGAAGCATCGGGGGCGGACGACCGGGAGCATCATGAGGTCCGACCGGATGGTGAAAGGGATACGGATGACTTGGAGCTATCCCTTTCGGAACAACATAAAGCTGCCGTGGACTTCATCTGGCACTTTCTCCCTCAAGTTGTTCTGTCGGGCCAGACTGCTGCGGTTCCGGACAAGAGGATTATAGCGTCATTGGACTCTGAATTTTTTGAGCGGTTCAGGGACATCGCTCCCGAGTTTCCATCTCAGTCCAATAATGTTGCAAGAACATTTGAATTATTGAACGACGCTATATTTAAACTTGCTTCCAAAATGGGGAAAGCAGGTTTCTTGTCCGCCAATACTCTCAACCTGCCTTTCATTAATGCAAGGAATAAATTCGACACGGCAGGACAGGGTATTCCGAGAGTTCCTCTGCGTATGGACGACGAGGCGGAAGACTTAGAGCTATCATTACCGTCGTCGGCTTCTATTCCAACCGCGGTGTTGGAAACAGCTATTTCGTCTAACAGAGCCAGTTTAGATGCCTTATCTTACGCAGATCACCTTACTAAGGCATTATCACTGCGCCTTCAAGGGAAAGAATTTCAGGATATACAATCCTCTTTAAGACTTCTTTCAAGGGCAGTAGCTTATTCCACGTGTAACTCCACCCTTTCAGTGGCAAACCTGGAGTTGGTTAGACATGACGCAGCCCTAGCTACATCCACACTCGTGGATACTAAGGTGAAGAACTCTCTCAGAGTCGCTTCGGTCTCCGGAGAACTTCTCTTTGACGGCAAGCTTTCTGCAATTTATGATAAAATTACAAAGAAAGCTTCGGATTCTCTGTTGTTCAAATCTGCTTCTAAGAAGTCGGATACGGCAGACAAGAATAAGACAGGCACTTCTGGGTCTAATGCGCCCAAGAGAGGTTCCTATAGAGGTTCCGGTGCGTCCCCTTGGTCTTATTCGAGAGACTGTCAAGGTAGCGACTCACGTTCGGGACGTCCTTCGGGCCGGGACAACCGGTCGGACGCCCCGAGGTCGACGGGACGAGGTGCGGGTCGTGGAGGACGTGGTTTCTCCTACCGCAGGTCCAGGAGGTGATGGCTTAAACCTCTATCACGTACCGGTTGGCGGAAGGTTGTCGAGCTTTTCACAAGAATGGGCGTCGATTACGGACAACCCTTGGGTGAGAGGAGTGACTTCGGAAGGTCTAAAGATATCCTTCAAACGAAAGCCTCCATTAACTCGAAGTCCAAAATGGACTCAACTTCCGTCAAATCCGCAGAAAAGAGACGCTCTATTATCAGAGGTGCAGTCTCTTTTAATGAAGAACGCGGTAGAGGTCGTAGAAAACCAGGAGACTCTGGGATTCTACAGCCATCTGTTTCTGGTTCCGAAACCAGACGGCTCGTTCCGTCCAGTCATAGATTTGAGCTGGATAAACAAGCTGATCGTCGCTCCGAAGTTTTATATGGAGACGATTCGGTCGGTCAGAGCGAGTATTCGGGTGAACGATTATGCAACAAGCATAGATCTCAAAGATGCGTACTTTCATGTCATGGTACATCCGACATTCAGAAAGTATCTACGCTTCGCAGTCCTAGGAGTGGTGTATCAATTCCGGGCGATGTGCTTCGGATTGAATCTAGCACCCTGGGCTTTCACTCGGGTAAGGAACTTGGTAATGATCTATTTCCGAGCTCATTCGTCTGCGGTAACGTCGGCCTACCTGGACGACATTCTTCAGAGGTACGGCAACGAGTTAACGCTTCAGAACGATGTTCAGAATCTACTTCTATTGCTCCGACGTCTCGGTTTTATAGTAAACGAGGAGAAGTCGGATCTGGTGCCGTCCAAGTCATTCACACATCTGGGAATGAGCTTCGAGACGCAGAACAATCTCGTTCGTCTGCCGTTAACCAGAGCGAAATTAGTCAGTTGTTACGCTCGCTATTGTCTGCATGCAGACAAAGTCACAGCGAGAGAATTTATGAGACTGATAGGTCTGTGCGGAGCCTCTGCGGATCTCATTCCGACGGGGCGGTTACGCACGCGTCCTCTCCAAATTTTCTTGTCTCAGAATTGGAGTGTGAAAATTCATTCGCTCGACATAGACGTTCTCTTGTCAGATCAAGTAAAACAAGAGATTCAGACTTGGGCAAACATTCAGTGGTTAACTCCGGGAGTTCCGCTGCAGTTGCCGGATCCGAGTTTTACCATTATGACGGATGCCAGTCAAACAGGTTGGGGTGCATCATTGATCCCAACGGATTCGAGATGCCAGGGTCTTTGGGATCCGCAATTCCTGGGCAAGCACATAAACATCAAGGAAATGATGTCAATTTGGCTTGCGTTACGTCATTGGATGGACATTATTCACAATGCTCATGTCCAAATCCTATCCGACAATACGACAGTAGTGGCGTATATACGGAATCAGGGAGGCACTCATTCAGTTCCGTTGTTCAATCTAACGGAAAGAATCCTTCTGTTTGCGCTAGAACATCAGGTTCTTCTTTCGGTCCGTCACATACCGGGTCGTCTGAATGTGCTAGCAGACTCCCTTTCATGAAAGGGTCGCTTGTTGCCGTCGGAGTGGACTCTCAACAAACAAGTATTCAATCAGATTTGCTACCAATGGGAACGGCCAATGATAGATTTATTTGCGACACATCTCAACAATCAGTTGCAGACGTATGTGTCTCCGTGTCCGGATCCAAGAGCATTTGCAGTAGACGCTCTGTCGATCCCTTGGGACGGAATGATAGGATATGCGTATCCTCCAGCGCCGTTAATTCAGCAAGTATTGCTAAAGATAAAACAATCTCAATGCAAGATTCTGTTGGTAGCATCTCTGTCTCCACAGAGACCGTGGATAAATCTACTCAGGTGTCTGTTGTGGGACCTACCGCGAAAGCTTCCTCCACAGGAGGATCTTCTTTCGCAGGGGAAATCGCGTCAACTCCATCACAACCGCAAGGTCTCAACCTTCACGTTTTTCCGTTGTGCGGTCCTTCTTGCATGGCAAGCACTTTACAGGACGAGCAGTGGACGCGATTTCTAGCTGTAGGAGGACCTCCTCTTCGCTAAACTATGCGGCTAAGTGGAAGGTTTTTCGTCGTTGGTGTAGGGATCATTCTGTAGATATTTTCGATCCCTCTATACCAGACATTGCAAACTTTCTAGTATACTTTTTTGACGAAATCAAACTGCAGCCTGTTACTATTAAGGGTTATAGGTCTATGTTATCTGATACCTATGCACATCATGATAGTTTACAAATTGGATCTAATGTCTCTTTATCTAAGTTGGTTAGAAACTTCTCGATAAATAGACCCAGAACTCTTAGGTTAATTCCTAAATGGAATTTAGCTTGGGTTCTTCTTAAATTGAAGGAAAAGCCATTTGAACCTCTATCGTAGTGTCGGGAAGACTATCACCTTCACTGCTAATGTGGGTTTTTTAGCTAAGAATCAGGCTCCTAATAAATATCCGGAACCTATTGTCATTGAGGCTCTTCCGTCTTCAGACGGGCGTAGACCTTTACTCTGTCCTGTTAGAGCGTTACGTATCTATAAACAGAGATCTCAGTTTATCAGAAAGGGACGAAAACGTTTCTTTCTGTCTTTGATGCCTAATAGAAGGGACATTTCGGTCCATTCTATTGCTAGATGGATTCAATTAACTATCCGTACTGCTTATGAGAGTTTATCTTCTCAGCAGTCTGTGCTTAAGATTTCCGCTCATGAAGTAAGAGCTCTTGCTACTTCTTGGGCTTACGCTAATAGTATTGCTATTACAGATTTAATGAAGGCTGCTTATTGGTCTCAGCCATCCACATTCACAAATTTTTATCTCAGAAATATTGAGTCCATTTCTGGAGACCTGCATTGTTTAGGTCCGTTATCTGTTGCTCAGAATGTCGTCCACTAAACTGTTGCAACTATAGTTATGCAGGCTTTCTGTTCCGGCAGTGACTCCGTCCGGCTGCCCTCTTCGCTCTGGGCTATTTGACCCAGGGGAAGGGGAAGGGGGGGGGTGTTCCCTTAGGTCACCTGCTTTATAGTGAAAAGCAAGGGAATGCCTCCTCCAAAGTCAGTATTTCTGAGTCGCTTCCGGGATGGTTTTAAAGTGTAATATTAATGTTAAAATTCATTCATGTCATATTTTTAAAGTGTAGCTCGGTGTGAAGCTTTTGTATATGTCAAGTGTCAAACGGGCGTTAATATACAATCCTCGGACACTTTTAAAAGATTATAAAGAGTCTCAGTTCTCTGGACTAACTTTATTTATTGGCTTACTTTAAAAATAATTAGTATAAGGGTTATACTGGATGTTAATAGAGAACATGAATGTTATTGTGCTCAATTGTGAAGGGTATTGTATCTTTCTAATTTAACATTAAATAAGAAAGATACATGTAAAGCCTAATACTCCTTTTCTCCTTAAGGGGTTGCCTCTATATTATATAGTTGAGCTTATTGGATTTTCCTCTATGTCCTAGGCCCTCCAGCCTTTTTACTATTCAGCTAAGTCTGGGTCATTGGTACAGTATAAAAATGTTAAAAAATTTATAGTAATTTATATATTTTTTATACTTACCAATGACCCAGACGGGGATGGCCCTCCCTGGAGTTGGGAACTCTTGCCTCCCTGCTGAGTACATAGCGCTGACCAGGCACTGCCAGTAAGAATGATAATTGGCGCCAATTTCGGAACGTCCTTGACACTGCGCATGCGCAGTAGGGGCGAAGTATGGAGGTCCTATAGGACATGATTTCTTTTGGTTTTGGATGCAAATTTTGGGGATTGGGGGGCAAAATTTGGGTTTGGCCCTGGTTTTGTTAGAGTTAGCACCAGCTAAGTCTGGGTCATTGGTAAGTATAAAAAATATATAAATTACTATAAATTTTTTAACTTTCCAACACAAAACCATTTACCATACATTCAGTACAAATTTGACCTGTTAATTGAACATAGGTTATAGAGTAGACTCCTGTTAATTGAATAAAAAATCTTGTGAACTGTCGAGAAATTACCCTGACCCTCCCCAGTTTTCCTTTGTTTATAGACCTATTTGGCCTCAGTACATCCAGTACAGGCATTTAATTTATATCTTGTTTGACAGAGCTCACAGAGCTCTGTCAAACAAGATAAAATAGAATAAATGCTAAGTTTATCTCTAGAATACAGGGAAGTGTCACAATCCCTATCAATTGAATACTCCTGTTAATCAAATAATATTTTTATACTGTACCAATGACCCAGACATAGCTGGTGCTAACTCTTAAAATATAGGGCCAAACACAAATTTTGCCCCCCAATCCCCAAAATTTGCATCTAAAACTAAAGAAAAACATGTCCTGAGAGGCCCTCCACACTTCGCCCCTACTGCGCATGCGCAGTGTCAAGGACGTTCCGAAATTGGCGCCATTTATCATTCTAAGTTTGGCCCTTCATCAGTTAACATCTGACTGATCTTTGTGCTTTTAAATCTCAGTTTAAATGATGCCAGACACATAAATATTAGTGAAATGGTGATTCTAAGGAGGATAGAAAAGGAGGAGAGGAAAAGAATGTGTGACAGAATATTATCAGGGCTGTAACTTAAAATTTTTTAATGAAATTATGTTAAGTTACCTATTTTCAAGGCAGCAGCCATTTTGTTGTCATTCTGATTATTTAGTTACACTGTTTTTTCAAGTGTTTTTCCTCTCTCCCTGTCCTTTAAGTCCCCCTTGCTATTCTCCCATGCTTTTGGCATAATTTCTGTAATTATTATTACTAAAATTTTCTTGGGAGTTTAGCTGAATAACAGAATGAATTCTGTTCTTTCCCCATGTTTACGTCTTCACCTACGGGTGGTTAGGCGTTGTGTTCTGCATCTACCATCTGATGTTCTGCAGTTTCTTCCCTGGAAGTCTCTGTTTTGCATCAGATGGTGTATTTTTGGTAACTGATTTCGGGCCTGGGTGCCTGGAGTCTTATTTTAGTGTTTTTACACTCATTGTTTACATTTACAACAGCCCTCTGTGTGAGGGGGGGATTTCTAAATAATAATATCTTTATGTTATTTCAATCATAACTAGATACATTATTATTGTTCGTAAGTGTTGAATAAATTGTTTAAAATATTTTTAAAATTTTTGTCCACACTTAGGCTTGGGATCCATTGGGGCTCAACGTTACTTTTCAGAAACTTGGGCTGTTCTGAAAAAATATTTTTTCAAAATATTTTGATTTCAATTATTTTTTCTATATTAATGGATCATATTATTATTATGTATTTTGATTGCCAGGGATTAGTGCGAGTACCAGGACTTGTTTTCTTTTCACATTGAAAGGATATTTATCAATTGTTTTAAGAGGAAGTCTTCCTCTGACCTTATTATCATTCTATATGTGGTCAGTGTACTCGCATTAACTCCGGTTCTGTATCGTATGATTTCGATGACAATATGGGAAGCGTATGTCACGGTATGTTGTTGGGGATTTGGACACTCCGGTCCTTTCCCCGCAGGGTCACTCTACTTTATCAATTTCTATTTCAGACGATCAAGATTAGGGTGATGTATCTGTGATGTCTTCCAACAGTGTGCCTCCGTCGTCACAATTAATGAAGGGCTAGCGGAAAAGTGCTCATGTAAATACGCCAATTGCCTAAGAGGACCCTAGTAGGTTCGACGGCCTTTGACGTCCGCTAGCTCGCCCGGTGTAGCGTCCATTCACCGAATGGTTCGGCAGCCGGGTTCGTCCGTTGCGGTCTAGAAGGAATTTTGGGGTGATGCGAGCACTATAAAATTAACTTAATGCACACCCAGTGACGGCGGATCGGAGGGAGAACGGAGGAAGCCTTTTAGTCCGGTTCATAGCTCGTTCCGGTCCATCCGGACGGCAAGCGAGAGAGGCCCCTCTCTCGTTCAACAACATCTGGCCCCAGATGTTGTGGTACAAATGTGTCGTTAGCGGAGCATACGTCCGTCGCTCGGGACGCTCCGTTGTATAGGCAGTCCGCTGAGACTGCTAAGGCTTCCTCTTCTCGTCAGCGCACACGACCGCACCTTGGCTGCGTGACCGCCGATATATTACCAGCTTCGCCGATCAAGGATTCTTCGGCGACCAGGTCACACCATCCGGCAGCCAGGGATTCGAGACCGATGGACTCCGGACGTTCGCATAGGAAAAGTATGCGGGAGCCATCTGATGCGGAGCTGTCCTCGGCGAAGCAGCGATAGACTGCGCCTCCGCAGGTCTCGACGCCGGACATTCTTGTGCACATAGCACAGCTTATCGCAGCATCCCAGCAGCCGACAGAAACGGTGTCGGATCGAGAATTATCCGACAGCGCTGGGTCGGTAGCCGGGGACCCGAGGCCTGCAGACTCCGGACGTTCGCATAGGAAGTATGCGGGAGTCAACGTACACGGAGCTTCCAGCGGCAATGCATCGTAAGTCCGCTACTGCACAGGCCTCGGGAACGGACGTGCTTTCCTTAATAGCACAGTTTATCGCAGCATCCCAGCATCAACTGAATCTGTCGCATATATTTTATCCGACGATGCTGGGTCGGGACGCTCCGCGGAAGCGGGTACGGACGTCCGAAAGTTTCATCCAGTCCGACGGGATACCGAAAGGGATTCGGTGGATTTCAAGCTTTCCCTTTCGGAACAACATATGCTGCGATGCCGGATAAGAAACTGATAGCGTCGGTGGACTTAGAAATTTTTGGTTCGGTTCAGGGACATCGTCCCTCAGTTCCGACATAGTCCAATAATGTCACACAAACTTTCGAATTATTGAACGACGCTATATATATTATTATTTTATGCTTGCTATCCAAGCATTTCTAGTTTCTTGTTCGAAGAATTATGGTGATGTCTTTCAAAAGTGTGCCTCTGTCGTCATAGTTAATGAAGAGTTAGCGGCAATAAGTGCTCATGGAATATGTCTATCGCTTACGGAGTGACATTCGCTAGCTCACCCGGTGTAGCGTACATTCATCGAATGGTTCGGCTGCCGGGTTCGTCCGTTGCGGTCTAGGAAGGAGATTTGGGTGATGCGAGCACTTTATTTACTTTAGTACTCACCCAGTGACGGCAGATTGAGGACAGATCGGAGGAAGCCAACAACATAGGGGACCGCATGTTGTGGTTCAGATATTTTACATTCGGAGCATATGTCCGTTGCTCGGGACGCTCCGTTATATTGACAGTCCGAGAGACTGTCTTTAATGCTTCCTCATCCTCACAGCAGGGCACACGACCGCACATTGGCTACGTGACCTCGAGTATCCGATCAGTTTCGGCATTCAGTGATTCCACAGCGAATAGGTCGCGCCATCCGGTAGCCAAGGGACACGAGGCCTATACACTCCGTTCGCTCGCATATTGGAAGTATGCACGCGGTAACGATCTCGGAGCTTCCTGCGGCAATGCATCGTAAGACCGCTGCTCCTCAGGCCTCAGTGACGGACGTGCTATCCGAGTTAGCACAGTTGTTTCGCAGCATCCCAGCAATTGACGGTTTCTCGGTCGAATCAGGAATTATCCGACGGCGCTGGGTCGGTGCGGTCCGCGGTTGCATCAAGCTACGGACGACCGAACGCTTTATAGGGTCCGACAGGATGGCGAAAGGGATTCGAAAGATTTCGAGTTTTCCCTTTAGTAGTATCGGAAGATGCCTTTCATATCTTCTGGCATTTCTTCCAGTGATTGTTTTTCGGACTTCATTGCTGCGATCTTGGATAAGAGACTTATAGCGTCATTGGACTCGGATTTTTCGATCAGTACAGGGACTTTGTCCCTGACTTACCGACGCAGTCCAATATTGTAATTACAACATGTGTTTTATTTTTCGACGCTATATATTTATATATATATACAAGCCTGCTACTAAGCATGATAGTTTAGTTTCTTGTCCGCGTGGCTCATTTCTGCCATTTTATCTTTTTTACATATAGTTTATTTTGGCAGAGCAGGGCATACCGAGAGTTCATATGCGTCTAGACGGTGTGATTAAAGACTGCATATATTCTTTTTCACCGTTTATGTCTTTTCCAATTTCAATGTTGGGAACGACATTATGTATAGTAGACTTAACTTAGACGCTTTATTATACGTAATCCGCCTTACTGAGGCGTTATCATTACGTCTTCAAGAAAAGATTTACAGGATATTATTCTCAATGTAATTTCTTTTGAGGGCAGTAGTTTGTTCACGTATAACTCCGCCCTTCAGTGGCTGATTGGAGTTGGTTAGACATGAGGCAGCCCTAGCTACATCCACGCGTGGATAGTAGGTTAAGAACTCTCTCACAGTCGCTTCGTTCTCGGAGGAGCTTCTCTTCGACGGCAACTTCCGGCAATCCATGAATTGCTTGATTTATACATTCTCTTGTCTATCTAGTGTTACAAGAGATTCAGACTGGGGCAAACATTCGGTGGTTGACTCAGAGAGTGCCGCCGCAGTTGCCGGACCCGAGTGTGGCTGTTATGACGGTTGCCAGTCAAACAGATTGGGATATATTCTGATCCCTACGGATTCGAAGTGCCGGGGTCTTTGGGTTCCGCAGTCTTTTAGCTATCAGTTAACTTCCGCGGAATAATGTTTTTTAGGCTTGCTTTATGTCATTGCATGAACATTATTCAGAAACGCATGCCCAAATTCCTGTCCTTTAATTCGACAGTAGTGGCGTATCTCCGGAACCAGGGAGGCACTCTTTCGTTTCCGTTATTCAATTTAATGGAAAGAATCCGTCTGTTGGTTATAGTACACCAAGTTCAGTTTTGGTCCGTCATATTCCGGGTCGTCTGATTGTTTTATCGGACTCCTGTTCTCTTACGGGTCGCTTGTTGCTGTCAGAATGGACTCTCAACAAACAAGTATTTAATCAGATTTGCTATCTTTGGGAGCGCCCAATGATGTTTTATTTATGACACAGCTGGCTAATCAATTGCAGACGTATGTGTTGGCTTGTCCAGATCTCTGAGCTAATACTGTTAACGCTCTATTGATCTATAGGACGGAATGATAGGATACGCGTATCCTCCGGCGCTGTTGTTTTTAGCAGGTATTGCTAAGATAAACAACCACAATACATTTCTGTTGATAGCATCTCTATCTTCACAGAGATCATGAGTAATTTACTCTCTTGTCTACTGTGGATCTTAACGTGAAATCTTCCTCTATGTGAGGATCTTTTTTCACTGGGTAAATCGTGTCATCTTTATCACAACCAGCAAGGTCGCAACCTTCATGTATTCCGTTGTGTGGTCCGTATTGCATTGTAAGCACTGTACTGGACGAGCTTTGGACGCGATTTCTTACTATAGGAGATCCTCTTCTTCGCTATTCTATGCGACTAGAGTGGAGGCTCTTCCGTCGTGGTGTAGGGATCATTATGTTCATATGGTTGATCCCTCCATACTACTCATTGCTATTTTTTAGTATACTTGTTTCACAAGATCTACTGCAGCCTGTTGTTATTTAGGTTATAGGTTTATGTTACCTCATACCTATGCACTCTACGATAGTTTACAATTGAGTCTTTTGTCTCTTTATCTAAGTCAATTAGTAACTTTTTGATAAATAGACTTAGAATCTTTAGATTAAATTCCTATATGGATTTTAACTTCAGGTTCTTATTTAGCTAAGTAATCATTTGAGCCTCTGGAAACAGTAGTTTTCAAATTCTGACCTTTTAGACAGTAATTCTGTTGGTTTCTCTTTTACTGTAGAGTCAGTGAGTTTCATGCACTATCGATGGATGATTTTCACTTTCATAGTTTCGGAATCAATACTTCCGTTACTATTTAGGTTGGATTGTTGCATAAGAGTTAGGCTCCTATTATCCGGAACCTATTATTTTAAGGTCCTTCCGTCTTCGTATGGCCATAGGCCTTTACTCTTTCCGGGTACAGTTTATGTATTTATAAACAGATATCTGTTTATTACAAGGGCGTAAGCTTCTTCTGTCTTTGATGTCTAGTAGAAGGACGTTACGCTCCATTTTATTGTTAATGGATTCTATTAACTAGCGTACTGCTTATGGTATATCATTGGCTTAGCAGTTGTGCTTAAGATTTCGGCTCATGAAGTAAGAGTTCTTCTACTTCTTGGGCTTACTTTAATAGTGTTGCTATTATAGATTTTTGAAGGCTGCTCATTGCGCTCAGCCATCCATTCATGAATTTTATCTCAGAAATATCGAGTCCATTTCTGGAGGCCTCTATTGTTAGGTCTATTATCTACTGCTCAGAATGTCATTCACTTAACAGTTGCTACTATAGCTAGGTAGGCTGTCTGTTTCGGCAGTGTCTCCGTTCGGCTGCCCTCTTCGCTCTGGGCTATTTGACCCAGGGCAAGAAAAAGGGGGGGGGGGAGAGGGTGTTCCCTTGGGTCACCTGTTTTTACTATGAAAACAAGGGGATACCTCCTCCGGAGTTAGTAATTCTGAGCTGTTATTGGGATGGTTGTTTAGTGAGAAGTTTAAGTTTATAAAATTCATTCAAGTCTTAGTTTTTAAAGTATAGCCTTTGAATATTGCATATGTCAACGGACATGATTATGCAATTCTCACACACTTTTAGGAGTATAAGAGTCTCTATTCTCTAGACTTACTTTATTATTGGCTTACTTTAAAAATTATTAGTATAAGGATTATTGGATATTAATAGAGTACATGGATGTATGAAGCTCAATTTTTGGAAGGTGTTGTATCTTTCTAATTTATCATAAATAAGAAAGATACATGTAAGGCCTATTACTTCTTTTCCCTACAGGGGATGACTCTATTTTATTTTATTGAGCGTATTCCATTTTGCTCTATGTCCTTGGCCCTCCAGCCTTTTTACTATTCAGCTATGTCTGGGTCATTGGTACAGTATAAAAATGTTAAAAAATTTATAGTAATTTATATATTTTTTATACTTACCAATGACCCAGACGGGGATGGCCCTCCCAGGAGTTGGGAACTCTTGCCTCCCCGCTGAGTACATAGCGCTTACCAGGCACTGGTTATTAGAATGATAAATGGCGCCAATTTCGGAACGTCCTTGACACTGCGCATGCGCAGTAGGGGCGAAGTGTGGAGGGCCTCTCAGGACATGTTTTTCTTTAGTTTTAGATGCAAATTTTGGGGATTGGGGGGCAAAATTTGTGTTTGGCCCTATATTTTAAGAGTTAGCACCAGCTATGTCTGGGTCATTGGTAAGTATAAAAAATATATAAATTACTATAAATTTTTTAACTTTCATTGGTAAAGTGGCTATTCAATTAACAGGGTTCCACTGTATCACAATTGTTGTTAAGAGATGGGTGGTATTTGAATTTTGAGTTCTGTACTGATTTTTTTAGGGGGGTATACCTCGTCATCAGTTTGGTATTCGGTATCTGATTTGACTGAGATTTGCTGATAGTACCAAAGAGGAATTCACATCAGGAAAAACAGAATAAATTGTTCTGGTATCATTCTACCACTATGCTATAAATGACACTGCCAATTAGCTCAACAATGGCATTCTTTTACAACCACAAATCATATCTACAGTAATTTTGTGACTTGTTCTAAACACATTTTAATGTTTAAAGACCTATTTCAGTCTTTTGCGATCTCAGAGTACCGGTATGTGCCCTGACTATGCCATCTTTAGGAGGTTCTGCTGACAATAGACAAAACACCTGGGCAGTGATTTCTAGTCAGGTTTTGGCTTCCTTAATAGGCAGTCAAGACTTAAGTAGAAACCACTGTTCAGCAGTTGGACATGTACAGATGTAGTCTAGTGGGAATTAAGCATAGTTGCCCAGTCCATTGAGAGTTTACAAAATTGATTAGAAAATCAGTCACTTCTTTCCTGAAAATGAACCTTTCAACTGTTACCAAGCCTCAAAAGGGATTTATAAATAGGGAATGTACGTAATTTGAAAATTCAAACGTTTTTCGGTATTCAACTATTGATTCTGTTTGGTTTTTTCGGTACCACCATGATATAGGTATCGGTTCAGATTTTCAGTATGTTGCCCATCTCTATCAGTCTATCAAAGTGAGATTACAATTACTTGTTGCTATTTATTGAGGCAGAAATTTTGATAACCCTTTACCTAACCTAAAAAGCAGACGACACTTGCAAAAATAATTCTTGAATAACTAATTTTTTTCATTTTTTGTCTCAAAAACATAGGTTATGACCCCTCGTTGGAACGAGCTCGATGAGCTCGTTCCAACGAGGGGTCATAACCTATGTTTTTGAGACAAAAAATGAAAAAAATAATGAAAATTAATTGGCGATTTTTGAGAATAGCGCTGGCTGGTTTTGGCCGTTACGTTAGGTAAAGGGTTAAAACCTAAACAGCATGCCACTCTATATCGATGCAATGTGTAACCTTTGAGAGCTGTTAGACCCAAAAGATTATCCAAACTGACTGGCAAACTTGTGGGATATGGAATTTAATTTATGTTTTATGTTTTTCAGCTGTATTCTTCTTTTCAATAGATCCGTCTATGATAATCAACAATGTTTTTCATGTGTTTAACTTTTTTGAAAGACTTTCAATTCAATCATCAGTATTGCTAATAAACTGGTTAAACACATTCTCCTGTCCAATGATATGATCTTTTCATAAGGAGATTTACCAACATTCAGAATATCCAATGGTTTGAGAATATCTTTTCCATTATATTACAGGTTTTAGTACAAGGTGATATACTAGTCAATACATCACTGACTGAAGCTTTTTGCATTGCCATAGTTGAGGCAGCATGCTGTGGGTGAGGAAGCTATTTTTAATTTGCACACATGACTTCTTTGTGTCTCTTTAACTTTTACAGGGCAAATTTTTCAACTTTTTATCCCAGAAATTTAATAAAACTATCCTTAATACAGTACCTGCTGAAAAAAATTGCATGATTTTGTTGAACTATCTTTTTTATGATAAAAACTAAAAATTTCTTTCATTAACTCTTAACCCACTGTGTAATTTTTAAGTATTTTACATCAAGTCTAATCATGGCTGCTATGAAGCAGCCATGGCTAGACTTGATGAAACATTCATGGAAAATATTATTCAAGGAATCATTGATCAAAAAGTCTGTACAATTAGAAGGGGAAATTGTGGTTAAATATCCTCAAATTTTACTTATTTTAAAAGCAAGATATTTGGTGTCCTGGGCAGAAATATCTGCCAGTAGCAGGCAAGGAGTTAAATCATGTCTAACTCACCTCACAGCTCTCCAGTTCTGCCAGGACAGCTATAGTGAATTAAACACCTGATTCTATGATTTTATGACAAATTGTATTGTTAAATTATTCATCAGATAGTTGCATCTAAGCACTTAATTCTACGAACTGCACCTCAGAAGAAATCAGCGACAGTACTTGTCTTTTTCAAATTTCTCCGATGCCATAGAATTAAGAAAGGACGCTGGTTTTGTTTACATTGGCATGGCAGGGGTTCGAACCCACGCCGAGAGAGTTTCCTTCGGCACCAACCGCCTGGACCGGGTCTGTCGGTGGCCGAGTGGTGTGCGTGGTTCAGTATAGTTTCGTTAGGCGGTTGGTGCCTAAGGAAACTCTCTCGGCGTGGGTCCGAACCCCCGCCATGCCAATGTATTGTTAAAGCTTGGGGAAAAAGGAAATTTTTCTAATGAAATATCTGTCAGTAACTGGTGGAGTGCTAAATTATTTTTGGTCATCAAAATTTGTTCACATGTCTTTGCTTTGTTACAGTTTATGGGAGAGTGCCTATTGGCACTCTCCCATAATTGTAACAAGGCAAATCCTGACAGACATGTCAGTCAAAATTGTTTAACTTAAAAAGTAATATGAAGCACATCCACAGAATGTGATGCCCCTAGTTTGCAGCACCTGCAGTTCATAAAAAAGCCCAAATATGGGCTTTCAGCACTCTACCAGTTAAGAAATTTTATGCTCATCTGAAAGGGGTTTCTCCTATAACTAATATGTGTGAACCTGTTATTTAATTATTTATTGGGGTTTAATGACACTTTCTACAGCCAGAGTCACCTCATGTCAGACAGTTTTTTGGGTGGAGGAAGTCGGTGTACCTGGAGATAACCACCAAACAGTGGTAAACAACTGACAGACTCTTCAAAATACTAACTCCAAACAAGCAGGGTCAGCATTGATTGAAGACAAGGGCTCCATCGACATGCAGTATTTCTTAGTACAAGCACCACCAAGCCCCAGCATGGGCAGTTGGGATTAAGTGCCTCCTTGCCCAAAGACACCACACAGTTACCCCAGGTGGGGATCGAATTCTAGACCTTTTGGTTCAAAGTCTAATGCAGGGACCAGCCGTGAGGGCGACTAGGGCGATTAAGTCGCCCTTCTAAGCCCAAAGTCGCCTAGAAAAATAGTCGGGGCGATTACAAGTCGCCCTCTAAAAATTGGCCAAAATGTGAAAAGGCTGAACTGAGTGATGCGAGGTTTACACGAAAACGAGTATTTTCAAAAATCGAATGTGCTCGAGTGTGATAAATGGGCATTTTAATTCGTCAAATAAACGTCCATTTATTTGAAATCACACGACAAGCAATTGTCCATTGTCGCTTTTGGCGGATTTTTTTATTTCTATTTTGTTGCGTTCCAGTCGGAGCTTCAAGTGTCGAAATGAAAATAGGTGACTTACGCGACTCAACAAACAACCCAGTTTGAAAGTAGGTTACGTCGCTTAGGATGCCGAAAATGTATACACAACGGACGTATTTTATAACACATTATTTTCATTTCGATTTGCTGACGACTGTTAACTGTTGGGCTGTCTATTCCCAGAAAAACACGAATGGAATTGAAACACATGAAAAAAAGCTTTAGTGATGTCAAGAAAAGCTTTGTACAGGACACAAGTGTGCATGTGGACGATCTTGAAAAAGGGTCCTCCTAAACATCGGAATGACATGAAATAACGCGGAATGACACCGGAATGCCATAAAAATGATGCGGAATGACATTTCTTTTACAAAATACTCGACCCCAGAATGTATTTTGTTTATTAACTAACAAAGTACCTCCCAAGCAACCTTCTTACATCTGGTCCTCTTCACACTTTCAGACTTAGGAAATTATTAGCTTAGTAGACTTTGTTGAAATGCAACCACAGGAGGGTGATGGGGGATTGGCACGAAGAAGAGGTGAGGGATCAAGAAGGAGAAGGTAGCAGTGGGGGTTTTCAGTCAATAATTACATTGTGATTTTTTAACCTGGCACAGATGCATCATAGACAACTGGACCTGGATTATTTGTACGTTAATGGAGGACCATAAATTGAAAATATGAAGGGGCGGCGGGGGTGGTACATGAATATTCTTAATTTTCCCCACTTGCCTATGAAGTCTCCCTACATGACTCTGCAGTCTCCCTATTTTTTCTGGAGGGAGACTTGAAGTCTCCCTAAAATTCCCTCCTAGGCTGGTCCCTGGTCTAATGCTGTAAACACTTAACCACTGTGTTCCCAAGTTGTTACTTAACAAGACTAAAGGACAATGCAATTTCTTGAGTAATTAACTAATTTCAATTTTAGCTCCAAAACATAGCTTTTGAACCCTCAATGGAATGAGCTTGATGAGCTTGTTCCAGTGAGATCACATAAACTATGTTTTGGAGGAAAAAATTGCTGAAAAAAATAATAAAATCTAAATGGAGATTTGTGTAAATAAAATCTCATGAGCAGATAAAATTCTAACATGAGACATTGCATAAACATGTCTAGACCGATCTCACAATGAAATTTTGAAAGCTCTCATGCGATACATGTTAACAGGTATACGGTCTACTTCACTTATTATAATAATGCTTAATATATAGACAAAACTACATGTATGTTTCAATGAGTCGTTTTGTATTCAATTCGTCAGATGTGCGTAGGAAGAAAACGTCGAGACCAAAGGTCGAGACGTTTTCTTTCTACGCACATCTGACGAATTGAATACAAAACGACTCATTGAAACATACATGTGGTTTTGTATTTATTACATGACCCAAGCACCTACTGACCTAATTTTCTTTTCTATCAACGGTGGTAAACACCGTGCACTTTATGCAGTCGCATTGCATAAAAAAAAGTCCCGGTTGGAACAGGTTGGTGTGCAATACGGAATTCCGTATTGCACAGCCGTATTGCACGCTGTATTGCATAAGAGAGACTGTATGGGCATGTAATAAAATATTTCATTTAGGCCATTTAGGTTCTCTTTTTATAGCCAATGCAAACATAAATGGTTTATGTCTGATATTTTACCAAAGTTAATAAAATTGATAAATTTGTCCCTTGAATGCAACAAGGCTTTGCAATGCTTTAGCATTGCAAAGCATTCTTGCACTCAAGGGATGAATTATACACCATCACCAATGCTATTCTGTAGATTGTGGGGTCTAAAACATAAAATAAATCACAATTTTTGATGGCAAAGAAATTATTACAAAAATAAAATAAAAAACTGCCCGCCCACATGCAATTTTACAAAAAATGACCTGAGAAAAAGAAGATCTACTTTGTGGGCCTTATTGTAATAAAATCTCTCAGTACCAAACCATTCTTGTTATATTGCCGGTAAATTTTTAATATTTAATCTGGTAAACATTATAAACATTTCATTTATTATAATAGAAATAATATAAAATCTACTCCAAAAAGTTCGGATTTAAGACAGTTTCTGTCTTTTTCATCCAATATGACCTTGAATTATATTTTTATTGTTTTAAAAATAAAGCTTTAACAAAGAAATTCTTTTAAAAAATGTATCTTTGCAATATCGGCGACACACTGTCATAGCAATGTTATGGTATGTGTCCGCAATGAATCTTTTGCAGAGCTTCAGATAAACTGAAGTTTTGAAAACAATTGTTTATCCTTACTATCATTTAAAACTGAATAGTTTTCCAATTAGCTGACAGATAACCCATTGCTGATTTGAAAATAAGCAGCCTGAAAACATGTACTAATACTAAATGTGGGGTAAATGATCTGTTGATTGAAAAATAAATGCAAATAATCAGTGTTCTAGTAGGGACCTGTGAATTGCCAATTTTGATCGAATCGAATTGGTGAAAATGAATCGAATTGCAAATCAAACTTTGAATCGAATCACAGTTAATGGATATTTCAAAAGAAAAGTTTTTTTCTAAAATAATACCCCCCCGATTATTAAAACACCCACAGTTATGTAGAGTGCATTGTTCACCCCACCACTTCCCATGTGATAAATTGAGATATATAAACCTGTTAAGGCCTCACAAAGTAGATCCTCTGTTTCTCAGGCCATTTTTTGTAAAACTGCATGCGTGCAGGCGGTTTTTTATTTTATTTTTTATTTTTGTTATTATTTCTTTGCCATTAAAAAGTTCATGTTCTTGGTTTGTTTCATGTTTTAGGCCCCATAATCTACAGAATAGCATGGGTAGTGGTGTATTACATCCCTTGAGTGCAAGAAGGCTTTGCAATGCTAAAGCATTGCAAAGCCTTCTTGCACTCAAGGGACAATTTTATTAACTTGGGTAAAATATCAGACATAATCCATTCGATTTTGATTTTTTTAAGTTTGGATAGGTTATAAAAAGAGGGCATGCGGCAGCCAAAAGGATCATGCGGGAGGGCCTGAGAAACAGATTTTTATTTTTTTAGGCCTAACCAATATACTAGCTATTGATCAAAACTCTTCGAATTGACTTTGTAGCTTCAAAATAGCAGCATAAACATTTTTAATGAACCTAGCTGATAGGGCTGATACCACACATTTATCACATGTTTTCTCGGAAAAAAAACTTGTTTCATATCAGATCGACTCCATTTGGTCGAGAAGCCATTTGTTTTAAATAAAAATTGGAATTTCTAAACCAAAACGATAATTCAACACCGAATGAAGTCAATCCATTTGTAAATTAAAGCCTGCTCTACTTCTGTTTATATAATAATCGGGGGTATTCTTTTAAAAAAAACGTTGCTCTTGATGATGTATCCAGTAGCTGTGATCGATCAGAACAATACTCAATATAAAATAATGTGATCATGTTGTGGAACAAATCATTTATTGAAGTTGAACAGCTGAATAACTTCGAAACTTCAAATTTTCATAAATAGTCACTGATCACAATGCACAATCAGTTGAAATGAACAGATGTAGCTGTAACAGTGTTTGTAGTGATGTAGCTACAACTGTCGTACAGTTGTAGCAACATCGATACTAAAACTGTTACAGCTGCAAGTCAGTTAAGCTTCTGTTCAGAATTGTCACAAACTTATGGCTGAAGTGTATTAAAAAATATTCAAATTTCCAATTTCGAATCGAATATTGACTTTCGAATCAAATTTCGAATTTTTGCAGGCACCTATGTTCTAGTCCATTCCACCCACAATCCCTCACTCCTTCCTGATTTGGTTTAGTAGCAAAGTTGAAGGTTCAGACAAATCATGTAGAGTTACATGTAAACAGTAGTCAGTAATTCTCTAACCTGAGCATTCAAGTTTGGTATTACAAACAAACTAGATTACCACAATGACATGCATGGAAGTGCAGCTTCCACCGAAACAAAAACTCTTTTTGGCCGAGTGGATAAGTGCGCTGGTCTCTCATGCCAGAGGTCCCGGGATCGATCCCCGGTTGGGGAAAGTTCTTGAGGTGTCCGAACACTCTCTGTCAGCATCAATTGTGGGTGTGATGCTGTCACAGCGTACCGTCCTATCGGGTGGGGACGTAAAATGGCTGTCCTCTGTGCGGAGAGAGACACACTCCATGCAGGCTAAAGATCCCTTCGTAGTATTCGAGAAGAGCTAGGCCACGAAGTTGCCGCTATGAAGGTCATCCCACACACCTACGCCATTGAGCCAAGGAGAGGCGTTAATATAAGTTGCATAACTTGTTCGCCAATCCTTGTAAAACAAATAAGATTAAATAAATAAAAAAACCCAAAAAACTCTTGAATCCTGGGAAAAAAGCATATTAACTGGTAGGGTGCTGGAAGCTCATATTTGGGCTTTATACTGAAGTACATGTACCGCAACATGAAAGCTTCACACTCAAAGCTTCATACTCAGTGGATGTGCTTTATCTTATCCTTAACCCTTTACCCAACGAATCGCCCGCATCCGCCCGCGTAAAATGCAGATATTTTTATACTGTACCAATGACCCAGACATAGCTGGTGCTAACTCTTAAAATATAGGGCCAAACACAAATTTTGCCCCCCAATCCCCAAAATTTGCATCTAAAACTAAAGAAAACATGTCCTGAGAGGCCCTCCACACTTCGCCCCCACTGCGCATGCGCAGTGTCAAGGACGTTCCGAAATTGGCGCCATTTATCATTCTAAGTTTGGCCCTTCATCAGTTAACATCTGACTGATCTTTGTGCTTTTAAATCTCAGTTTAAATGATGCCAGACACATAAATATTAGTGAAATGGTGATTCTAAGGAGGATAGAAAAGGAGGAGAGGAAAAGAATGTGTGACAGAATATTATCAGGGCTGTAACTTAAAATTTTTTAATGAAATTATGTTAAGTTACCTATTTTCAAGGCAGCAGCCATTTTGTTGTCATTCTGATTATTTAGTTACACTGTTTTTTCAAGTGTTTTTCCTCTCTCCCTGTCCTTTAAGTTCCCCCTTGCTATTCTCCCATGCTTTTGGCATAATTTCTGTAATTATTATTACTAAAATTTCTTGGGAGTTTTAGCTGAATAACAGAATGAATTCTGTTCTTTCCCCATGTTTACGTCTTCACCTACGGGTGGTTAGGCGTTGTGTTCTGCATCTACCATCTGATGTTCTGCAGTTTCTTCCCTGGAAGTCTCTGTTTTGCATCAGATGGTGTATTTTTGGTAACTGATTTCGGGCCTGGGTGCCTGGAGTCTTATTTTAGTGTTTTTACACTCATTGTTTACATTTACAACAGCCCTCTGTGTGAGGGGGGGATTTCTATATAATAATATCTTTATGTTATTTTAATCATAACTAGATACATTATTATTGTTCGTAAGTGTTGAATAAATTGTTTAAAATATTTTTAAAATTTTTGTCCACACTTAGGCTTGGGATCCATTGGGGCTCAACGTTACTTTTCAGAAACTTGGGCTGTTCTGAAAAAATATTTTTTCAAAATATTTTGATTTCAATTATTTTTTCTATATTAATGGATCATATTATTATTATGTATTTTGATTGCCAGGCGTTAGTGCGAGTACCAGGACTTGTTTTCTTTTCACATTGAAAGGATATTGATCAATTGTTTTAAGAGGAAGTCTTCCTCTGACCTTATTATCATTCTATATGTGGTCAGTGTACTCGCATTAACTCCTGTTCTGTATCGTATGATTTCGATGACAATATGGGAAGCGTATGTCACGGTATGTTGTTGGGGATTTGGACACTCCGGTCCTTTCCCCGCAGGGTCACTCTACTTTATCAATTTCTATTTCAGACGATCAAGATTAGGGTGATGTATCTGTGATGTCTTCCAACAGTGTGCCTCCGTCGTCACAATTAATGAAGGGCTAGCGGAAAAGTGCTCATGTAATACGCCAATTGCCTAAGAGGACCCTAGTAGGTTCGACGGCCTTTGACGTCCGCTAGCTCGCCCGGTGTAGCGTCCATTCACCGAATGGTTCGGCAGCCGGGTTCGTCCGTTGCGGTCTAGAAGGAATTTTGGGGTGATGCGAGCACTATAAAATTAACTTAATGCACACCCAGTGACGGCGGATCGGAGGGAGAACGGAGGAAGCCTTTTAGTCCGGTTCATAGCTCGTTCCGGTCCATCCGGACGGCAAGCGAGAGAGGCCCCTCTCTCGTTCAACAACATCTGGCCCCAGATGTTGTGGTACAAATGTGTCGTTAGCGGAGCATACGTCCGTCGCTCGGGACGCTCCGTTGTATAGGCAGTCCGCTGTGACTGCTAAGGCTTCCTCTTCTCGTCAGCGCACACGACCGCACCTTGGCTGCGTGACCGCCGATATATTACCAGCTTCGCCGATCAAGGATTCTTCGGCGACCAGGTCACACCATCCGGCAGCCAGGGATTCGAGACCGATGGACTCCGGACGTTCGCATAGGAAAAGTATGCGGGAGCCATCTGATGCGGAGCTGCCCTCGGCGAAGCAGCGATAGACTGCGCCTCCGCAGGTCTCGACGCCGGACATTCTTGTGCACATAGCACAGCTTATCGCAGCATCCCAGCAGCCGACAGAAACGGTGTCGGATCGAGAATTATCCGACAGCGCTGGGTCGGTAGCCGGGGACTCGAGGCCTGCAGACTCCGGACGTTCGCATAGGAAGTGTGCGGGAGTCAACGTACACGGAGCTTCCAGCGGCAGTGCATCGTAAGTCCGCTACTGCACAGGCCTCGGGAACGGACGTGCTTTCCTTAATAGCACAGTTTATCGCAGCATCCCAGCATCAACTGAATCTGTCGCATATATTTTATCCGACGATGCTGGGTCGGGACGCTCCGCGGAAGCGGGTACGGACGTCCAAAAGTTTCATCCGGTCCGACGGGATACCGAAAGGGATTCGGTGGATTTCAAGCTTTCCCTTTCGGAACAACATATGCTGCGATGCCGGATAAGAAACTGATAGCGTCGGTGGACTTAGAAATTTTTGGTTCGGTTCAGGGACATCGTCCCTCAGTTCCGACATAGTCCAATAATGTCACACAACTTTTGAATTATTGAACGACGCTATATATATTATTATTTTATGCTTGCTATCCGAGCATTTCTGGTTTCTTGTTCGAAGAGTTATGGAGATGTCTTTCAAAAGTGTGCCTCTGTCGTCATAGTTAATGAAGAGTTAGCGGCAATAAGTGCTCATTGAATATGTCTATCGCTTACGGAGTGACATTCGCTAGCTCACCCGGTGTAGCGTACATTCATCGAATGGTTCGGCTGCCGGGTTCGTCCGTTGCGGTCTAGGAAGGAGATTTGGGTGATGCGAGCACTTTAATTACTTTAGTACTCACCCAGTGACGGCAGATTGAGGACAGATCGGAGGAAGCCAACATCATAGGGGACCGCATGTTGTGGTTCAGATATTTTTCATTCGGAGCATATGTCCGTTGCTCGGGACGCTCCGTTATATTGACAGTCCGAGAGACTGTCTTTAATGCTTCCTCATCCTCACAGCAGGGCACACGACCGCACATTGGCTACGTGACCTCGAGTATCCGATCAGTTTCGGCATTCAGTGATTTCACAGCGAATAGGTCGCGCCATCCGGTAGCCAAGGGACACGAGGCCTATACACTCCGTTCGTTCGGATATTGGAAGTATGCACGGGGTAACGATCTCGGAGCTTCCTGCGGCAATGCATCGTAAGACCGCTGCTCCTCAGGCCTCAGTGACGGACGTGCTATCCGAGTTAGCACAGTTGTTTCGCAGCATCCCAGCAATTGACGGTTTCTCGGTTGAATCAGGAATTATCCGACGGCGCTGGGTCGGTGCGGTCCGCGGTTGCATCAAGCTACGGACGACCGAACGCTTTATAGGGTCCGACAGGATGGCGAAAGGGATTCGAAAGATTTCGAGTTTTCCCTTTAGTAGTATCGGAAGATGCCTTTCATATCTTCTGGCATTTCTTCCAGTGATTATTTTTCGGACTTCATTGCTGCGATCTTGGATAAGAGACTTATAGCGTCATTGGACTCGGAATTTTCGATCGGTACAGGGACTTTGTCCCTGACTTACCGACGCAGTCCAATATTGTCATTACAACATGTGTTTTAATTTTCGACGCTATATATTTATATATATACAAGCCTGCTACTAAGCATGATAGTTTAGTTTCTTGTCCGCGTGGCTCATTTCTGCCATTTTATCTTTTTTACATATAGTTTATTTTGGCAGAGCAGGGCATACCGAGAGTTCATATGCGTCTAGACGGTGTGATTAAAGACTGCATATATTCTTTTTCGCCGTTTATGTCTTTTCCAATTTCAATGTCGGGAACGACATTATGTATAGTAGACTTAACTTAGACGCTTTATTATACGTAATCCGCCTTACTGAGGCGTTATCATTACGTCTTCAAGAAAAGATTTACGGGATATTATTCTCAATGTAATTTCTTTTGAGGGCAGTAGTTTGTTCACGTATAACTCCGCCCTTCAGTGGCTGATTGGAGTTGGTTAGACGTGATGCAGCCCTAGCTACATCCACGCGTGGATAGTAGGTTAAGAACTCTCTCAGAGTCGCTTCGTTCTCGGAGGAGCTTCTCTTCGACGGCAACTTTCCGGCAATCCATGAATTGCTTGATTTATACATTCTCTTGTCTATCTAGTGTTACAAGAGATTCAGACTGGGGCAAACATTCGGTGGTTGACTCAGAGAGTGCCGCCGCAGTTGCCGGACCCGAGTGTGGCTGTTATGACGGTTGCCAGTCAAACAGATTGGGATATATACTGATCCCTACGGATTCGAAGTGCCAGGGTCTTTGGATTCCGCAGTCTTTTAGCTATCAGTTTAACTTCCGCGGAATAATGTTTTTTAGGCTTGCTTTATGTCATTGCATGAACATTATTCAGAAACGCATGCCCAAATTCCTGTCCTTTAATTCGACAGTAGTGGCGTATCTCCGGAACCAGGGAGGCACTCTTTCGTTTCCGTTATTCAATTTAATGGAAAGAATCCGTCTGTTGGTTATAGTACACCAAGTTCAGTTTTGGTCCGTCATATTCTGGGTCGTCTGATTGTTTTTTCGCACTCCCGTTCTCTTACGGGTCGCTTGTTGCTGTCAGAATGGACTCTCAACAAACAAGTATTCAATCAGATTTGCTATCTATGGGAGCGCCCAATGATGTTTTATTTATGACACAGCTTGCTAATCAATTGCAGACGTATGTGTTGGCTTGTCCAGATCTCTGAGCTAATTCTGTTAACGCTCTATTGATCTATAGGACGGAATGATAGGATACGCGTATCCTCCGGCGCTGTTGTTTTAGCAGGTATTGCTAAGATAAACAACCACAATACATTTCTGTTGATAGCATCTCTATCTTCACAGAGATCATGAGTAATTTACTCTCTTGTCTACTGTGGATCTTAACGTGAAATCTTCCTCTATGTGAGGATCTTTTTTCACTGGGTAAATCGTGTCATCTTTATCACAACCAGCAAGGTCGCAACCTTCATGTATTCCGTTGTGTGGTCCGTATTGCATTGTAAGCACTGTACTGGACGAGCTTTGGACGCGATTTCTTACTATAGGAGATCCTCT
Source organism: Pictodentalium vernedei (assembly GCA_031216915.1). NCBI lineage: Eukaryota > Metazoa > Mollusca > Scaphopoda > Dentaliida > Dentaliidae > Pictodentalium > Pictodentalium vernedei. The sequence continues at coordinate 41,959,530 of CM062290.1, forward strand.
TCTTCGCTATTCTATGCGACTAAAGTGGAGGCTCTTCCGTCGTGGTGTAGGGATCATTATGTTCATATGGTTGATCCCTCCATACTACTCATTGCTATTTTTTAGTATACTTGTTTCACAAGATCTACTGCAGCCTGTTGTTATTTAGGTTATAGGTTTATGTTACCTCATACCTATGCACTCTACGATAGTTTACAATTGAGTCTTTTGTCTCTTTATCTAAGTCAGTTAGTAACTTTTTGATAATAGACTTAGAATCTTTAGATTAAATTCCTATACGGATTTTAACTTCGGTTCTTATTTAGCTAAGTAATCATTTGAATCTCTGGAAACAGTAGTTTTCAAATTCTGACCTTTTAGACAGTAATTCTGTTGGTTCTCTTTTACTGTAGAGTCAGTGAGTTTCATGCACTATCAATGGATGATTTTCACTTTCATAGTTTCGGAATCAATACTTCCGTTACTATTTAGGTTGGATTGTTGCATAAGAGTTAGGCTCCTATTATCCGGAACCTATTATTTTAAGGTCCTTCCGTCTTCGTATGGGCATAGGCCTTTACTCTTTCCGGGTACAGTTTATAAACAGATATCTGTTTATTACAAGGGCGTAAGCTTCTTCTGTCTTTGATGTCTAGTAGAAGGACGTTACGCTCCATTTTATTGTTAATGGATTCTATTAACTAGCGTACTGCTTATGGTATATCATTGGCTTAGCAGTTGTGCTTAAGATTTCGGCTCATGAAGTAAGAGTTCTTCTACTTCTTGGGCTTACATTAATAGTGTTGCTATTATAGATTTTTGAAGGCTGCTCATTGCGCTCAGCCATCCACATTCATGAATTTTATCTCAGAAATATCGAGTCCATTTCTGGAGGCCTCTATTGTTAGGTCTATTATCTACTGCTCAGAATGTCATTCACTTAACAGTTGCTACTATAGCTAGGTAGGCTGTCTGTTTCGGCAGTGTCTCCGTTCGGCTGCCCTCTTCGCTCTGGGCTATTTGACCCAGGGCAAGAAAAAGGGGGGGGGGGGAGGGTGTTCCCTTGGGTCACCTGTTTTTACTATGAAAACAAGGGGATACCTCCTCCGGAGTTAGTATTCTGAGCTGTTATTGGGATGGTTGTTTAGTGAGAAGTTTAAGTTTATAAAATTCATTCAAGTCTTAGTTTTTAAAGTATTGCTTTTGAATATTGCATATGTCAACGGACATGAGTATGCAATTCTCACACACTTTTAGGAGTATAAGAGTCTCTATTCTCTAGACTTACTTTATTATTGGCTTACTTTAAAAATTATTAGTATAAGGATTATTGGATATTAATAGAGTACATGGATGTATGAAGCTCAATTTTTGGAAGGTGTTGTATCTTTCTAATTTATCATAAATAAGAAAGATACATGTAAGGCCTATTACTTCTTTTCCCTACAGGGGATGACTCTATTTTATTTTATTGAGCGTATTCCATTTTGCTCTATGTCCTTGGCCCTCCAGCCTTTTTACTATTCAGCTATGTCTGGGTCATTGGTACAGTATAAAAATGTTAAAAAATTTATAGTAATTTATATATTTTTTATACTTACCAATGACCCAGACGGGGATGGCCCTCCCAGGAGTTGGGAACTCTTGCCTCCCCGCTGAGTACATAGCGCTTACCAGGCACTGGTTGTTAGAATGATAAATGGCGCCAATTTCGGAACGTCCTTGACACTGCGCATGCGCAGTGGGGGCGAAGTGTGGAGGGCCTCTCAGGACATGTTTTCTTTAGTTTTAGATGCAAATTTTGGGGATTGGGGGGCAAAATTTGTGTTTGGCCCTATATTTTAAGAGTTAGCACCAGCTATGTCTGGGTCATTGGTAAGTATAAAAAATATATAAATTACTATAAATTTTTTAACTTTTATACTGTACCAATGACCCAGACATAGCTGGTGCTAACTCTTAAAATATAGGGCCAAACACAAATTTTGCCCCCCAATCCCCAAAATTTGCATCTAAAACCAAAGAAAACATGTCCTGAAAGGCCCTCCACACTTCGCCCCTACTGCGCATGCGCAGTGTCAAGGACGTTCCGAAATTGGCGCCATTAATCATTCTAAGTTTGGCCCTTCATCAGTTAACATCTGACTGATCTTTGTGCTTATAAATCTCAGTTTAAATGATGCCAGACACATAAATATTAGTGAAATGGTGATTCTAAGGAGGATAGAGAAGGAGGAGAGGAAAAAAATGTGTGACAGAATATTATCAGGGCTGTAACTTAAAATTTTTTAATGAAATTATGTTAAGTTACCTATTTTCGAGGCAGCAGCCATTTTGTTGTCATTCTGATTATTTAGTTACACTGTTTTTTAAGTGTTTTCCTCTCTCCCTGTCCTTTAAGTTCCCCCTTGCTATTCTCCCATGCTTTTGGCATAGTTTTTGTAATTATTATTACTAAATTTTCTTGGGAGTTTTAGCTGAATAACAGAATGAATTCTGTTCTTTTCCCCATGTTTACGTCTTCACCTACGGGTGGTTAGGCGTTGTGTTCTGCATCTACCATCTGATGTTCTGCAGTTTCTTCCCTGGAAGTCTCTGTTTTGCATCAGATAGTGTATTTTTGGTAACTGATTTCGGGCCTGGGTGCCTGGAGTCTTATTTTAGTGTTTTTACACTCATTGTTTACATTTACAACAGCCCTCTGTGTGAGGGGGGGATTTCTAAAAAATAATATCTTGATGTTATTTTAATCATAACTAGATACATTATTATTGTTCGTAAGTGTTTAATAAATTATTTAAAATATTTTTAAAATTTTTGTCCACACTAAGGCTTGGGATCCATTGGGGCTCAACGTTACTTTTCAGAAACTTGGGCTGTTCTGAAAAAATATTTTTTCAAAATATTTTGATTTCAATTATTTTTTCTATATTAATGGATCATATTATTATTATGTATTTTGATTGCCAGGGGTTAGTGCGAGTACCAGGACTTGTTTTCTTTTCACATTGAAAGGATATTGATCAATTGTTTTAAGAGGAAGTCTTCCTCTGACTTTATTATCTTTCTATATGTGGTCAGTGTACTCGCATTAACTCCTGTTCTGTATCGTATGATTTCGATGACAATATGGGAAGCGTATGTCACGGTATGTTATTGGGGATTTGGACACTCCGGTCCTTTCCCCGCAGGGTCACTCTACTTTATCAATTTCTATTTCAGACGATCAAGATTAGGGTGATGTATCTGTGATGTCTTCCAACAGTGTGCCTCCGTCGTCACAATTAATGAAGGGCTAGCGGAAAAGTGCTCATGTAAATACGCCAATTGCCTAAGAGGACCCTAGTAGGTTCGACGGCCTTTGACGGCCGCTAGCTCGCCCGGTGTAGCGTCCATTCACCAAATGGTTCGGCAGCCGGGTTCGTCCGTTGCGGTCTAGAAGGAATTTTGGGGTGATGCGAGCACTATAAATTAACCTAATGCACACCCAGTGACGGCGGATCGGAGGGAGAACGGAGGAAGCCTTTTAGTCCGGTTCATAGCTCGTTCCGGTCCATCTGGACGGCAAGCGAGAGAGGCTCCTCTCTCGTTCAACAACATCTGGCCCCAGATGTTGTGGTACAAAATGTGTCGCAAGCGGAGCATACGTCCGTCGCTCGGCACGCTCCGTTGTATAGGCAGTCTGCGGAGACTGCTAAGGCTTCCTCTTCTCGTCAGCGCACACGACCGCACCTTGGCTGCGTGACCGCCGATATATTACCAGCTTCGCCGATCAAGGATTCTTCGGCGACCAGGTCACACCATCCGGTAGCCAGGGACACGAGGCCTGCAGACTCCGGACGTTCGCATAGGAAGTGTGCGGGAGTCAACGTACACGGAGCTTCCGGCGGCAATGCATCGTAAGACCGCTACAGCACAGGCCTCGGGAACGGACGTGCTTTCCTTAATAGCACAGTTTATCGCAGCATCCCAGCATCAACTGAATCTGTCGCATATATTTTATCTGACGATGCTGGGTCGGGACGCTCCGCGGAAGCGGGTACGGACGTCCGAAAGTTTCATCCGGTCCGACGGGATACCGAAAGGGATTCGGAGGATTTCGAGCTTTCCCTTTCGGAACAACATATGCTGTTGTGTATGTCATCTGACTTGGTCTTCTACAGCTTCTTTCGTCGGACCAGAATGCTGCGATGCCGGATAAGAAACTGATAGCGTCGGTGGACTTAGAAATTTTTGGTTCGGTTCAGGGACATCGTCCCTCAGTTCCGACATAGTCCAATAATGTCACACAAACTTTCGAATTATTGAACGACGCTATATATATTATTATTTTATGCTTGCTAACCAAGCATTTCTGGTTTCTTGTTCGAAGAGTTATGGAGATGTCTTTCAAAAGTGTGCCTCTGTCGTCATAGTTAATGAAGAGCTAGCGGCAATAAGTGCTCATGGAATATGTCTATCGCCTATGGAGTGACATTCGCTAGCTCACCCGGTGTAGCGTACATTCATCGAATGGTTCGGCTGCCGGGTTCGTCCATTGCGGTCTAGGAAGGAGATTTGGGTGATGCGAGCACTTTAATTACTTTAGTACTCACCCAGTGACGGCAGATTGAGGACAGATCGGAGGAAGCCTGTTAGTCCGGTTCCTGGCTTGTCCAGGTCCGTCCGGGCTGTGAGCGAGAGAGGTCCCTCTCTCGCCCAACAACATAGGGGACCGCATGTTGTGGTTCAGATATTTTACATTCGGAGCATATGTCCGTCGGTCGGGACGCTCCGTTATATTGACAGTCCGAGAGACTGTCCTTAATGCTTCCTCATCCTCACAGCAGGGCACACGACCGCACATTGGCTACATGACCTCGAGTATCCGATCAGTTTCGGCATTCAGTGATTCCACGGCGAATAGGTCGCGCCATCCGGTAGCCAAGGGACACGAGGCCTATACACTCCGTTCGCTCGCATATTGGTAGTATGCACGGGGTAACGATCACGGAGCTTCCAGCGGCAATGCATCGTAAGACCGCTTCTCCTCAGGCCTCAGTGACGGACGTGCTATCCGAGTTAGCACAGTTGTTTCGCAGCATCCCAGCAATTGACAGTTTCTCGGTCGAATCAGGAATTATCCGACGGCGCTGGGTCGGTGCGGTCCGCGGTTGCATCAGGTACGGACGACCGAACGCTTTATAGGGTCCGACAGGATGGCGAAAGGGATTCGAAAGATTTCGAGTTTTCCCTTTAGTAGTATCGGAAGATGCCTTTCATATCTTCTGGCATTATCTTCCAGTGATTGTTATTTTGGACTTCATTGCTGCGATCTTGGATAAGAGACTTATAGCGTCATTGGACTCGGATTTTTCGATCGGTTCAGGGACATTGTCCCTGACTTACCGACGCAGTCCAATATTGTCATTACAACATGTGTTTTATTTTTCGACGCTATATATATATATATACAAGCCTGCTACTAAGCATGATAGTTTAGTTTCTTGTCCGCGTTGCTCATTTCTGCCATTTTATCATTTATTCGAATAGTTTATTTTGGCAGAGCAGGGCATACCGAGAGTTCATATGCGTCTAGACGGTGTGATTAAAGACTGCATATATTCTTTTTCGCCGTTTATGTCTTTTCCAATTTCAATGTTGGGAACGACATTATGTATAGTAGACTTAACTTAGACGCTTTATCATACATAATCCGCCTTACTGAGGCGTTATCATTACGTCTTCAAGAAAGGATTTACGGGATATTATTCTCAATGTAATTTCTTTTGAGGGCAGTAGTTTGTTCACGTATAACTCCGCCCTTCATTGGCTGATTGGAGTTGGTTAGGCGTGACGCAGCCCTAGCTACATCCACACGCGTGGATAGTAAGGTTAAGAACTCTCTCAGAGTCGCTTCGTTCTCGGAGGAGCTTCTCTTCGACGGCAACTTTTCGGCAATCCATGAATTGCTCGATTTACACGTTCTCTTGTCTATCTAGTGTTACAAGAGATTCAGACTGGGGCAAACATTCGGTGGTTGACTCAGAGAGTGCCACCGCAGTTGCCGGACCCGAGTGTGGCTGTTATGACGGTTGCCAGTCAAACAGATTGGGATATAATACTGATCCCTACGGATTCGAAGTGCCAGGGTCTTTGGGTTCCGCAGTCTCTTAGCAATCAGTTTTCTTCCGCGGAATAATGTTTTTTAGGCTTGCTTTATGTCATTGCATGAACATTATTCAGAAACGCATGCCCAAATTCCTGTCCTTTAATTCGACAGTAGTGGCGTATCTCCGGAACCAGGGAGGCACTCTTTCGTTTCCGTTATTCAATTTAATGGAAAGAATCCGTCTGTTGGTTATAGTACACCAAGTTCAGTTTTGGTCCGTCATATTCCGGGTCGTCTGATTGTTTTATCGGACTCCCGTTCTCTTACGGGTCGCTTGTTGCTGTCAGAATGGACTCTCAACAAACAAGAATTCAATCAGATTTGCTATCTATGGGAGCGCCCAATGATGATTTATTTATGACACAGCTTGCTAATCAATTGCAGACGTATGTGTTGGCTTGTCCAGATCTCTGAGCTTATGTTGTTAACGCTCTATTGATCTATAGGACGGAATGATAGGATACGCGTATCCTCCGGCGCTGTTGTTTCAGCAGGTATTGCTAAGATAAACAACCACTATACATTTCTGTTGATAGCATCTCTATCTTCACAGAGATCATGGGTAATTTACTCTCTTGTCTACTGTGGGTCTTAACGTGAAATCTTCCTCTATGTGAGGATCTTTTTTCACTGGGTAAATCGTGTCATCTTTATCACAACCAGCAAGGTCGCAACCTTCATGTATTCCGTTGTGTGGTCCGTATTGCATTGTAAGCACTGTACTGGACGAGCTTTGGACGCGATTTCTTACTATAGGAGATCCTCTTCTTCGCTATTCTATGCGGCTAAAGTGGAGGCTCTTCCGTCGTGGTGTAGGGATCATTATGTTCATATTGTTGATCCCTCCATACTACTCATTGCTATTTTTTAGTATACTTGTTTCACAAGATCTACTGCAGCCTGTTATTATTTAGGTTATAGGTTTATGTTACCTCATACCTATGCACTCTACGATAGTTTACAATTGAGTCTTTTGTCTCTTTATCTAAGTCAGTTAGTAACTTTTTGATAAATAGACTTAGAATCTTTAGATTAAATTCCTATATGGATTTTAACTTCGGTTCTTATTTAGCTAAGTAATCATTTGAGCCTCTGGAAACAGTAGATTTTTATACTGTACCAATGACCCAGACATAGCTGGTGCTAACTCTTAAAATATAGGGCCAAACACAAATTTTGCCCCCCAATCCCCAAAATTTGCATCTAAAACTAAAGAAAACATGTCCTGAAAGGCCCTCCACACTTCGCCCCTACTGCGCATGCGCAGTGTCAAGGACGTTCCGAAATTGGCGCCATTTATCATTCTAAGTTTGGCCCTTCATCAGTTAACATCTGACTGATCTTTGTGCTTTTAAATCTCAGTTTAAATGATGCCAGACACATAAATATTAGTGAAATGGTGATTCTAAGGAGGATAGAAAAGGAGGAGAGGAAAAGAATGTGTGACAGAATATTATCAGGGCTGTAACTTAAAATTTTTTAATGAAATTATGTTAAGTTACCTATTTTCAAGGCAGCAGCCATTTTGTTGTCATTCTGATTATTTAGTTACACTGTTTTTTCAAGTGTTTTCCTCTCTCCCTGTCCTTTAAGTTCCCCCTTGCTATTCTCCCATGCTTTTGGCATAGTTTCTGTAATTATTATTACTAAAATTTCTTGGGAGTTTTAGCTGAATAACAGAATGAATTCTGTTCTTTCCCCATGTTTACGTCTTCACCTACGGGTGGTTAGGCGTTGTGTTCTGCATCTACCATCTGATGTTCTGCAGTTTCTTCCCTGGAAGTCTCTGTTTTGCATCAGATGGTGTATTTTTGGTAACTGATTTCGGGCCTGGGTGCCTGGAGTCTTATTTTAGTGTTTTTACACTCATTGTTTACATTTACAACAGCCCTCTGTGTGAGGGGGGGATTTCTAAAAAATAATATCTTATGTTATTTTAATCATAACTAGATACATTATTATTGTTCGTAAGTGTTGAATAAATTGTTTAAAATATTTTTAAAATTTTTGTCCACACTTAGGCTTAGGATCCATTGGGGCTCAACGTTACTTTTCAGAAACTTGGGCTGTTCTGAAAAAATATTTTTTCAAAATATTTTGATTTCAATTATTTTTTCTATATTAATGGATCATATTATTATTATGTATTTTGATTGCCAGGGGTTAGTGCGAGTACCAGGACTTGTTTTCTTTTCACATTGAAAGGATATTGATCAATTGTTTTAAGAGGAAGTCTTCCTCTGACTTTATTATCATTCTATATGTGGTCAGTGTACTCGCATTAACTCCTGTTCTGTATCGTATGATTTCGATGACAATATGGGAAGCGTATGTCACGGTATGTTGTTGGGGATTAGGACACTCCGGTCCTTTCCCCGCAGGGTCACTCTACTTTATCAATTTCTATTTCAGACGATCAAGATTAGGGTGATGTATCTGTGATGTCTTCCAACAGTGTGCCTCCGTCGTCACAATTAATGAAGGGCTAGCGGAAAAGTGCTCATGTAATACGCCAATTGCCTAAGAGGACCCTAGTAGGTTCGACGGCCTTTGACGTCCGCTAGCTCGCCCGGTGTAGCGTCCATTCACCGAATGGTTCGGCAGCCGGGTTCGTCCGTTGCGGTCTAGAAGGAATTTTGGGGTGATGCGAGCACTATAAAATTAACTTAATGCACACCCAGTGACGGCGGATCGGAGGGAGAACGGAGGAAGCCTTTTAGTCCGGTTCATAGCTCGTTCCGGTCCATCCGGACGGCAAGCGAGAGAGGCCCCTCTCTCGTTCAACAACATCTGGCCCCAGATGTTGTGGTACAAAATGTGTCGCTAGCGGAGCATACATCCGTCGCTCGGGACGCTCCGTTGTATAGGCAGTCCGCTGAGACTGCTAAGGCTTCCTCTTCTCGTCAGCGCACACGACCGCACCTTGGCTGCGTGACCGCCGATATATTACCAGCTTCGCCGATCAAGGATTCTTCGGCGACCAGGTCACACCATCCGGCAGCCAGGGATTCGAGACCGATGGACTCCGGACGTTTGCATAGGAAAAGTATGCGGGAGCCATCTGATGCGGAGCTGCCCTCGGCGAAGCAGCGATAGACTGCGCCTCCACAGGTCTCGACGCCGGACATTCTTGTGCACATAGCACAGCTTATCGCAGCATCCCAGCAGCCGACAGAAACGGTGTCGGATCGAGAATTATCCGACAGCGCTGGGTCGGTAGCCGGGGACTCGAGGCCTGCAGACTCCGGACGTTCGCATAGGAAGTGTGCGGGAGTCAACGTACACGGAGCTTCCGGCGGCAGTGCATCGTAAGTCCGCTACTGCACAGGCCTCGGGAACGGACGTGCAGTTTATCGCAGCATCCCAGCATCAACTGAATCTGTCGCATATATTTTATCCGACGATGCTGGGTCGGGACGCGCCGCGAAAGCGGGTACGGACGTCCGAAAGTTTCATCCGGTCCGACGGGATACCGAAAGGGATTCGGAGGATTTCAAGCTTTCCCTTTCGGAACAACATATGCTGCGATGCCGGATAAGAAACTGATAGCGTCGGTGGACTTAGAAATTTTTGGTTCGGTTCAGGAACATCGTCCCTCAGTTCCGACATAGTCCAATAATGTCACACAAACTTTCGAATTATTGAACGACGCTATATATATTATTATTTTATGCTTGCTATCCAAGCATTTCTGGTTTCTTGTTCGAAGAGTTATGGAGATGTCTTTCAAAAGTGTGCCTCTGTCGTCATAGTTAATGAAGAGTTAGCGGCAATAAGTGTTCATGGAATATGTCTATCGCTTACGGAGTGACATTCGCTAGCTCACCCGGTGTAGCGTACATTCATCGAATGGTTCGGCTGCCGGGTTCGTCCGTTGCGGTCTAGGAAGGAGATTTGGGTGATGCGAGCACTTTAATTACTTTAGTACTCACCCAGTGACGGCAGATTGAGGACAGGTCGGAGGAAGCCTGTTAGTCCGGTTCCTGGCTTGTCCAGGTCCGTCTGGGCTGTGAGCGAGAGAGGTTCCTCTCTCGCCCAACAACATAGGGGACCGCATGTTGTGGTTCAGATATTTTACATTCGGAGCATATGTCCGTTGCTCGGGACGCTCCGTTATATTGACAGTCCGAGAGACTGTCTTTAATGCTTCCTCATCCTCACAGCAGGGCACACGACCGCACATTGGCTACGTGACCTCGAGTATCCGATCAGTTTCGGCATTTAGTGATTCCACGGCGAATAGGTCGCGCCATCTGGTAGCCAAGGGACACGAGGCCTATACACTCCGTTCGCTCGCATATTGGAAATATGCACGGGGTAACGATCATGGAGCTTCCAGCGGCAATGCATCGTAAGACCGCTTCTCCTCAGGCCTCAGTGACGGACGTGCTATCCGAGTTAGCACAGTTGTTTCGCAGCATCCCAGCAATTGACAGTTCTCGGTCGAATCAGGAATTATCCGACGGCGCTGGGTCGGTGCGGTCCGCGGTTGCATCAGCTACGGACGACCGAACGCTTTATAGGGTCCGACAGGATGGCGAAAGGGATTCGAAAGATTTCGAGTTTTCCCTTTAGTAGTATCGGAAGATGCCTTTCATATCTTCTGGCATTTCTTCCAGTGATTATTATTTCGGACTTCATTGCTGCGATCTTGGATAAGAGACTTATAGCGCCATTGGACTCGGATTTTTCGATCAGTACAGGGACATTGTCCCTGACTTACCGACGCAGTCCAATATTGTCATTACAACATGTGTTTTATTTTTCGACGCTATATATATATATATATACAAGCCTGCTAATAAGCATGATAGTTTAGTTTCTTGTCCGCGTTGCTCATTTCTGCCATTTTATCAATTTTACAAATAGTTTATTTTGGCAGAGCAGGGCATACCGAGAGTTCATATGCGTCTAGACGGTGTGATTAAAGACTGCATATATTCTTTTTCGCCGTTTATGTCTTTTCCAATTTCAATGTTGGGAACGACATTATGTATAGTAGACTTTACTTAGACGCTTTATTATACGTAATCCGCCTTACTGAGGCGTTATCATTACGTCTTCAAGAAAAGATTTACGGGATATTATTCTCAATGTAATTTCTTTTGAGGGCAGTAGTTTGTTCACGTATAACTCCGCCCTTCAGTGGCTGATTGCAGTTGGTTAGACGTGACGCAGCCCTAGCTACATCCACACGCGTGGATAGTAAGGTTAAGAACTCTCTCAGAGTCGCTTCGTTCTCGGAGGAGCTTCTCTTCGACGGCAACTTTCCGGCAATCCATGAATTGCTCGATTTATACGTTCTCTTGTCTATCTAGTGTTACAAGAGATTCAGACTGGGGCAAACATTGGTGGTTGACGCAGAGAGTGCCGCCGCAGTTGCCGGACCCGAGTGTGGCTGTTATGACGGTTGCCAGTCAAACAGATTGGGATATATACTGATCCCTACGGATTCGAAGTGCCAAGGTCTTTGGGTTCCGCAGTCTTTTAGCTATCAGTTTAACTTCCGCGGAATAATGTTTTTTAGGCTTGCTTTATGTCATTGCATGAACATTATTCAGAAACGCATGCCCAAATTCCTGTCCTTTAATTCGACAGTAGTGGCGTATCTCCGGAACCAGGGAGGCACTCTTTCGTTTCCGTTATTCAATTTAATGGAAAGAATCCGTCTGTTGGTTATAGTACACCAAGTTCAGTTTTGGTCCGTCATATTCCGGGTCGTCTGATTGTTTTATCGGACTCCCGTTCTCTTACGGGTCGCTTGTTGCTGTCAGAATGGACTCTCAACAAACAAGTATTCAATCAGATTTGCTATCTATGGGAGCGCCCAATGATGATTTATTTATGACACAGCTTGCTAATCAATTGCAGACGTATGTGTTGGCTTGTCCAGATCTCTGAGCTAATAGTGTTAACGCTCTATTGATCTATAGGACGGAATGATAGGATACGCGTATCCTCCGGCGCTGTTGTTTTAGCAGGTATTGCTAAGATAAACAACCACAATACATTTCTGTTGATAGCATCTCTATCTTCACAGAGATCATGAGTAATTTACTCTCTTGTCTACTGTGGGTCTTAACGTGAAATCTTCCTCTATGTGAGGATCTTTTTTCACTGGGTAAATCGTGTCATCTTTATCACAACCAGCAAGGTCGCAACCTTCATGTATTCCGTTGTGTGGTCCGTATTGCATTGTAAGCACTGTACTGGACGAGCTTTGGACGCGATTTCTTACTATAGGAGATCCTCTTCTTCGCTATTCTATGCGACTAAAGTGGAGGCTCTTCCGTTGTGGTGTAGGGATCATTATGTTCATATTGTTGATCCCTCCATACTACTCATTGCTATTTTTTAGTATACTTGTTTCACAAGATCTACTGCAGCCTGTTATTATTTAGGTTATAGGTTTATGTTACCTCATACCTATGCACTCTACGATAGTTTACAATTGAGTCTTTTGTCTCTTTATCTAAGTCAGTTAGTAACTTTTGATAAATAGACTTAGAATCTTTAGATTAAATTCCTATACGGATTTTAACTTCGGTTCTTATTTAGCTAAGTAATCATTTGAGCCTCTGGAAACAGTAGTTTTCAAATTCTGACCTTTTAGACAGTAATTCTGTTGGTTTCTCTTTTACTGTAGAGTCAGTGAGTTTCATGCACTATCGATGGATGATTTTCACTTTCATAGTTTCGGAATCAATACTTCCGTTACTATTTAGGTTGGATTGTTGCATAAGAGTTAGGCTCCTATTATCCGGAACCTATTATTTTAAGGTCCTTCCGTCTTCGTATGGGCATAGGCCTTTACTCTTTCCGGGTACAGTTTATGTATTTATAAACAGATATCTGTTTATTACAAGGGCGTAAGCTTCTTCTGTCTTTGATGTCTAGTAGAAGGACGTTACGCTCCATTTTATTGTTAATGGATTCTATTAACTATCGGTACTGCTTATGGTATATCATTGACTTAGCAGTTGTGCTTAAGATTTCGGCTCATGAAGTAAGAGTTCTTCTACTTCTTGGGCTTACATTAATAGTGTCGCTATTATAGATTTTTGAAGGCCGCTCATTGCGCTCAGCCATCCACATTCATGAATTTTATCTTAGAAATATCGAGTCAATTTCTTGAGGCCTCTTTTGTTAGGTCTATTATCTACTGCTCAGAATGTCATTCACTTAACAGTTGCTACTATAGCTAGGTAGGCTGTCTGTTTCGGCAGTGTCTCCGTTCGGCTGCCCTCTTCGCTCTGGGCTATTTGACCCAGGGCAAGAAAAGGGGGGGGGGGGGGGGGGGGGGGGGGAGGGTGTTCCCTTGGGTCACCTGTTTTACTATGAAAACAAGGGGATACCTCCTCCGGAGTTAGTAATTCTGAGCTGTTATTGGGATGGTTGTTTTGTGAGAAGTTTAAGTTTATAAAATTCATTCAAGTCTTAGTTTTTAAAGTATAGCTTTTGAATATTGCATATGTCAACGGACATGATTATGCAATTCTCAGACACTTTTAGGAGTATAAGAGTCTCTGTTCTCTAGACTTACTTTATTATTAGCTTACTTTAAAAATTATTAGTATAAGGATTATATTGGATATTAATAGAGTACATGGATGTATGAAGCTCAATTTTGGAAGGTGTTGTATCTTTCTAATTTATCATAAATAAGAAAGATACATGTAAGGCCTATTACTTCTTTTTCCCTACAGGGGATGACTCTATTTTATTTTATTGAGCGTATTCCATTTTGCTCTATGTCCTTGGCCCTCCAGCCTTTTTACTATTCAGCTATGTCTGGGTCATTGGTACAGTATAAAAATGTTAAAAAATTTATAGTAATTTATATATTTTTTATACTTACCAATGACCCAGACGGGGATGGCCCTCCCAGGAGTTGGGAACTCTTGCCTCCCCGCTGAGTACATAGCGCTTACCAGGCACTGGTTATTAGAATGATTAATGGCGCCAATTTCGGAACGTCCTTGACACTGCGCATGCGCAGTAGGGGCGAAGTGTGGAGGGCCTTTCAGGACATGTTTTCTTTGGTTTTTGATGCAAATTTTGGGGATTGGGGGGCAAAATTTGTGTTTGGCCCTATATTTTAAGAGTTAGCACCAGCTATGTCTGGGTCATTGGTAAGTATAAAAAATATATAAATTACTATAAATTTTTTAACATTCAGCAGCTGAAAAAATATTATTTTCCAAAAAATTTCAACAAAACCATATCATGTGACCCCTCATTGGAACGAGCTCGTCAAGCTCGTTCCAATGAGGGGTCACATGATATGGTTTTGTTGAAATTTTTCGAAAAAAAATTAAAAAACGATATTTAAATTAATAAATTTTGATATCGTGTGCATTGGGTAAAGGGTTAACTCAAGAAATATAAATTTTATAGTAAATTTCCTTTCTTATTAGCCCGACTGTTTACAGTAAGGGGTATAGTAATGACTTTTGTCCGTCCGTCCGTCCATCTGTCCGTCTGTCCGTCTGTTAACATTTAGAGTTTTTGGTTAAAGTTTGTGGTTAAAGTTTTTTACTGAAGGTTCAAGTGTTTTTTGTTTTTTTTTGTTTTTTTTTTTCTCTCTTCTTTTCCTGTTCAGTTGATATTTGGAGTTTTGGTTAAAGTTTGTGGTTAAAGTTTTTTATTCAACCTTCAAGTACAGGCAAAACCTGGTAGTTCTTGTCTGATCGTCACAAAATTTCATATGCAGGTTTCAGGTCATGTCTTCATGAGAACGTCCACTTTTGGTCGTGATCGGTCAACCGGTATGGCTGCCCGAGCCCAAAACCCGAAAACTATTAGCACAGTCTACAGGTCGTATTTCATTACAACTTCATAGAATGCCTCTGTATAATGCCTAGATGAGAACGTCCCTGTTTGGGCATGATCTGTCAACCGTGATGGCTGCCCAAGCCCGAAACCCAAAAACTTTTAGCACAGTCTGCAGGTCATGTTTAATATGGATGCATTTCGTTGTAACTTGATACGATGACTCCGTATGATGTCCACATGAGAATTTCCCCATTTGGGTGTGATCTATCAACCGTCACAACTGCCCAAGCCCAAAACCCGAAAACCTTTAGCACAATCTACAGGTCATATTTATGGAGGGATTTCATTGTAACTTAATAGGGTGACTTCATATAATGTCAACATGAAAAGTCCTCTTTTGGATGTGATTGGGTAACTTTGACGGTGCCCGAAACCCGAAAACCTTCAGCACAGTCCAGGGACCAGCCTAGGGGGGAATTTTAGGTAGACTTCAAGTCTCCCTCCAGAACAAATAGGGAGACTGCAGTGTCATGTAGGGAGACTTCATAGGCAAGTGGGGAAAATTAAGAATATTCATGTACCACCCCCGCCGCCCCTTCATATTTTCAATTTGTGGTCCTCCATTAACGTCCAAATAATCCAGGTCCAGTTGTCTATGATGCATCTGTGCCAGGTTAAAAAATCACAAAGTAATGATTGACTGAAAATCCCCCACTACAACCCTCTCCTTCATGACCCCTCCCCTCTTCTTCGTGCCAATCTGAAAGTGTGAACAGGACCAGATGTAAGAAGGTTGCTTGGGAGGTACTTTGTTAGTTAATAAACAAAATAAATTCTGGGGTTGAGTATTTTGTAAAAGAAATGTCATTCCGCATCATTTTTATGGCATTCCGGTGTCATTCCGCATCATTTTGTGTCATTCCGATGTTTAGGAGGACCCTTTTTCAAGATCGTCCACATGCACTCTTGTGTCCTGTACAAAGCTTTTCTTGTCATCTATGAAGCTTTTTTTCATGTGTTTCAATTCCATTCGTGTTTTTCTGGGAATAGACAGCCCAACAGTTAACAGTCGTCAGAAAAACAAAATGAAAATACTGTGTTATAAAATACGTCTGTTGTGTATACATTTTCGGCATCCTAAGCGACGTAACCTACTTTCAAACTGGGTTATTTTGTTGAGTCGCGTAAGTCACCTATTTTCGTTTCAACACTTGAAGCTCCGACTGAAACACAGCAAAATAGAAATAAAAAAATCCGCCAAAAGCGACAATGGACAATTGATTGTCGTGTGATTTCAAATAAATGGACGTTTATTTGACGAATAATAATGCACATTTATCACACTCGAGCACATTCGATTTATGAAAATAATAGTTTTCATGTAAACCTCGCATCACTCAGTTCAGCCTTTCCTCATTTTGGCCAATTTTTAGAGGGCGACTTGTAATCGCCCCGACTATTTTTCTAGGCGAGTTTGGGCTTAGAAGGGCGACATAATCGCCCTAGTCGCCCTCACGGCTGGTCCCTGGCACAGTCTACAGTCATATTTATGAAGGGATTTCATTGTAACTTCGTAGGATCAATCCACATGATGCCCAGATGAGAATTCCCCTTTTGGTTGCTATCATTCAACCATGATGGCTGCCCGAGCCCAAAGCCCGAAAACCTTTGGCACAGTCTACACGTCATATTTATGGAGGGATTTCATTGTAACTTGATAGTTTGACTTCATATAATGTCTACATGAGAACGTCCCCTTTTGGGCAACTGTGATTGCAACAGGGGCCCGAAGCCCGAATACCTTCAGCACAGTCTACAGGTCATATTTATGGAGGGATTTCATTGTAACGTGATATGTTGACTTCATATAATGTCTAGATGAGAACGTCCCCTTTTGGGCAACTGTGACGGCAACAGAGGCTCGAAGCCCAAAAACCTTTAGAATATTCCACAGGCCATAATTATGAAGGGATTTCATTGTAGCTTGGTAGGATGACTCCAAGTTTGTGGTTAAAAACCCAAACAAACACCACCACCCCCTACCCCCACCCCCAATTAGGCTTTTTTTTTACTTCTTTTCTCCAATATGCATTTTGAACTATTTACAGTCACTACATGCAGAACCTTTTTTTAAACTTACGTACCCCCCCTCCCCTCCCCCCCCCCCCCCTCCCACACAATTAGGCATTTTTTTGTTCTTTCCTCGAATGTGCATTTTGAACCCACCCCACCCACTGGGGGGGGGGGGGGGGGGGATAATTAGGCACTTTTTTTTTTCTTTTGTCAAAAATGCAGTTTTGCAGTTTTGGTTAAAGTTTGTGGTTAAAAACCCAGACAAACACCACCCCACCCCCCCCACACCCCACACCCCCACACCCATGGTGGCAGTTAGGTATTTTTTTTTCTCTGCTCAAAATGCATTCTGAAGGATTTAGACTGACCACATGTGGAAAAAAAATGGACTCCCCTAACACACCCCCACTTTCCCCCACCCCTCACAACCCCCCCCCCCCCACCCCACCTCCTCCTCACCCAGGGCCATTCATGCAATATTTTTTCTTTGCTACAAAATGCATTTTTAGCCTGACTGTTTATAGTCAGGGCTATAGTCATGACTTTCGTCCGTCCATCTGTCGATCCATCCATCTGTCTGGTTTCCGACTGATAACTCCAGTTTGGATTATTTGATTTCAACCAAAGTTGATATGTGTATTTTCCAGCTAGTAATACAGGCCAGGTTTCAATATAGGTTCCACAACTGCCCCCCACCCCCCCCCCCCCCCCCACCCCCACCCCCACTGCCCTCCCACCCACCCCCACCCCAACCCCAAGCCAACAGTACAAATTATTTTTCTGAAACCTCAGATTTTTTCATTTTTTATTTACTTCTAACCATGGCTTATTACTCCTTATTGGAACAAGCTCATCAAGTTTGTTCCATTAATAGGTCATGAGGTATGTTTTGAAGTAGAGAAATGAAAAAATAAAATTTGAATAGGAAATTTTGTATATCACGAGTGCAGATATGGCAGATTCGTTAGGTAAACTGGTAACAAAAAATGGCTCCGACTATTTTGCGTCTAAGCATTGCCATTCCTGGGACAGTCGGGCTGCATGCGTGACATCACTCTAGTTATACCTACCGCAATTATTTACTACAGGCTTGCACTACAGTGGAAGACCCTAACTCGGATAAAATACTCTCTATTTTAATCTTTCCCAAGAGATTTGGGAAAGAAAAGTGGTGTAAAAACACCATGAAAAAATAAGCCAAAACTGCGTCGAGCACCATCGGCGCACACCCAATAGGGGACGCTCTTCTCTTCGTACAATTCCCCGACTTCCGTTAACCAGTGCGCAAGCAGTCATCAAACTATTCTTTTGAGTCCGCCAACATAGGAGTTATGTGATCAGCGGGGAGGAAGGATTCTTCCCCGAATAAGAAGACGGGAGCGCTTCCATGTAAACAATTGCGGTAGGCATAATAAGAAAGGAAATTTACTATAAAATTTATATTTCTTATCAACCTACCTTACAATTGTTTACTACCACATTATTTAGTCTCTAAGTGCCTTGTTACAATTTATGGGAGAGTACTTTTTGGCACTCTCCCATAAATTGCAACAAACCAAAGACATGTGAACAAATTTTGATGACCTAAAATAATTAAGCACTCTACCAGTTAAATATAGGTACAGATCCAGCTAATTGTTCCCCAATAAATTCAAGCAGCAATGTGTGTGTGGGGAGGGGGAGATATTAAAAGCTTTTTTAGGCCTAAAAAAATAAAAAAAATTGTTTCTCAGGCCCTCCCACATGGTCCTTTTGGCTTCCGCATGCTCTCTTTTTATAACCAATTTAAACTTTAAAAAAATAAAAACTAAATGGTTTATGTCTGATATTTTACCAAAGTTAAAAAAAATTGATGAATTTGTCCCTTGAGTGCAAGAAGGCTTTGCAATGCTTTAGCATTGCAAAGCCTTCTTGCACTCAAGGGATGAAATACACCACCACCCATGCTATTCTGTAGATTATGAGGCCTAAAACTTGAACCAAGAACATGAACTTTTGATGGCAAAGAAGAAATTACTGAAATAAAAAATAAAATAAAAAACGCTCGCCCGCATGCAATTTCACAAATAATGGCTTGAGAAACAGAAGATCTACTTTGTGTGGCCCTATTTGTGTCGAAAACTTTTCAGGCAAACCCCATTACAAACCAACTTTTGAGGTATAGGATTCCAAATTTGTCATACCTGAACATATCTTCAGTGTGTCCTGCTGTTGGAAATTTAAAGCCGATCCTGAGGTGTATTTGTGAGAGTAGATGGAATGCTTCCCCACTCCCGAAGTAATTCTCCTCATTAAAAAATGTTCTCTCAGTTATCCTGCAAACTTATACCATTATTGACAACTAAGCCCATTAGAAAAAAAATACTGGGATCTCAGGCACCTCCCTCATTATTGAAAAGCTGCCTCATCATTTTTTTTTATTACCTGGAAATCTCTTCTCCACTTTGCACTTGTGGGATAAAAATTTTACCAACTACATAGTTGGTTAAATTTCAACTGCACTATGGGAAATTTTCACTGCTTAAAAAAAAGTATTTTTCCACATAATAGTGTGAGTAGTTAAATTTAAAAAAATAAAAAGCCTCCCTCCCTCATCGTGAAATTGAGAGAACATTGCCTGAGAAGTAAGAAATATTTTTAATATGCCTAACTCGATCTTGTTTGAATTGGTAGCTTCACAGTCTTGTGAAATGGTCCGTTTCAAAATGCCATATTAGTGTATAACAGGCAAAAACAAAAAAACTTATGAATATAAGAATTAACTTATGATTTTAAATTCAGAGCATTGAGAAGTAAAGAAAAAACCCTCCCTCCACCATCTGTTTTTTTTTCAAAATGCTGAACTAAGAGATATTAACCCGTTACCCAACGAATCGGACTCATCCGCCTGCATAATATGCAAATTGAGCAGTTGAAAAAATATTATTTTTCAAAAAATTTCAACAAAACCATATCATGTGACACCTCATTGGAATGATCTCATTGAGCTCGTTCCAACGAGGGGTCACATGATATGGTTTTGTTGAATTTTTTTGAAAAATTTGAAAAAATGATATTTAAAATAATAAATTTTGGTATCGTCTGCATTGGGTAAAGGGTTAAGGGCTTTTAACAAAATAAATAGAGGATATGGAATGAGTGTTTTTCTCATATAATATTTATGAAACGAGTTTAAGAATTTTCCGTTTTGGCGAGCCTCTGGCGAGCCCAAATGAAAAATTTGGACGAGTTTCATAAATATTATATGAGAAAAACACTCATTTTTTATTCTATTTATCATATGACACACACACGCACAAATTAGCCACTTAGTATGACTTTTTAACCCATCACCTAACTTGAGTTGCAGATGGCACTTGGAAAAAACATCCTCGTATAACTAAAAATTTTCATTTTTCGCTTCCAAAACATAGGTTATGACCCCTCATTGGAACGAGCTCGTTGAGCTCTTTCCAGTGAGGGGTCATAACCTTTGTCTTGGAAGCAAAAAGTGAAAACATAAAAAAAAAATGAATAGCGTTTTTCTTGTAGGGAAAAGATTAATACAATATAACCCACCCTAAATAGGACAGATAACGTAAATTCTCTCTACTGAAATTATGCAAATCTGACCCAGTTGTATTTTGTTTCGCCAATCAAATTGTCCAGTTTTGAAATTGACCAATGAAAGCTCCCAACTCTAATTATGCAAATTATGAAAATTTGGCCCAGTTTTATTTTGTTCAGCCAATCAAATTGTCTAGTTTTGAAATTGACCAATGAAATTGACGGCAGGCTTTATTTATCACTGATTAATATGAAAACAAAATATCAAATGTTTTAAAGTGAACAAAACGGACGATTCATATGATAAATAGTGATATGACTATTTGGTTGTGATGTCAAACTTTAGACCCCCCCCCCACCCCCCACCCCCCCCCCTCCCCCCACCACCAAAAAAGTTCTGTTCTGAGGCATTTTTGCTGTGAAATATTCATGATGTATTGTTTGTGGTTGACCTAAACATAAAACTATACATGTAACTAGATGAGAGTAATGTTAAATTTGACTTTTAATTTATAAATGAATGTTTATTCAGATTGCAGGTAGTCAGTACAAATGTTGGTGGAGTACCTGAAGTATTACCTCCTGATCTTATATATTTGGTTGAACCAAGTGTTAAATGTGAGTACTCTGACACAATAGTGAAACAACAATAGGGGAATTTTGTACCTGGTCTACTCCTGTTGAGGACTCCAACTCTCAGCGTCGGTCCGTGGGAGTCTCTTTTTGAGAGCACTCCACAGAGAGGCGTCGGGGTTTGGAGTTGTCAAAGATGGAGAAGTAGTTACTATTGACACATTTCTGCTGGTACTGTATACGACTGGACAAATTCCCGTCTCTTGACCCTTTGCCCAACGTGGCGGCCGTGGCCGGCCAGCACTATTCTCAAAAATTGCCAATCAGTTTTCATTATTTTTTTCGTGTTTTGTCTCAGGAGCATGGGTTATGGCCCCTCATTGGGGCGAGTTCGTCGAGCTCGTTCCGGTGGGTGTTCGCGACCTGTGTTCTTGGGAATGAAAGAATAGAGTGATTCAAAAGTTTTGGGCTTTTTGTTTGTTTTTTTTTGTTTTTTTTTTGCAAGTGTCGTCTGCTTTTTATGTTGGGTAAAGGGTTAACTCAATGCTCGTCTCTTAACTAAATTGTGTGAGTTACACTAGCCACCAGCGACCAAGACAAAGTATAGATGAACGATTGTTGGACAGTCCGATTCCAATGTTGCATTATATAATCCCTGGGAGACGACAGGTAGACAACCAATCTGGCTATGCCATCTCCCTGCGGTATACAGGTTTATTAGATTATTTTTGTTTATAATTCTGTATGTATATTTTTGTTCTATAATGATGCATGTATAATTTTCTGTTTTCTGTTGTATACTGCTAAATAAAGATTCATTCATTCATTCATAGTTTGTTATTATATTATGGACAAAGTAGTCATTTTGTTGTTTAATCCACCAGAGTATACAGTGAACTTTGTCATTTGAATAAATAAATAATAATTCAGTTTAGTCCTAAAAAAAATAAAAATCTGTTTCTCAGGGCCTCCTGCATGGTCCTTTTGGCTGCCGCATGCTCTCTTTTTATAACCTATCCAAACTTAAAAAAATCAAAATCGTATGGATTATGTCTGATATTTTATCCAAGTTAATAAAATTGTCCCTTGAGTGCAAGAAGGCTTTGCAATGCTTTAGCATCGCAAAGCCTTCTTGCACTCATGGGATGTAATACACCACTACCCATGCTATTCTGTAGATTATGGGGCCTAAAACATAAAACAAACCAAGAACATGAACTTTTTAATGGCAAAGAAATAATTACAAAAATAAAAAATAAAATAAAAAAACGCCCGCACGCATGCAATTTTACAAAAAATGGCCTGAGAAACAGAGGATCTACTTTGTGAGGCCTTAAAGCCATCATTCCAGAAAAAGTGCTCTCATGCTTTACAGAAAAAAAAAATAAATAACCTCTTTATAGATAAAAAATAGTGACAAACTGGGCATTTATTCGTATGTATACTACTCAAAGTTTGCTAAGCACCAAGTATATCCAACTACCTGTTTTATGTTTTAGTTGAAATATTGTAATGAAAAGTGTATATAGTTTTTATTTAATTATATCTTTAATGATTTAAGTACAGAAATTAATATTTTATTTGTGTTTGACATTGTTTTTTAGCTTTTAAATTCGATAACCATGGAAAATATATTATTGGTGAAAGAGGAAATTTTTCAATTTGCCAAAAAGTTGACGGAGCGAACTGGTATGGGCTCAATATCGAATACAAGACCATTATAATTACAGCTTGACAACACCTTTTCATGCTCCCAATCAGGTTCCTGGAGGTCCTTTGTGGGATGTTGTTCCATTCTTGGACCAGCATGGCACCAAGCTCCTGGACATTTCTTGGCTGGATTGGACAGGCTGAAATTGCAAGCTGCAACTCACTCCAGACATGTTCGATTGGATTGAGGTCATGGGATCTTGCTGGCCAGTCCATAAGCTCAATCCCTTCCTCCCTCTCACTCGGCACATTCACTAGCTTCGAGGTTCCTTAGTAGCCAGTATGCGTGTAGCAGATGATTAAACAGTAAATTAGTTACTATTCTGTTTTCTAATTTTATGTCTTTTTTAACAACTCTAGTCATTGTATTAACCCTTTACCTAACACGAAAAGTAGACGACACATGCAAACAAAATTCTTGAATTAACTTTTTTTCATTTTTTGTGTCAAAAACATAGCTTATAACCCCTCATTGGAATGAGCTCATTCCATTTAGGATCACAATCTATGCTTCTGAGGCAAAAATTTTTAAAATATAAAAAATTTCAATAGAGATTTTTGTGAATAGCTCTGGCCGATTGTGGCCATTACATTTGGTAAAGGGTTAAAATTCATTACTTTGAATATTATTTTTCCACTTTTTACCCCAAAATTCAACAAAACCAAATTATCACGGAAACGAACTTGACAAGCTCGTTCCAATGACGGGGGTCACATGATATGTTTTTTTTAAAATTGTTTAGGCCTAAAAAAATTAAAATTCTGTTTCTCAGGCCCTCCCGTGTGGTCCTTTTGGCTGCCGCATGCTCTCTTTTTATAACCAATGTAAACTTAAAAAAATAAAAATTAAATGGTTTATGTCTGATATTTTACCCAAGTTAAAAAAATTCATAAATTTGTCCTTTGAGAGCAAGAAGGCTTTGCAATGCTTTACCATTGCAAAGCCTTCTTGCTCTCAAGGGACAAAATACACCACCACACATGCTATTCCATATTATGAGGTCTAAAACCTAAACCAATAACTTGAACTTTTGATGGCAAAGAAATAATTACAGAAATAAAAAATAAAATAAAAAACCGCTCGCCCGCATGCAGTTTTATGAATAATGGCCTGAGAAACAGAAGATTTACTTTGTGTGGCCTTCAAAAATAATATTTTTTCAAGTGCTCAATTTGGATATTACATGAGTGGCTATGCAACCAATTTGTTAGGCAAAGGGTTAAACTTAATTCTATTACTTATTTGGGCACTTAAATCTACTATGCTTAAAAGCCATTATAGTGGGTTTAGCATCAGCCAGTATAAATCTCTGATGGTTAATTTCATTTTCACTGAAAGAAATATAAGAAATTTATTTTTCCCCATACCTCAGATGTGTCCTTCCTTATTTTCAGTGCTGTTGCTCTTTTAAACAAAATTATATTTCTTCAAAAGAAAATCTTAGGCTAAAAAAAAATAATGTTTTGATTCTCAGGCCCTCCCTCGTTGGATTTGAACCTCCTCATTAGACATTTTTATTATGTCATGTTTTTTAAAGAATTTGTGAAAACTTGGAATGGTCATTTTTTCACATTTCTCGACATATAATTATTCAGCTGTGTTTGCAGTAAATTGGTTTTTCTTGTTGCAGTTTATGGGAGAGTGTCCAGAGGCACTCTCCCATAAACTGTAACAAGGCAAATTCTGATATACTGGATCATGATTTATTTATTTATTTATTTGCTGGTGTTTAAGGTCATATATTTCTGCACAATGGCTAATAATGGCCGCAACACCGATATAAACTCAACTTTAGCCTATCATTTAGAGCCATGTTTCCCATTTTAAAGGACTCCTACCCCAAGCATTGGTTACTGGGACCTCTTCTAATGGATCATGATGCTTGACAGATCTATACCATTAAAAGAACAATAAAATACAAATCCTTTTAGCTGTTGTTACGGCAGTTAGTTATAAAAGGTATACTATAATTACACTAAAATACAACCTTTTCTCTTTTTCAAGAGGAAAGACAGCAAAAAGATTTACTGAGTATACTCAACCCTTTACACGAAAAAAAAAAAAAAATTTAAAATAAAAATAAAAATAAAATCCTCCCTCCCTCACTGATTTGAAAAAAAATTGCCTGAGAATCAATTCATTTTTTTATTTTTCAGCTTTTCATTTTTAATTTGCTTGCCTTTTTTTAGCACTACTGGATGGACTGGAGAAAGCCCTTGCTGATAAAAAAGTTGGAAATTTAATTCCTCCATTTGAAATGCATGAAAGGATTAAAAAGTTATACACATGGCGAGATGTTGCAAGGAGAACAGAAAAAGTATACGATAGTGTACATCAAACAACTTGCTGCAATAACTCTATCAGAATGAAAAGGTGTGTATATTTTTATACTGTACCAATGACCCAGACTTAGCTGGTGCTAACTCCAACAAAACCAGGGCCAAACACAAATTTTGCCCCCCAATCCCCAAAATTTGCATCCAAAACAAAAAGAAATCATGTCCTAAAGGACCTCCATAGTACGCCTCTACTGCGCATGCGCAGTGACGCAGTCGTTCCGAAATTGGCGCCAATTATCATTCTCTGTTTGGCCCTTCATCAGTCAACATCTCACTGATCTTTGTGCTTGTAAATCTCAGTTTAAAGGATGCCAGACACGTAATTTTTGGAGAAAATGTGATTCTAAGGAGGATAGAAGGAGGAGAGGAAAAAGAAGTGGCAAAAAATAATCAGGGCTGTACTTAAAATTTTTTGATGAAATTATGTTAAGTTGCCTATTTTCGAGGCATGGGCCTCTTGTTGTCATTCTTGCTAATTGTTGCACTGCTTATTCAGTGTTTCCTCTTCCCTAGCCTTCTAAAGTCCCCCCTGGCAATTCTCCCATGCTTTTGGCATATTTTTGAGAAGTTTCATTTCTAAAATTTCCTGGGAGAGTTGCTTGGTTACAGAATGTTTTCTGTTATTTTCCCCATAGTTACGTTTTCACCCATGGGTGTATAACGTTTGTGTTCTGCATCTTCCATCTGATGTTCTACAGATTCTCCCCTGGGAGTTTCTGTTTTGCATCAGATAGAGTGTAATTGATGACTGATTCCAGGCCAGTTTTTTCAGTGCCTGGAGTCATGTTTTCTAGTGTGTTTACACTGTTTGTTTTCATTGGCAACAGCCTTTTTTGAGGGGGGCTGTTTGCCTTTGTGGTAGTTTATCTCATTATAAGATACATTTATATTATCCGAAAGTGTCTCATTAATTATTTTATATAAATTTAAAATTTTTGACCACACTTTGCCATCGGATCCATCGGGGCTCAACGTTACTTTTCAGCAACTTGGGCTTTTCTGAAAAAATATTTTTTCAAAATTATTTTGTTTTGCAATTGTTTTTTCATTTATTAATGGATCATGTTATTATGTATCTTTGTGTCAGGGGTTTTTGCGAGTAACTAGGACTTATTGCTGTTCCTTCACAATGAAGGGACATTGTTCAAATTGTAATAGGAAGAAATCTTCCTCTGACTTTCATGATCATTGTATTAATTGTAGTCAGTGTTCTCGCATTAATCCCTGTCCTATATGTGAACATTGGGATGAGAAACATTGGAAACGTGTGTCACGATATGTTGTTTCTGGAGAAAGAGCGATGCCGGCTCTTTCTCCACAAGGTCACTCTACTCTCTCAGTTTCTATTTCAGAGGAACCAGAACAGGGTGATGTTTCCATGTTATCTTCTTCAAGTGTGCGTCCGTCGTCACAAATGAATTCAGAGCTAGCGGCAAAAGTGCTCATGGAGATTAGACAAATGTCGTCCGCTAGCTCGCCCGGTGTAGCGTCCATTCACCGAATGGTTCGGCAGCCGGGTTCGTCCGATGCGGTCCAAGAGGAAATTTTGGGTGATGCGAGCACTATAAACATAATAGATGCACACCCAGTGACGGCGGATAGTAAACGAGAACGGAGGAAGCCTTTTAGTCCGGTTCCTAGCTCGTCCAGGTCCAGCCGGGCCGCGAGCGAGAGAGGTCCCTATCTCGTACAACAACATCTGGGACCAGATGTTGTGGTACAAAATGTGTCTTTAGCGGAGCATACGTCCGTCGCTCGGGACGCTCCGTTGTATAAGCAGTCCGCAGAGACTGTTAAGGCTTCCTCTTCTCGTCAGCGCACACGACCGCACCTTGGCTGCGTGACCGCCGATATTTTACCAGCTTCGCCGATGAAGGATTCTTCGGCGACCAGGTCACACCATCCGGCAGCCAGGGATTCGAGACCGATGGACTCCGGACGTTCGCATAGGAAAAGTATGCGGGAGCCATCTGATGCGGAGCTGCCCTCGGCGAAGCAGCGAAAGACTGCGCCTCCGCAGGTCTCGACGTCGGACATTCTTGTGCAGATAGCACAGCTTATCGCAGCATCCCAGCAGCCGACAGAAACGGTGTCGGATCGAGAATTATCCGACGGCGCTGGGTCGGTACGCTCCGCCGAAGCATCGGGGGCGGACGACCGGGAACATCGGGAGGTCCGACCGGATGGTGAAAGGGATACGGATGAATTGGAGCTATCCCTTTCGGAACAACATAAAGCTGCCGTGGACTTCATCCGGCACTTTCTCCCTCAAGTTGTTCCGTCGGGCCAGACTGCTGCGCTTCCGGACAAGAGAATTATAGCGTCATTGGACTCTGAATTTTTTGAGCGGTTCAGGGACATCGCTCCCGAGTTTCCGTCGCAGTCCAATAATGTTGCAAGAACATTTGAATTATTGAACGACGCTATATTTAAACTTGCTTCCAGGACGGGGAAAGCAGGTTTCTTGTCCGCTAATACTCTTAACCTGCCTTTCATTAATGCAAGGAATAAATTCGATACGGCAGGACAGGGTATACCGAGAGTTCCTCTGCGTATGGACGACGAGGCGGAAGACTTAGAGCTATCATTACCGTCGTCAGCTTCTATTCCAACCGCGGTGTTGGAAACAGCTATTGCGTCTAACAGAGCCAATTTAGATGCCTTATCTTACGCAGATCACCTTACTAAGGCGTTATCACTGCGCCTTCAAGGGGAAGAGTTTCAGGATATACAATCCTCTTTAAGACTTCTTTCAAGGGCAGTAGCTTATTCCACGTGTAACTCCGCCCTTTCAGTGGCAAATCTGGAGTTGGTTAGACGTGACGCAGCCCTAGCTACATCCACACTAGTGGATTCTAAGGTGAAGAACTCTCTTAGAGTCGCTTCGGTCTCAGGAGAACTTCTCTTTGACGGCAAGCTTTCCGCTATTTATGATAAAATTAAAAAGAAAGCTAATGATTCTCTGTTGTTCAGATCGGCTCCTAAAAAGTCGGATACAGCAGACACAAATAAGACAGGCACTTCTGGGTCTAATGTGCCCAAGAGAGGTTCCTATAGAGGTTCCGGTGCGTCCTCTTGGTCTTATTCGAGAGACCGTCAGGATAGCGACTCTCGTTCGGGACGTCCTTCAGGCTGGGACAATCGGTCGGACGCCCCGAGGTCGACGAGGCGAGGTGCGGGTCGTGGAAGACGTGGTTTCTCCTACCGCAGGCCTCGCAGGTCCAGGAGGTGATGGCTTAAACCTCTACCGCGTTCCGGTTGGCGGAAGGTTGTCGAGTTTTTCACAAGAGTGGGCATCGATTATGGACGACCCTTGGGTGAGAGGAGTGACTTCGGAAGGTCTAAAGATATCCTTCAAACGAAAGCCTCCATTAACTCGAAGTCCAAAGTGGACTCATCTTCCGTCAAATCCACAGAAAAGAGACGCTCTGTTATCAGAGGTGCAGTCTCTTTTAATGAAGAACGCGGTAGAGGTCGTAGAAAACCAGGAATCTCTGGGATTCTACAGCCATCTGTTTCTGGTTCCGAAACCAGACGGCTCGTTCCGTCCAGTCATAGATTTGAGCTGGATAAACAAGCTGATCGTCGCTCCGAAGTTTTATATGGAGACGATTCGATCGGTCAGAGCGAGTATTCGGGTGAACGATTATGCAACGAGCATAGATCTCAAAAATGCGTACTTTCACGTCATGGTACATCCGACAATCCGGAAGTATCTACGCTTCGCAGTCCTAGGAGTGGTGTATCAATTCCGGGCGATGTGCTTCGGATTGAATCTAGCACCCTGGGCTTTCACTCGGGTAATGAACTCGATAATGATCTACTTCCGAGCTCATTCGTCTGCGGTAACGTCGGCCTACCTGGACGACATTCTTCAGAGGTACGGCAACGAGTTAACGCTTCAGAACGATGTTCAGAATCTTCTTCTATTGCTCCGACGTCTCGGTTTTATAGTAAACGAGGAGAAGTCGGATCTGGTGCCGTCCAAGTCATTCACTCATCTGGGAATGAGTTTCGAGACGCACAACAATCTCGTTCGTCTGCCGTTAACCAGAGCGAAATTAGTCAGTTGTTACGCTCGCTATTGTCTGCACGCAGACAAAGTCACGGCGAGAGAATTTATGAGACTGATAGGTCTGTGCGGAGCCGCCGCGGATCTCATTCCGATGGGGCGGCTACGCACACGTCCTCTTCAAATTTTCCTGACTCAGAATTGGAGTGTGAAAATTCATTCGCTCGATGTAGACGTTCTCTTGTCAGATCAAGTGAAACAAGAGATTCAGACTTGGGCAAACATTCAGTGGTTAACTCAAGGAGTTCCGCTGCAGTTGCCGGATCCGAGTTTTACCGTTATGACGGATGCCAGTCAAACAGGTTGGGGTGCATCATTAATCCCAACGGATTCGAGATGCCAGGGTCTTTGGGATCCGCAATTCCTGTGCAAGCACATAAACATCAAGGAAATGATGTCAATTTGGCTTGTGTTACGTCACTGGATGGACATTATTCACGATGCTCATGTCCAAATCCTATCCGACAATACGACAGTAGTGGCGTATATACGGAATCAGGGAGGCACTCATTCAGTTCCGTTGTTCAATCTAACGGAAAGAATCCTTCTGTTTGCGTTAGAACATCACGTTCTTCTTTCGGTCCGTCACATACCGGGTCGTCTGAATGTGCTAGCAGACTCCCTTTCACGAAAGGGTCGCTTGTTGCCATCGGAGTGGACTCTCAACAAACAAGTATTCAATCAGATTTGCTACCAATGGGAACGGCCAATGATAGACTTATTTGCGACACATCTCAACAATCAGTTGCAGACGTATGTGTCTCTGTGTCCGGATCCAAGAGCATTTGCAGTAGACGCTCTGTCGATCCCTTGGGACGGAATGATAGGATATGCGTATCCTCCAGCACCGTTAATTCAACAAGTATTGCTAAAGATAAAACAATCTCAATGCAAGATTCTGTTGGTAGCATCTCTGTCGCCACAGAGACCGTGGATAAATCTACTCAGGTGTCTGTTGTGGGACCTACCGCGGAAGCTTCCTCCACGAGAGGATCTTCTTTCGCAGGGGAAATCGCGCCAACTCCATCACAACCCGCAAGGTCTCAACCTTCACGTTTTTCCGTTGTGCGGTCCTTCTTGCATGGCAAGCATTTTACAGGACGAGCAGTGGACGCGATTTCTAACTGTAGGAGGACCTCCTCTTCGCTAAACTATGCGGCTAAGTGGAAGGTTTTTCGTCGTTGGTGTAGGGATCATTCTGTAGATATATTTGATCCCTCTATACCAGACATTGCAAACTTTCTAGTATACTTGTTTGACGAAATCAAACTGCAGCCTGTTACTATAAAGGGTTATAGATCTATGTTATCTGATACCTATGCACATCATGATAGTTTACAAATTGGATCTAATGTCTCTTTGTCGAAATTGGTTAGAAACTTTTCGATAAATAGACCCAGAACTCTTAGATTAATTCCTAAGTGGAATTTAGCTTGGGTTCTCCTTAAATTGAAGGAAAAGCCATTTGAACCTCTTGGGACAGTAGATTTCAAATTCTTATCTTATAAAACAGCTTTTCTCTTAGCTTTCTCTTCTGCCAGAAGAGTCAGTGAGCTTCATGCACTATCGGTGGATGATTCTCATTATCGTAGTGTTGGGAACACTATCACCTTCACTACTAATGTGGGTTTTTTAGCTAAGAATCAGGCTCCTAATAAATATCCGGAACCTATTGTTATTAAGGCTCTTCCGTCTTCAGACGGGCGTAGGCCTTTACTCTGTCCTGTTAGAGCACTACGTATCTATAAACAGAGATCTCAGTTTATCAGAAAGGGACGGAAACGTTTCTTTCTGTCTTTGATGCCTAATAGAAAGGACATTTCAGTCCATTCTATTGCTAGATGGATTCAGTTAACTATCCGTACTGCTTATGAAGATTTATCTTCTTCTCAGCAGTCTGTGCTTAAGATTTCTGCTCATGAAGTAAGAGCTCTTTCTACTTCCTGGGCTTATGCTAATAGTGTTGCTATTACAGATTTAATGAAGGCTGCTTATTGGTCTCAGCCATCCACATTTACTAATTTTTATCTCAGAAATATTGAGTCCATTTCTGGAGACCTGCATTGTTTAGGTCCGTTATCTGTTGCTCAGAATGTCGTCCACTAAACAGTTGCAACTATAGTTATGCAGGCTTTCTGTTCCGGCAGTGACTCCGTCCGGCTGCCCTCTTCGCTCTGGGCTATTTGACCCAGGGCAAGGGGAAGGGGGGGAGCGGGTGTTCCCTTAGGTCACCTGCTTTATAGTGAAAAGCAAGGGAATGCCTCCTCCAAGTCAGTATTTCTGAGTCGCTTCCGGGATGGTTTTAAAGTGTAATATTAATGTTTAAATTCATTCATGTCTTATTTTTAAAGTGTAGCTCGGTGTGAAGCATTTGTATATGTCAAGTGTCAAACGGGCTTTAATATACAATACTCGGACACTTTTAAATGATTATAAAGAGTCTCAATTCTCTGGACTACTTTATTTATTGGCTTGCTTTAAAAATAATTAGTATAAGGGTTATACTGGATGTTAATAGAGAACATGAATGTTATTGTGCTCAATTATTAAGGGTAGTGTATCTTTCTAATTTAATTTTAAATAAGAAAGATACATGTAAAGCCTAATACTCCTTTTCTCCTTAAGGGGTTACCTCTTTACTATATAATTGAGCTTATTGGATTTTCCTCTATGTCCTAGGCCCTCCAGCCTGTTTACTATTCAGCTAAGTCTGGGTCATTGGTACAGTATAAAAATGTTAAAAAATTTATAGTAATTTATATATTTTTTATACTTACCAATGACCCAGACGGGGATGGCCCTCCCTGGAGTTGGGAACTCTTGCCTCCCCGCTGAGTACATAGCGCTGACCAGGCACTGCCAGTAAGAATGATAATTGGCGCCAATTTCGGGACGACTGCGTCACTGCGCATGCGCAGTAGAGGCGTACTATGGAGGTCCTTTAGGACATGATTTCTTTTTGTTTTGGATGCAAATTTTGGGGATTGGGGGGCAAAATTTGTGTTTGGCCCTGGTTTTGTTGGAGTTAGCACCAGCTAAGTCTGGGTCATTGGTAAGTATAAAAAATATATAAATTACTATAAATTTTTTAACTTTTCAATGTTTTTATGCTTAACAGTTTTTTGTGTAGAGTTTTATACTTTTAACAGCAAGTGTTATATCATAGCTTTTTTAGGCAGTAAGCCAGCTGAGTAAGCTGAAATACCCTGAACAGAAAAAAGATCTGTCAAGTTCCTTAATCCTTTATCTAATGAATCAGCCACATCCACCCACTCAATTTTAAAATTCCGCAGTTGAAAAAAAAACAAAATTTCAACAAAACCATATCATGTGACCCCTCATTGGAACAAGCTCCCTGAGCTCGTTCCATTGAGGGATCACATGATATTGTTTTATTGAAATTTTTTGTTTAAATTTGCAAAAATAATATTTAAAACTAGATGAAGTGATTGTGCCCGCACAATACACAGGATTTTCCTCGTATTTTCATTTCCTGGGCTTTTTCGTCTCAAAATTGAGAAGAACGCAGAAAAAACGGATTTTTGATGAGCCTAACATACTGACGGTAGAAGATATAATTGCAAGACCTCTATGCAGTATGCCAGCTCCCAGAGGTCGCATCTAATGAAATTCTGTACTGACCGCCAAGGCTCCATACATTGGAACAACCATAGCCATTCCAAACTGCGCATAATTACTATGTCGACCTCATTAAATTCCAGGCGGAATTTAGTGATTATGACATAATTTGTGTGACTGAATCCAAACTAAATGGAGACATAGATGACACAGATATTTATATTCCTGGGTATCACTTTCCCCCAATTAGGAAAGACCGCACCTGCGATCAGGGTGGAGGCATTGTTGTGTATATAAAACATAACCTATATTTTAAAACCCGTCCAGACTTAGAAGTCCCGGGTCTTGAAGCCGTATGGGCTGAAATAAGGCACACTAATAAAAAACTTCTATTAGGCACTTTTTACAGACAACCTTCTGCGCTCTCTCTTTATTGGGACCTCATTGATGAATCGCTATCACTGGCGAGAAACGATTTATCAATGAAATGTGTAGTTGTGGGCGATTTTAATGCAGACTGCTTGATAAATATTCACCCTAAAATTGCACTTATTCAAAACAATCATGATCTACGGCAAATGATAACTTCCGCCACTCGTGTCACAGAAACTACAAAATCATTACTTGATCTGGTACTTGTTTCATGTCCACTTTCAGTGACACAGTGTGATGTAATACCACCTGTATGTAGTGATCACCACGCGACGTTTATGCGTATAAAATCCACTAGGTCTACACTTAAGTCATACCAGCGTCAGATTTATAACTATAAAGAAACTGATTTCAATGGCATAAATGAGGTCTTTGCTCATACAGAGTGGACAAGCTGCATCGAATCTACCGATGTTGATAAG
This sequence comes from Pictodentalium vernedei, assembly GCA_031216915.1. Classification (NCBI taxonomy): domain Eukaryota; kingdom Metazoa; phylum Mollusca; class Scaphopoda; order Dentaliida; family Dentaliidae; genus Pictodentalium; species Pictodentalium vernedei. The sequence goes on from CM062290.1 coordinate 41,993,182, forward strand.
ACGGTAAGAAATGTGTCTACTTATATCATAGAAGCAACCCAAAGGTTTACCCCCTCTAAACTTGTTACAATAAGACCTAATGATAAACCCTGGATGAATAACCATATACGCAGATTAATGAGAAAGCGTAATAAAATTCATAAAGTGGCCAAATTCAATGATCGCCCCCAGGACTGGGAAAGTTTTTGTCGAATCAGAAATGAAACGATTAATTCCATCAGAGTGGCTAAAAGGGAATATGATATCAAACTTGAAAATTATGTGTCTACCAACAGCTCTGCCTCTAAACATTGGTGGAAGATTGTTAAAAACTTCTCGAAGCAACAATGTAATTCTGACGTTCTCTTTCCTCCACTGTTTGAGGGCGATTCTGTTGTTGATGATCCACATGAAATAGCCAATATCTTAAATAATCATTTTGTAAGTCAGAGCAGTACAGTCAAAGATATCCCATTACCCATTATCCCTATTAATGATCTTTCTATTGGGCAGTTAGAAATTAAGGAGGAAAATGTTAAATCTATACTAAATAAATTAGATATTAATAAGGCTACTGGTCCTGACCTAATAAATAACACCATTTTGAGAAAATGTTCTTCAAAACTAGCATATCCACTAACTCGTATTTTTAACATGTCTTTGACATTAGGGCATTTTCCAACTGATTGGAAACATGCCCACATTAGGGCATTTTCCAACTGATTGGAAACATGCCCACGTGCAGCCTATTCATAAAAAGGAATCCGTTAATAATAAAAAGAACTACAGACCCGTATCTTTGACTAGTAGCGTCAGCAAAGTCTTTGAAAAGGCCGTATTCAACCATGTTAACTCGTTCCTCAAAAATAATAATTTGTTAACAGACCTACAATCAGGTTTTATTCCCGGGGACTCAACAATATATCAGTTATTACTAACTGATAATTACATAAACACTTCCTTAGAAAATAGCAAAGATGTTAGGATTGTTTTCTGTGATATAAGTAAAGCATTTGACAGAGTGTGGCATAAAGGGTTACTACATAAATTACATGCTATATGGTATAAGGGGCGCTTTGTTGTCATGGTTCGAAAATTATCTTGAAAACAGAACTCAGCAGGTAGTTGTTAATGGACAAAAGTCTGATATTAAACATATTCCCGCTGGGGTGCCACAGGGCTCTGTATTAGGGCCCTTGCTTTTTAATATATATATAAATGATATTGTTAATAATATTACATCTAATATCCGTCTCTACGCTGATGATACCTCGCTATACATAACAGTTGATAACCCGGCACTTGCATCTATTGTTTTGAATCAGGACTTGAACAAAATAAGCTTATGGTCAAAAACATGGCAAGTTCTGTTCAGTCCCGAGAAAACAGTATCAATGTGTATTAGTCGCAGACACACCCAGCAGGTATATCCCATTTTATTTCTTTTAGATACCCCAATAACAGAAACAGATATGCATAAACACTTGGGATTAATTTTCCACAAATCAGGCACCTGGGACACTCACGTCGATAGCATCTTGTCTAGAGTTAAGCCAATGATAAATTGCTTTCACAGTTTAAAGTACCGCATTTCTAGGTCTGCGTTAGTGACTCTATACAAATCCTTCATATTACCATTATTTGATTATGCTGATGTTATCTGGGATAACTGTTCAGCAGGTAAACTGGACCAACTTGAGGCCTTGCAACTAGATGCTCTACTCACTATTTGTGGGGCTACAAGGGGTACTAGTCATCGTCTTTTATATGAAGAAACTGGTTTCATAATGTTGAGAGAGCGCAGAAGTCGTCACAAATTAGCAACACTTTATAAAATGAAAACGGGCATTGCCCCAAGATACTTATCGTTATTACTGCCAGAGCAGGTCTCCAATCTTACCACATATCCATTAAGGTCGTCCGAGTCCCTTAGAGAAATACGTTGCTGCACGGTAAGTTATTATCGTTCTTTCCTGCCATCGACTGTACGAGCATGGAACGCTCTGGATCCATCGATCCGTAACAGTGTAACTCTGCCTTCGTTCAAGAAGAAATTAGCGAATGGGGACATTTGCGTTCCATCATACTATCGATCTGGCAGCCGAGAAAATCAAATTTTATTGTGTAAACTACGGCTGGGTTGTAGTGACTTGAGGGCTCATAAATTCGAAAGATTTCTCATAGATAACCCCAGTTGTGATTGCGGATGCATTTATGAGTCCCCAGAGCACTACTTCCTACAATGTCCACAATATACCAACCATAGGAACGTATTAATTCACAGTCTACGTAATATGTCCGTATGTATGTCCGATCTGTTGTTCGGTAATGAGCACTTGTCTTGGGAGGATAATGACACCATTGTGCATAATGTACACATGTACATTACCAACACTAAACGTTTTGTCCAACCATGATCCAAATTACACACTCACACACACGCGTGCATGCATGCACGCGCATATGTATATGTATGTGTATGTATGTGTGTGTATGGGTGTGCATATATATATATATATATGTGTATATATATGCAAATATATAAATATATGTATATATGTATGTATGTAATATGTATGTGTGTGTGTTGATGTGCGCAGGTGTGTGTGTGTGGGTGTTTCTGTGTATAGATAGTAGGGTGCAATTATTCCACTTAAAAGAAAAGATAGGTAATAATTACTACAAAACTTCTAGGCTTCGTGTATCTTGTTTAAGGGTTACTACTATCTCCTGTTATATTTTCATTACAATATATTGTTGTTAATATTACAACATGACTGTTGAGATATCTCCATCTTACACTTGCACCATTTTTTTTTCTCTTTTAAAATGCTGTAATGATAATTACTGTAGGGTGAGGCTGCTTATACGCTTAGCCTGTTAGCTGAACCCATTTCACTTTAAAGAAATAAAATACTGATTAAAAAAAAAAATTAAATGTCAACGAGTGGACGACATTTGCCAGTAAATCCATGTCAGTTGTAATTCCCATTCAGAAGTCCAAAACAACTGCTACCGTAAGTGTTTCAATGAAGGTTACTTTTGAAGATTTCCAAATGCTTTTGCATCCGATTCTTATGCATGGGGGCGGAAACACTACATGATGGGCAGTGATGTCGTGGTTCCTCACGATTGCAGAAGAAATATCTAGAGTTCAGAAAAAAAAACGAGCATGTAATTGGGTGGGAGTGGGGGGGGGGGGGGGGGGGGGGATGGTTCGGGTGGGAGCTGACAAACCAGTATGAGGAGTGTTAGTTTATGTCATTTCTTAATAAGTTCTACTTCTCCTTCAATAAACCTGGAGGATTTGATTTGTACGACCACAACAAGTACAGGCCGAAAGTCAAGATTAAACACTTATGTATACTGTTGTCCACTTCAGAGGAATTCCACCAGGTATTGGTCATATTGCCACAACCCTTCCTGTTGCTTATTATCTACATGTACGTTGCAGGGTCTTCGGGTAGATGAATAATTCTCAGTTATTTATCTATGCCATGAGCTTTTATGGTGAAAGCCTGAAATTGAAACGCGGGGTACCAGAAGGCAACTTCCCAGGCTCGAAGTCAGCAGTATTTAAAAATTTGACATGTGTGTGGGGTGGGGGGGGGGGGGGGGGCATATGTATACCTAAAGCTAATTAAAACTTGGACCCAAAGTCCGTAACATATTAGGCATATCCAAATGATGATAACTTGATAATGGTTCAACTCACATTCATGAAACTTCACAGGTAGATTGGCCTTGGTGAGGGGAAGAACCCTATTGATTTTGGACTCGCTACGTCAAAGGTCAAGGTCACAGTGACCTTTAACATAGTATATCGCAACAATTGGTTTCCGGATGATAACTTGATAGTGGTTCAACCTAGAGTCATGAAACTTCATAGGTGTGTTGGCCTTGGTGCGAGGAAGAACCCTATTGATGTTGGACTCACCAGGTCAAAGGTCAAGGTCACAGTGACCTTGAACATAGTATATCGCAACAATTGGTTTCCGGATGATAACTTGATAGTGGTTCAACCTAGAGTCATGAAACTTTATAGGTGTGTTGGCCTTGGTGCGAGGAAGAACCCTATTGATGTTGGACTCACCAGGTCAAAGGTCAAGGTCACAGTGACCTTGAACATAGTATATCGCAACAATTGGTTTCCGGATGATAACTTGATAGTGGTTCAACCTAGAGTCATGAAACTTCATAGGTATGTTGGCCTTGGTGCGAGGAAGAACCCTATTGATCTTGGACTCACCAGGTCAAAGGTCAAGGTCACAGTGACCTTGAACATAGTATATCGCAACAATTGGTTTCCGGATGATAACTTGATAGTGGTTCAACCTAGAGCCATGAAACTTTACAGGCGTGTTGGCCTTGGTGCGAGGAAGAACCCTATTGATGTTGGACTCACCAGGTCAAAGGTCAAGGTCACAGTGACCTTGAACATAGTATATCGCAACAATTGGTTTCCGGATGAGAACTTGATAGTGGTTCAACCTAGAGTCATGAAACTTCATAGGTGTGTTGGCCTTGGTGCGAGGAAGAACCCTATTGACCTTGGACTCGCCTGGTCAAAGGTCAAGGTCACAACTCGACATTGGATCTGTGATCCTGAGCGGCACTTTTTTTTTGGGGGGGGGGGGGGGGTTGCAGAGTTTCCCAGTCCTCAATCTGGCTACAGCAACTAATTCCAGGCCTTCGTGGTGCTCTGTTACCTTTGGCTTCCATGTCAGAATGTTAGGAAGCAAATGGATAGTTGCAGGTAAGTAATTGTCGGGATATTTCTTGTAATTAGACACCCTTAATGTTTCAATGATTTTTCACTCAAAACGTAAAGTGACACTTAACGCCTACACTATACAATCTAAAAGCGCATATTTTTCTGAATATATTACAAATTACAACAAATCATTTGAATTGGTATTCTATCCGCAAGGACTGATTAAGTAATACTAAATATTTAAAAGAAACGCGAATACCAATGTTTGCGGGTTTTCCTGAAAATTTTGATTTCAAATTATGTACAGCGTTCTCTGAAGTTGAGGTCACCGGGTGCAAAATGATCAATGTTTTTCAGACGTGTTTCCTGGCATGGACGCCCGAGATGTAGAGTCCAACTAATGGGTGTTTGTGTTGGGTGGGGGTTGGGCAGTCGCGTCGGATAGTTTTACAGGTGGAGGAAGAGCCTCAACATCCAAATTCTGAATTACGGCCACTTTAATCCGTCGCGTAGTACAGTTTTGTCAGGTCAAAGTGGCGATCGAAAGAAAGAAGTTTGGTTTTTGATCAAACATTTTCAGTCCCAACCGGACCAAAAAATTTCCAGGTAACAAAAAAATATTTTTTTGTCTCAAAATTGACCACAACGCATAGAAAACCGAAAAACAAAATCCGATTTTTGTTCAAAAGTTTCCAAGTCCGAACCGGAGTGGTAGTTCTCCAGCCATCAGAAGCCTAGTGGATTAAAACCCTATTCCCTGGGATGGGTAAAGGTTTAAAGAGACTGTGAATGTTGCCATTTCAACCACGGAAGCCTTATACGATTCAAGAACGTCTATTATTCTCATGCCAAAATGAGGGTGTACGGACCGTTGGGAGGCCGAGAGTGTACATTTGGCAACCACCCGAAGCCAAATGCAACACGATTGTGCTTCCACACTCCGGGGAATCTTTTTATCTATATATGGGCTACAGATTTTCAATCACCACCGCTTTTAACCCACTCTGGTAGCAAAGTATAATGAGGTCATAGTACCTGTCCGAAGACCCGACCAAAAACTTCCAGGTATAAAAACAATTTTTTTCGTCTCAAACTTGACCAAAACGCATAGAAAACCACAAAAAAAAAAATCCCATTTTTGTTGAAAATTTTCCAAGTCCGAACCGGAGTGCTAGTTTTCCAGCCATCAGAACCCAAATGAAATAAAATCCTATTCCCATGGGGTGGGGGGGAACGGTTTAAAGAGATGGTGAATGTTGCCATTTCAACCACGGAAGCCTTATATGATTCAAGAACGTTGAGTATATTTTTATACTGTACCAATGACCCAGACATAGCTGGTGCTAACTCTTAAAATATAGGGCCAAACACAAATTTTGCCCCCCAATCCCCAAAATTTGCATCTAAAACTAAAGAAAACATGTCCTGAAAGGCCCTCCACACTTCGCCCCTACTGCGCATGCGCAGTGTCAAGGACGTTCCGAAATTGGCGCCATTTATCATTCTAAGTTTGGCCCTTCATCAGTTAACATCTCACTGATCTTTGTGCTTTTAAATCTCAGTTTAAATGATGCCAGACACATAAATATTAGTGAAATGGTGATTCTAAGGAGGATAGAAAAGGAGGAGAGGAAAAGAATGTGTGACAGAATATTATCAGGGCTGTAACTTAAAATTTTTTAATGAAATTATGTTAAGTTACCTATTTTCAAGGCAGCAGCCATTTTGTTGTCATTCTGATTATTTAGTTACACTGTTTTTTCAAGTGTTTTTCCTCTCTCCCTGTCCTTTAAGTTCCCCCTTGCTATTCTCCCATGCTTTTGGCATAGTTTCTGTAATTATTATTACTAAAATTTCTTGGGAGTTTTAGCTGTATAACAGAATGAATTCTGTTCTTTCCCCATGTTTACGTCTTCACCTACGGGTGGTTAGGCGTTGTGTTCTGCATCTACCATCTGATGTTCTGCAGTTTCTTCCCTGGAAGTCTCTGTTTTGCATCAGATGGTGTATTTTTGGTAACTGATTTCGGGCCTGGGTGCCTGGAGTCTTATTTTAGTGTTTTTACACTCATTGTTTACATTTACAACAGCCCTCTGTGTGAGGGGGGGATTTCTAAATAATAATATCTTTATGTTATTTTAATCATAACTAGATACATTATTATTGTTCGTAAGTGTTGAATAAATTGTTTAAAATATTTTTAAAATTTTTGTCCACACTTAGGCTTGGGATCCATTGGGGCTCAACGTTACTTTTCAGAAACTTGGGCTGTTCTGAAAAAATATTTTTTCAAAATATTTTGATTTCAATTATTTTTTCTATATTAATGGATCATATTATTATTATGTATTTTGATTGCCAGGGGTTAGTGCGAGTACCAGGACTTGTTTTCTTTTCACATTGAAAGGATATTGATCAATTGTTTTAAGAGGAAGTCTTCCTCTGACCTTATTATCATTCTATATGTGGTCAGTGTACTCGCATTAACTCCTGTTCTGTATCGTATGATTTCGATGACAATATGGGAAGCGTATGTCACGGTATGTTGTTGGGGATTTGGACACTCCGGTCCTTTCCCCGCAGGGTCACTCTACTTTATCAATTTCTATTTCAGACGATCAAGATTAGGGTGATGTATCTGTGATGTCTTCCAACAGTGTGCCTCCGTCGTCACAATTAATGAAGGGCTAGCGGAAAAGTGCTCATGTAATACGCCAATTGCCTAAGAGGACCCTAGTAGGTTCGACGGCCTTTGACGTCCGCTAGCTCGCCCGGTGTAGCGTCCATTCACCGAATGGTTCGGCAGCCGGGTTCGTCCGTTGCGGTCTAGAAGGAATTTTGGGGTGATGCGAGCACTATAAAATTAACTTAATGCACACCCAGTGACGGCGGATCGGAGGGAGAACGGAGGAAGCCTTTTAGTCCGGTTCATAGCTCGTTCCGGTCCATCCGGACGGCAAGCGAGAGAGGCCCCTCTCTCGTTCAACAACATCTGGCCCCAGATGTTGTGGTACAAATGTGTCGTTAGAAGGGCATACGTCCGTCGCTCGGGACGCTCCGTTGTATAGGCAGTCCGCTGAGACTGCTAAGGCTTCCTCTTCTCGTCAGCGCACACGACCGCACCTTGGCTGCGTGACCGCCGATATATTACCAGCTTCGCCGATCAAGGATTCTTTGGCGACCAGGTCACACCATCCGGCAGCCAGGGATTCGAGACCGATGGACTCCGGACGTTCGCATAGGAAAAGTATGCGGGAGCCATCTGATGCGGAGCTGCCCTCGGCGAAGCAGCGATAGACTGCGCCTCCGCAGGTCTCGACGCCGGACATTCTTGTGCACATAGCACAGCTTATCGCAGCATCCCAGCAGCCGACAGAAACGGTGTCGGATCGAGAATTATCCGACAGCGCTGGGTTGGTAGCCGGGGACTCGAGGCCTGCAGACTCCGGACGTTCGCATAGGAAGTGTGCGGGAGTCAACGTTCACGGAGCTTCCAGCGGCAATGCATCGTAAGTCCGCTACTGCACAGGCCTCGGGAACGGACGTGCTTTCCTTAATAGCACAGTTTATCGCAGCATCCCAGCATCAACTGAATCTGTCGCATATATTTTATCCGACGATGCTTGGTCGGGACGCTCCGCGGAAGCGGGTACGAACGTCCGAAAGTTTCATCTGGTCCGACGGGATACCGAAAGGGATTCGGTGGATTTCAAGCTTTCCCTTTCGGAACAACATATGCTGCAATGCCGGATAAGAAACTGATAGCGTCGGTGGACTTAGAAATTTTTTGGTTCGGTTCAGGGACATCGTCCCTCAGTTCCGACATAGTCCAATAATGTCACACAAACTTTCGAATTATTGAACGACGCTATATATATTATTATTTTATGCTTGCTATCCAAGCATTTCTGGTTTCTTGTTCGAAGAGTTATGGAGATGTCTTTCAAAAGTGTGCCTCTGTCGTCATAGTTAATGAAGAGTTAGCGGCAATAAGTGCTCATGGAATATGTCTATCGCTTACGGAGTGACATTCGCTAGCTCACCCGGTGTAGCGTACATTCATCGAATGGTTCGGCTGCCGGGTTCGTCCGTTGCGGTCTAGGAAGGAGATTTGGGTGATGCGAGCACTTTAATTACTTTAGTACTCACCCAGTGACGGCAGATTGAGGACAGATCAGAGGAAGCCAACAACATAGGGGACCGCATGTTGTGGTTCAGATATTTTACATTCGGAGCATATGTCCGTTGCTCGGGACGCTCCGTTATATTGACAGTCCGAGAGACTGTCTTTAATGCTTCCTCATCCTCACAGCAGGGCACACGACCGCACATTGGCTACGTGACCTCGAGTATCCGATCAGTTTCGGCATTCAGTGATTCCACAGCGAATAGGTCGCGCCATCCGGTAGCCAAGGGACACGAGGCCTATACACTCCGTTCGCTCGCATATTGGAAGTATGCACGGGGGTAACGATCTCGGAGCTTCCTGCGGCAATGCATCGTAAGACCGCTGCTCCTCAGGCCTCAGTGACGGACGTGCTATCCGAGTTAGCACAGTTGTTTCGCAGCATCCCAGCAATTGACGGTTTCTCGGTCGAATCAGGAATTATCCGACGGCGCTGGGTCGGTGCGGTCCGCGGTTGCATCAAGCTACGGACGACCGAACGCTTTATAGGGTCCGACAGGATGGCGAAAGGGATTCGAAAGATTTCGAGTTTTCCCTTTAGTAGTATCGGAAGATGCCTTTCATATCTTCTGGCATTTCTTCCAGTGATTATTTTTCGGACTTCATTGCTGCGATCTTGGATAAGAGACTTATAGCGTCATTGGACTCGGATTTTTCGATCGGTACAGGGACTTTGTCCCTGACTTACCGACGCAGTCCAATATTGTCATTACAACATGTGTTTTATTTTTCGACGCTATATATTTATATATATATACAAGCCTGCTACTAAGCATGATAGTTTAGTTTCTTGTCCGCGTGGCTCATTTCTGCCATTTTATCTTTTTTATATATAGTTTATTTTGGCAGAGCAGGGCATACCGAGAGTTCATATGCGTCTAGACGGTGTGATTAAAGACTGCATATATTCTTTTTCGCCGTTTATGTCTTTTCCAATTTCAATGTTGGGAACGACATTATGTATAGTAGACTTAACTTAGACGCTTTATTATACGTAATCCGCCTTACTGAGGCGTTATCATTACGTCTTCAAGAAAAGATTTACGGGATATTATTCTCAATGTAATTTCTTTTGAGGGCAGTAGTTTGTTCACGTATAACTCCGCCCTTCAGTGGCTGATTGGAGTTGGTTAGACGTGATGCAGCCCTAGCTACATCCACACATGGATAGTAGGTTAAGAACTCTCTCAGAGTCGCTTCGTTCTCGGAGGAGCTTCTCTTCGACGGCAACTTTCCGGCAATCCATGAATTGCTTGATTTATACATTCTCTTGTCTATCTAGTGTTACAAGAGATTCAGACTGCGGCAAACATTCGGTGGTTGACTCAGAGAGTGCCGCCGCAGTTGCCGGACCCGAGTGTGGCTGTTATGACGGTTGCCAGTCAAACAGATTGGGATATATTCTGATCCCTACGGATTCGAAGTGCCAGGGTCTTTGGGTTCCGCAGTCTTTTAGCTATCAGTTTAACTTCCGCGGAATAATGTTTTTTAGGCTTGCTTTATGTCATTGCATGAACATTATTCAGAAACGCATGCCCAAATTCCTGTCCTTTAATTCGACAGTAGTGGCGTATCTCCGGAACCAGGGAGGCACTCTTTCGTTTCCGTTATTCAATTTAATGGAAAGAATCCGTCTGTTGGTTATAGTTCACCAAGTTCAGTTTTGGTCCGTCATATTCTGGGTCGTCTGATTGTTTTTTCGCACTCCCGTTCTCTTACGGGTCGCTTGTTGCTGTCAGAATGGACTCTCAACAAACAAGTATTTAATCAGATTTGCTATCTATGGGAGCGCCCAATGATGTTTTATTTATGACACAGCTTACTAATCAATTGCAGACGTATGTGTTAGCTTGTCCAGATCTCTGAGCTAATACTGTTAACGCTCTATTGATCTATAGGACGGAATGATAGGATACGCGTATCCTCCGGCGCTGTTGTTTTAGCAGGTATTGCTAAGATAAACAACCACAATACATTTCTGTTGATAGCATCTCTATCTTCACAGAGATCATGAGTAATTTACTCTCTTGTCTACTGTGGATCTTAACGTGAAATCTTCCTCTATGTGAGGATCTTTTTTCACTGGGTAAATCGTGTCATCTTTATCACAACCAGCAAGGTCGCAACCTTCATGTTTTCCGTTGTGTGGTCCGTATTGCATTGTAAGCACTGTACTGGACGAGCTTTGGACGCGATTTCTTACTATAGGAGATCCTCTTCTTCGCTATTCTATGCGACTAAAGTGGAGGCTCTTCCGTCGTGGTGTAGGGATCATTATGTTCATATGGTTGATCCCTCCATACTACTCATTGCTATTTTTTAGTATACTTGTTTCACAAGATCTACTGCAGCCTGTTGTTATTTAGGTTATAGGTTTATGTTACCTCATACCTATGCACACTACGATAGTTTACAATTGAGTCTTTTGTCTCTTTATCTAAGTCAGTTAGTAACTTTTTGATAAATAGACTTAGAATCTTTAGATTAAATTCCTATACGGATTTTAACTTCGGTTCTTATTTAGCTAAGTAATCATTTGAGCCTCTGGAACAGTAGTTTTCAAATTCTGACCTTTTAGACAGTAATTCTGTTGGTTTCTCTTTTACTGTAGAGTCAGTGAGTTTCATGCACTATCGATGGATGATTTTCACTTTCATAGTTTCGGAATCAATACTTCCGTTACTATTTAGGTTGGATTGTTGCATAAGAGTTAGGCTCCTATTATCCGGAACCTATTATTTTAAGGTCCTTCCGTCTTCGTATGGGCATAGGCCTTTACTCTTTCCGGGTACAGTTTATGTATTTATAAACAGATATCTGTTTATTACAAGGGCGTAAGCTTCTTCTGTCTTTGATATCTAGTAGAAGGACGTTACGCTCCATTTTATTGTTAATGGATTCTATTAACTAGCGTACTGCTTATGGTATATCATTGGCTTAGCAGTTGTGCTCAAGATTTCGGCTCATGAAGTAAGAGTTCTTCTACTTCTTGGGCTTACATTAATAGTGTTGCTATTATAGATTTTTGAAGGCTGCTCATTGCGCTCAGCCATCCATTCATGAATTTTATCTCAGAAATATCGAGTCCATTTCTGGAGGCCTCTATTGTTAGGTCTATTATCTACTGCTCAGAATGTCATTCACTTAACAGTTGCTACTATAGCTAGATAGGCTGTCTGTTTCGGCAGTGTCTCCGTTCGGCTGCCCTCTTCGCTCTGGGCTATTTGACCCAGGGCAAGAAAAAGGGGGGGGGGGGGGGGGGGGGGGGGGTGAGGGTGTTCCCTTGGGTCACCTGTTTTTACTATGAAAACAAGGGGATACCTCCTCCGGAGTTAGTAATTCTGAGCTGTTATTGGGATGGTTGTTTAGTGAGAAGTTTAAGTTTATAAAATTCATTCAAGTCTTAGTTTTTAAAGTATAGCTTTTGAATATTGCATATGTCAACGGACATGATTATGCAATTCTCACACACTTTTAGGAGTATAAGAGTCTCTATTCTCTAGACTTACTTTATTATTGGCTTACTTTAAAAATTATTAGTATAAGGATTATTGGATATTAATAGAGTACATGGATGTATGAAGCTCAATTTTTGGAAGGTGTTGTATTGAAGCTCAATTTTTGGAAGGTGTTGTATCTTTCTAATTTATCATAAATAAGAAAGATACATGTAAGGCCTATTACTTCTTTTCCCTACAGGGGATGACTCTATTTTATTTTATTGAGCGTATTCCATTTTGCTCTATGTCCTTGGCCCTCCAGCCTTTTTACTATTCAGCTATGTCTGGGTCATTGGTACAGTATAAAAATGTTAAAAAATTTATAGTAATTTATATATTTTTTATACTTACCAATGACCCAGACGGGGATGGCCCTCCCAGGAGTTGGGAACTCTTGCCTCCCCGCTGAGTACATAGCGCTTACCAGGCACTGGTTATTAGAATGATAAATGGCGCCAATTTCGGAACGTCCTTGACACTGCGCATGCGCAGTAGGGGCGAAGTGTGGAGGGCCTTTCAGGACATGTTTTCTTTAGTTTTAGATGCAAATTTTGGGGATTGGGGGGCAAAATTTGTGTTTGGCCCTATATTTTAAGAGTTAGCACCAGCTATGTCTGGGTCATTGGTAAGTATAAAAAATATATAAATTACTATAAATTTTTTAACTTTCATGCCAAAAAGAGGGTGTTCGCATGGTTGAGAGGCCGAGAGTGTACATTTGGTGACCGCCCGAATCCAAATGCAACAAGCTTGTGCTTCCACACTATGGGGAAGCTTCTTGTCTATATACGGGCTACACATTTTTCAATCACCACCGCTTTTAACCCACTCCGGTAGTAAAGTATAATCAGGTCGTAGTAGCTGACCGGAGACCGGACCAAAAACTTCCAGGTAAAAAATGTTTTTTCGTTTCAAAATTGATCAAAACGCACAGAAAACCGAAAAAAAATTCCGATTTTTGTTCAAAATTTTTCAAGTCCGAACCGGAGCGGTAGTTCTCCAGCCATCAGAAGCCAAGTGAAATAAAACCTTATTCCCCTGGGGCGGGGAAAGGTTTAAAGAGACCGTGAATGTTGCCATTTCGATCACAGAAACCTTATACGATTCAAGAACGCCGAGTATTCTAATGCCGAAAGGAGGGTGTACGGACCGTTGAGAGGCCGAGAGTGTATTTTGGCGACCGCCCTAAGCCAAACTCAACAAAATTGTGCTTCCAATCTACAGGGAATCTTTTTACCTATATATGGGCTACACAATCTCAATCACCGCCGTTTTTAACCCACTCCGGTAGTACAGTATAATTAGGTCAAAGTACCAGTCTGAAGACCGATTTTTCGATTTTTTGGTGTAGTGTAAAAAAAAAAAAAAAATTTTTTCGTCTCAAAATTGAACAAAACACATAAAAAATAAAGACAAACATTTCCGGATTTTGGTCGATAAGTCCGAACCGGAGTGGTAGTTCTCCAGCCATCAGAAGCCAAGTGAAACAAAACCTTATTCCCATGGGGTGGGGAAAGGTTTAAGGAGACCGTGAATGTTGCCATTTGAATCACGGAAGCCTTATACGAGTCAAGAACGCAGAGTATTCTCATGCCAAAAAGAGGGTGTACGGACCGTTGAGAGGCCGAGAGTGTACTTTTGGCGACCGCCCGAAGGCAAACGCAACAAAATTGTGCTTCCAAACTATGGGGAATCTTTTTACCTATATATGCTCTACACATTCGCAATTACCGCTGCTTTTAACCCCCTCCGGTAGTACAGTATAATTAGGACAAAGTACCAGTCTGAAGACCAATTTTCGTTTTTTGGTGGTGTAGTGTAAAAAAAAAAAAAAAAATTTTTTCGTCTCAAAATTGAACAAAACACGTAAAAAACAAAAACAAAAATTTCCGAATTTTGGTCGAAAATTTCTGAAGTCCGAACCGGACCGAAAATTTTCAGTGTAAAAAAAAAATTTTTTTTCGTCTCAAAATTGAACAAAACACATAAAAAACGAAAAAAAAAATTTCGATTTTTTTGGCCGCCATTTTGGATTAACGAAAAATCGAAACGAAATTTTTTCGATTTTTTTTATAAAGCGGTATTATTTCCTTCAATTTGGAACCCTTTTAGAGGGCTCTTTATATTTAAATCTCGATATTTCAATCCAAAATGGCCGATTTTTTAGATAACTTTCCGTTTTGTGAAAAATTTTGGCAGAAAACATAAAAAATGGAAAAAAATACCAATTATATTTGTTTTAGACAAGAGTAATTCTGACAAGTCTGTCAAAAAATTAAGTCGATAGCTCTTTTCTTTCATGAGATATTGGCCTACGAAGCTTTGGGCGTTTTGGGGCGTTTTTGCCCACCAAGAAACATTTTCCCTCAAATACTGATGGTTTTATTTATTAGAACTCATGGCCGTCATTGATCGTGCAAAGTTTGAAAAAAATTTTAAAGACCGTTTTTTTTTCCCTATATGTTGGAAAAACACAAAAAAAAAAAAATAATAATAATCTTGGCAATAACAAATAGATTTTCCTTTCAGGAAAATCCAAATAATAAATTTTGATATCATCTGCATTGGGTAAAAGGTTAAATACCCTCAAATTAGCATTTGTTAAATAATGTTTCAAAATTAGTAATTATACCCAAATTATGTGGTATTTAATCGTTTAACCAGGAAGTGTAGTGGCTCAGTGGTTATGGCATTGGACTTCAAACCAAAAGGTCCATGGTTTGATCCGCACCAGAGGTAACTGCATTGTGTCCTTGGATAAGGCGCTTAATCCTGATTGCCCACGTGGGGGCACGGTGACGCAGTGTACTAAAGCATACAGCACATCGGACGGTGCACTTGTCTTCAACTAATGTTCAAATTCAAATTCAAGCTTGTTCAAATTAACTGCGTATGTCATTGTGACAGGTTCACTTTACCCTTTACCTAACGTAACAGCCAAAACTGGCCAGTGCTATTCACAAAAATCGCCAATTAATTTTCATTATTTTTTTCATTTTTTGTCTCAAAAACATAGGTTATGATCCCTCGACCCCTCGTTGGAATGAGCTCGACGAACTTGTTCCAAAGAGGGGTCATAGCCTTTGTTTTTGAGACAAAAAAATGAAAAAAATTAGTTATTCAAGAATTTTGTTTGCAAGTGTTGCCTGCTTTTCATGTTAGGTAAAGGGTTAATTGGATATACTTGTTCATGTGAAGGACACAGCTGTGTTTATAAGCACTGGTATGAGTGTAAACACAGGAAGCCCCAGTTGTTTAACCCTTTACCTAACACAGTATTTTTTAAAAAATAAATTAAATTTCACATTTTTCGAAAACAAATTTCACAAGTTTGCAATGAAACCATACAAATATGGATATCATTAGAACCAGCTTGACGAGCTGGTTCTAGTGATATTCATATTTGATAGTTTTATTGAGAAGCTTCCAAGATATTTTAGGCTGTTTTAGGCTTATTCTGGTTAATTTTCAAGGTGTTTTGGGAGGTTAGGTCAGGTAAAGGGTTAAAGAAGGATTTAATTCAGCATCTGTGATTAGTTAACACTACAGAGGAATGAAGTCATGTACTTGTTTATTACTCCATGTTGTCCTTGTTAGATGATTCTTTTCAATATTCAGATGCTATCACAGAAATAATGCCCAGTTTTCAAGTAAGGCAAAATGGGGGGAGCCCAAATATCAACACAGGGATTTAACTCCTGCCATGCTGCTGGCAGATATTCCTGCCCAGCACAGAACTTCTCTTGCAACTGAAAATACCATAATTTGGGAAATTTTAATCAAATTGTCTCCCTGTAATTAGGGTTTTATATATCCCCTGGTTTTCTATGAACCGGGGAATTTCCCAGGTAATATTAAGCAAATTTACGAGGGTAACCATGGCGTTTTTATTTTAAGGATAATGAGCATATTTCATTGGCTATCTCCCATCTCCAAACGGAAAAGTTCTTTTCATAAGATAAGTATGAAAATCCAAACCCACTTCAATCTCTTCTTTATTTTCACAATCACTCGCATTATCACCTCTACCTTCTCCAACATCAACACCCTTTTCTTCACTGCTTTCACCAGTCTCCTCTGCTTAGACTGGTGAGGGCTGTGAAGAAGGTGTTGATGTTGGAGGAGGTATTGAATAGTGATGCTAATGATTCTGAAAATGAAGTCGAGTTTGAACTTTGAAGCAGATGAAGAAGATCTTTCTGTTAAAAGGGAGGGGGTTCTCTAGAACTGATTGAGAGATACAGTGATTCATTGAAAATGGTTCTTCAGGAATCAAGACTGTCAAAATTTCAGGAGTGGAAGGGCTTACAAAATCCTACAAAGTTTCAATTCAGAAAACTTCAGTTCAGTACACAAATAGTGCCACGCTTCATTCCCAGTTCCGTGCTGTAGATTTCCAAGGTAACAGGCCGGCTTTTGAAACCGGGAACCTGGGAATTCCCATTCCCAGGATTAAACCCTACATGTAATTTGAATGGAACTTTCACCATTGTTTTCTTGAGTAACTGCATTGTGTCCTTGGGTAAGGCACTTAATCCTGATTGCCCTTGTGGGGCCATGGTGACGCAGTGTACTAAGGCATACAGCACTTCAGATGGTGCACTTGTCTTCAACTAATGTTCAGATTCAAATTCAAGCTTGTTCAAATTAACTGAGTATGTCATTGTGACAGGTTAATTTGAACAAGCTTGAAGATGAATTTTCCATCAAATCTAGTCATGGCTGCTTCATAGCAGCCATGACTAGCTTTGATGAAAAATATCTTGAAAATATCATTATGTTGTCTTTTCTGAGTAGACTAACTGGAATTTGATAATGCAAGTTCCCCGGTGGACATATTCATGCAAGTGTTGGTGCTATATTTACTGCATAAATAACCAAATTCTCTATGCATCTCAGCAAGTCTGAGTTCAGTTAAAATATGGAATTTCCTGATCCTAAAGGGTGTCCCAATTGCGAGGAAGTTCAAGGAGCTTCCATTTACATCACAGAATAACCAGTGTATGTATAGAAACAGGCCATTTTTTGATAATCAATGTTGCTTGTTTGCTATGACTCCATAATTTAGGCGACTGCTGAAAATCTGATACTGTCGAGACTTGCAGCATCATTATTTCTATAAGCTGGTTATTTTAACAGAGCAGATTATATGATGCAATCTGTGATTTGCTTTAAAATATTTGGAAATTATTTAAACATAGTTTTATCTTGTTCGTGTTGATAACTGTTGCATTTTGACAACAAAAACATTGAAGTAAATATTGAAGATATTTGATGCCAGTTATCAAATCGAATTCGAATTGAATATCATTTCGAATAATGAACAGGCAGGGGCCAAATGTACTTGCTTTATAATTTTTGCATTCGCACACAACTTGTGCAAGCCTGGGGAAAAAATGAATTTCTTGGACATCACCTACTGCTCAAGACTTATGGCCAAGCAAGGTTTTCTAGTCAACTGGTAACTGCCACTTCACACAGACAACACTTGAATGGAAACAACTGCTCACGTTTTATAACTCTGAGCTCACTATTATCCAGACCATCAGTGCTAGAGCACCTGTTGCATTACATCACAGGTGATGAGATTTGACTTCCAAGTTTCTAGGTAATGACCTGTTGAATATACCATCAATTTTGTTTTACTCTCAAAACAGAGGATGTGTGTTAACCCTTTACCCAACATAATTGCCAAAACAAGCCAGCGCTATTCACAAAAATCGCCAATTAATTTTCATTTTTTGTCTCACAAACATAGGATATGACCCATCTTTGGAACGAGCTCGTTGAGCTCGTTCCAATGAGGGGTCATAACCTATGTTTGTGAGACAAAAAATGAAAAAAATTAGTTATTCGAGTATTTTTTTGGCAAGTGTCGTCTGCTTTTCGTGTTAGGTGAAGGGTTAATAGGTAAAAAAAAAAATCTAAATATGCCATAAATAATTAATAGGTAAAAAAAAAATCTAAACACGCCATAAATAATTTTTGTTTTTAATTATAAATTTCTTTCATATTTGCAGGCATTACCAATGTGGTCCATTAACTGGAAAACTTTTTGTGATGCTGTCATTTTTAAATATATGTCTGTTGTACATCTTGTCACACATCTATCCATCTAAGGTTTGTACATATATCAACTTTTCTTTATTCCTGAATTAGCTACAAGCTAATATTCCAACTGCATGGTGAAGTTGGTCAGTTGAGTCCTAGGTCACCACATTTGGGACCGATCAAGTTTAACCACCCTCCATTCCATCTTCCTGATGCTAGAGTTGAACCGGCTAACCGATTAATCGATTAACCAATGATCAACATCTTCGTCGATCAAAAAAGTAATTGACCGATTAACCATTACTTTTGAACTACTGTATTTTCTGGGTTAACAAAGTAACAAACTTGCCCCAAAACAGACAAACATTGTCACATGGACTCACATCAATTATGTGAGACAGATTAAAGCATGCAAGTTAGATGATGACATACTTGTTCACTTGCATGATCATTATACTGTATCAGTAGCTGTAACTGGTCATTCTTAAGTTAACCTTTACCCAGCGTGGGTAGCAGACGACACTTGCAAAATAGATTCGTGAATTACTAAAAAAATTCAATTTTTGTCTCAAAAACATAGCTTATGATCCCTCATTGGAACGAGCTCAACAAGCTCATTCCAATGAAGAATCATAAGCTATGTTTTTGAGACAAAAATTGAAACATAATAAAATCTGAATGCAGATTATTTAATGTAGAGCTGGCTGATATTGTCCTTTACTTTGGGTAAAGGGTTAATGCTATAAATCATCAATGGTACGGCAATTATTCAGCTACCTATAAGGGCAAGTGATTAATCGGTTAACCAAGGTTTATCGACATGATTAATCGATCAACAAAACCCTTTAACCGTTTCAGCTCTACCTGATGCTACTGGAACTATTCAGTTCAGAGCAACAAGAATGGTCATGGAATATTCCTTTATTCGCTTCTGTGATCCATATTTAGGGCACTGGTGAAAATTTTAAAAATGGACAGATGTTTTGTTGGATGACCCCCTTAATAGCTGAAAACATTTAAACCACAGTTCCTGCCCCATCATTGGGATACTTAGATAAATATTTAAATGTATAAATATTGATTACACATACACATTCGTACCTTGGACTCCGAGGTGCTAACTACTACTAAACAATGGAGCTCCCACTTGTTATCCAGGAAACACTTGTCAGAGTGAAGGCTACCCTTGCTACCACCTGGAGTATCCAGGTGCTCAAGGGTAAAATTCACCTGACAGTGGATTTTGATAGAGAAGCCAAACCGACGTCCTTGGAGAGGTGTAGTACCTTTCGTGAGGGGATTTCCCCCCACACTGGTCACCCTCCAAGTGACTCGGACCCGCAAAAGGATGATGACAAGGGCCGAACACAGACAAAGGACAGCCAGAAGAAGAAAAGGAAAAGAAATAAGGGACCTTCTGCCAGACGACGCGATGCCCGCCGACTGACGGTGTTCATGGAAAAGAAAAGGACGGAGAAGGAAGAGAGGGAAGCTAATCATGGCATTGAACGCTCAATGCCTGCTACCCCTGTCCATTCCACGTCCAGCTCGGTACCCTCCACTCCGGTGGAAGGTCTGGAGGACGCTGGTTCGCCAGGTAATAGTCTAACCTCCAGCCCATCACACTCTTCCCCCGAAGAGGAGATGGAGGAGGATAGTCTGTTTGTGGAGCAGGAAGTTGAGGCTGACATCGCACATGTCGCTAAACCCATTCTTGCTCTTCCTGCTTTTTCTGACCGGGACACCATCCAGGAAGCAAACACCACGGAGTCCGTGGAAAGTATCCGAGGAGAAAAGGCCAGAGACGACCACCACCTTATATTTCTACAAGCCCATATTAAGGCCCTGAGAGATCGCGGGTGCAAAGGCAACATGCTCAGAATAGGGTTAGAGAGACTCAGCAACCACTACTTAAGAACAACACCAAAAAGCTCTTCACCACCGACAGCTGCGAGGGCCAGACCTTACCAACCGAGTCAGCCCTCCACCACTCCTTCAACACCACCAAAGGGGGTATCACCAACTCAGCCACCTCCTCCTAAGAAAAGCAGACAAAATCATAGACGCTGCTAAGCATCTGAACACTTTCCTCCTTTACCACAGCCAGACCAGACAAACCGAATCACATACTGTTAAAGAGGGTCGAAAGGGGCTTGACCCCCATACCGTCCCTGCGCACCTTCGGCGCGCGAAATCATTTCGTTCGATCACACATACATCAAGCAAAAAAATAAGTGCTAATCAGATACAAATTATTTACACCGTTGGGGGATATCATAGCCAGATTGGCTGCCTTCCTGTCATCCTCTAAGACATTATATCCCAACACCACTGCAATGTTATCAAAGACAACCTCTACTAAGATTGTACAATATATTTGACCCCTGCTTAACTTTCTTATCCAAAACATGAACAAGATAAAATGGCAGCTTGTCAGAATTTTAGACACCATGGTTTGGAATTCGTTTTACTGCCCGTTCCTCTCATGAATGTCAAAAATATATTCTAGAAGGATTGCACAAAATAACTATTCAATTATTTTAACTCTTAGAAGCCGGGAGTCAAGTTTTCTTGCCTGTGATGTAATACAGCAGGTAATCTGGCTGTGACGGTTCGGTTATCTTTGGGCTGGGGGAGAATTAAACACTGAGCAGGTGCTTCTGATCAAGTGTCGTCTGCCTAAATAGGCAGACAACACTTGACTAGAAGCACCTGCTTTACTGTAAGTTTTTCGCAGTATGTCATGTTCAATAAATTCATTCTGATTCCCTGGCTTCTGAGAGTTAAAGTATTACATTCTGAAAATGCCGGTCCAGGCCTGAAAATAAACAGTCTGACATTTGCAGAATGATCTCCCCAGAGGGTGAATTTGATGATTCTATCCCACACAGTGGGCCAATTTATCCTCTGGGTACTTCTTTCTGTTTAGTTTTGAGACCCTGATTCAGATTGAGGTTCGCAGAGGGTAAATTTAGTAATGCTACCCTGCTATGCAGGGTAGCATCACTAAATTCACACTCTGGGGACCCCATTTTGCAGATGACAGTCTGCTTATTTTCTGGCTTGTGTCGGTCTCTTACTTACAACATAGCAGACTTTCAGGCGGTGCTTTCTACCATATGGTAGTAGTTCCAGTGAAAATTTCAGTTTTCACATGGCCTATGGTTCATTCCCAAAATTCTGTTTAGTTTTGAGACCCTGATTCAGATTGAGGTTCACAGAGGGTTCATTCCAAACATTTTTGTATATAATTTATTGGGATGTTTTCTTTCAGGCCCTTTTTTGACTTTTGTGTAAATTACCTGAATTTTGGCCCAAAGTTTTGTTGGACGACCCTTTAAGTGTTTGGTTGCAAATATGAGGTGCTATTGAAAAATTATATTACGGCAAATGATTAGCTTCATAATATGGCAATGCACAAGGCTGGAAATAAGCAGACTGTCATCTGCAGAATTCCCTGTCGGAACCCCAGGAAGTGAAGCAGTGGTAAATGAGCTCTGTTTTATTGGTAAAATAGAACCCAGTTAACAATGCTTGGGTGGAAGTCCTCTATAATGGACAACATGGGTGTAAACGATTGACTAAACTTGGCTCTGTCTCCATGTTGAGGTCATGATTAGCCATTGTGCAGAAATATGTGACCTTAAAAACCAATAAATCTGCAGAATGAAATCACCAGAGGGGGAATTTGGTGATGCTAACTTGCGGTGCAGGGTAACATAACAAAATTTACTCTCTGTGAACCTCAAGCTGAATCAAAGTCTCAGGCCTAAACAGAAAGAGGTACCAAGAGGATCGATTGGCCCACTGTATGGCATAGCATCAACAAATTCACCTTCTGGAGACCTCATTCTGCAGATAACAATCTGCCTATTTCCAGGCCTGGCAATGCACTTATAAATATTTATTGGTGTTTTTAAGGTCACATACTTATGCACAATGGTTAATCATGACCATGACAGTTTTATGGGTGGAGGAAGCCAGAGTACCCGGAGAGAACCACTGAGCATCGACGAGCAACTGTCCGCTCCTCAACATTCTTACTCTGTTCAAGCGCCGCTCAAGCAGGGTTACAGCGGTTGAAGACATGTGCACCAACGACATGCAGTAAGTCTCAGTGCATGACGCAATCGTGCCCCCATGTAGGCAACCGGGATAAAGCGCCTTGCCCAAGGACACAATGCGGGTCGTTTGGGACGGGGATCAAACTCGGGACCTCTAGCATAGAAGTCCAATAGTCTACCACTGAGCCACTGTGCTCCCAGTCAATGTATTTATGTTCTTCTAAGAGAAAAAGTATTATGTCCCTCCAGATTTGTCTTCTCACAATTTATTGGAGAGTGCCTCTAGGCACTCTCCAATAAATTGTGCCAAGACAAATCAATAAGTACAAATTTAACTCAAAATTAATGTAGCACATTTCTGGTATGTTTCATACTATATTTTTATACTGTACCAATGACCCAGACTTAGCTGGTGCTAACTCTAACAAAACCAGGGCCAAACACAAATTTTGCCCCCCAATCCCCAAAATTTGCATCCAAAACAAAAAGAAATCATGTCCTAAAGGACCTCCATACTACGCCTCTACTGCGCAGTGACGCAGTCGTCCCGAAATTGGCGCCAATTATCATTCTCTGTTTGGCCCTTCATCAGTCAACATCTCACTGATCTTTGTGCTTGTAAATCTCAGTTTAAAGGATGCCAGACACGTAATTTTTGGAGAAAATGTGATTCTAAGGAGGATAGAAGGAGGAGAGGAAAAGGAAGTGACAAAAAATAATCAGGGCTGTACTTAAAATTTTTTGATGAAATTATGTTAAGTTGCCTATTTTCGAGGCATGGGCCTCTTGTTGTCATTCTTGCTAATTGTTGCACTGCTTATTCAGTGTTTCCTCTCCCCTAGCCTTCTAAAGTCCCCCCTTGCAATTCTCCCATGCTTTTGGCATATTTTTGAGAAATTTAGGCAGATGAAGGGTCAAAACATAAAGTGAAAATAATTTACTTGTTTGTTTCTTTTAATAGTTATTTCTTTTTTTTAAATTATTGTAGGATATTGCCGCAGCCCCAGAATTTCCAAGGAAAAGACTGAAAGTGTCATGACAAATGTTTATTTTTAGAGTTTACTCAGAAGATATCTAATGAGTCATGATTTCATATGAAATTTCTGTACCAAGTTCACTAAAATCCATCTGAGCTGAGGTTTACTGAGGTTTACTGAGGTTTACTGAGGCTTACTGAGGCTTACTGAGGCTCAGATCGATTTTAATGAATGAGGTTCAGAAATTTCCTGTCAAATTGTGACAAATTTGAGATTCTTTTTATCACATAATGCAGCATAATGATTAATTTAACCGTTCAACTAAAATAATGACTAAAGCTGGCCGACGCTGTTTACAAATTGCAAACCACAATTTTTTGTTTCCCATGTTAGGCGTGTTGTGAATTATATTTTCTGTAGTGAGCTATTTGATGGTGATTATTTTATAGTAATTGTTACTAAGCTCTCTAAGCTAACTTTAACTCCTCTAGTGCCAAGACTAATTTTAGATATATATTATGTTTATCAATAATTATTATTAGATTATATGATAGTATTCTTCAGGCATGAGTTGATTTAGCAAATTCATTTACCTTAGCTGATTCATCACTGAAATGCTGAAATTTTATATATTTTTATACTGTACCAATGACCCAGACATAGCTGGTGCTAACTCTTAAAATATAGGGCCAAACACAAATTTTGCCCCCCAATCCCCAAAATTTGCATCTAAAACTAAAGAAAACATGTCCTGAGAGGCCCTCCACACTTCGCCCCTACTGCGCATGCGCAGTGTCAAGGACGTTCCGAAATTGGCGCCATTTATCATTCTAAGTTTGGCCCTTCATCAGTTAACATCTGACTGATCTTTGTGCTTTTAAATCTCAGTTTAAATGATGCCAGACACATAAATATTAGTGAAATGGTGATTCTAAGGAGGATAGAAAAGGAGGAGAGGAAAAGAATGTGTGACAGAATATTATCAGGGCTGTAACTTAAAATTTTTTAATGAAATTATGTTAAGTTACCTATTTTCAAGGCAGCAGCCATTTTGTTGTCATTCTGATTATTTAGTTACACTGTTTTTACAAGTGTTTTTCCTCTCTCCCTGTCCTTTAAGTTCCCCCTTGCTATTCTCCCATGCTTTTGGCATAATTTCTGTAATTATTATTACTAAAATTTCTTGGGAGTTTAGCTGAATAACAGAATGAATTCTGTTCTTTCCCCATGTTTACGTCTTCACCTACGGGTGGTTAGGCGTTGTGTTCTGCATTTACCATCTGATGTTCTGCAGTTTCTTCCCTGGAAGTCTCTGTTTTGCATCAGATGGTGTATTTTTGGTAACTGATTTCGGGCCTGGGTGCCTGGAGTCTTATTTTAGTGTTTTTACACTCATTGTTTACATTTACAACAGCCCTCTGTGTGAGGGGGGGATTTCTAAATAATAATATCTTTATGTTATTTCAATCATAACTAGATACATTATTATTGTTCGTAAGTGTTGAATAAATTGTTTAAAATATTTTTAAAATTTTTGTCCACACTTAGGCTTGGGATCCATTGGGGCTCAACGTTACTTTTCAGAAACTTGGGCTGTTCTGAAAAAATATTTTTTCAAAATATTTTGATTTCAATTATTTTTTCTATATTAATGGATCATATTATTATTATGTATTTTGATTGCCAGGGGTTAGTGCGAGTACCAGGACTTGTTTTCTTTTCACATTGAAAGGATATTGATCTATTGTTTTAAGAGGAAGTCTTCCTCTGACCTTATTATCATTCTATATGTGGTCAGTGTACTCGCATTAACTCCGGTTCTGTATCGTATGATTTCGATGACAATATGGGAAGCGTATGTCACGGTATGTTGTTGGGGATTTGGACACTCCGGTCCTTTCCCCGCAGGGTCACTCTACTTTATCAATTTCTATTTCAGACGATCAAGATTAGGGTGATGTATCTGTGATGTCTTCCAACAGTGTGCCTCCGTCGTCACAATTAATGAAGGGCTAGCGGAAAAGTGCTCATGTAATACGCCAATTGCCTAAGAGGACCCTAGTAGGTTCGACGGCCTTTGACGTCCGCTAGCTCGCCCGGTGTAGCGTCCATTCACCGAATGGTTCGGCAGCCGGGTTCGTCCGTTGCGGTCTAGAAGGAATTTTGGGGTGATGCGAGCACTATAAAATTAACTTAATGCACACCCAGTGACGGCGGATCGGAGGGAGAACGGAGGAAGCCTTTTAGTCCGGTTCATAGCTCGTTCCGGTCCTTCCGGACGGCAAGCGAGAGAGGCCCCTCTCTCGTTCAACAACATCTGGCCCCAGATGTTGTGGTACAAATGTGTCGTTAGCGGAGCATACGTCCGTCGCTCGGGACGCTCCGTTGTATAGGCAGTCCGCTGAGACTGCTAAGGCTTCCTCTTCTCGTCAGCGCACACGACCGCACCTTGGCTGCGTGACCGCCGATATATATTACCAGCTTCGCCGATCAAGGATTCTTCGGCGACCAGGTCACACCATCCGGCAGCCAGGGATTCGAGACCGATGGACTCCGGACGTTCGCATAGGAAAAGTATGCGGGAGCCATCTGATGCGGAGCTGCCCTCGGCGAAGCAGCGATAGACTGCGCCTCCGCAGGTCTCGACGCCGGACATTCTTGTGCACATAGCACAGCTTATCGCAGCATCCCAGCAGCCGACAGAAACGGTGTCGGATCGAGAATTATCCGACAGCGCTGGGTCGGTAGCCGGGGACTCGAGGCCTGCAGACTCTGGACGTTCGCATAGGAAGTATGCGGGAGTCAACGTACACGGAGCTTCCAGCGGCAATGCATCGTAAGTCCGCTACTGCACAGGCCTCGGGAACGGACGTGCTTTCCTTAATAGCACAGTTTATCGCAGCATCCCAGCATCAACTGAATCTGTCGCATATATTTTATCCGACGATGCTGGGTCGGGACGCTCCGCGGAAGCGGGTACGGACGTCCGAAAGTTTTATCCGGTCCGACGGGATACCGAAAGGGATTCGGTGGATTTCAAGCTTTCCCTTTCGGAACAACATATGCTGCGATGCCGGATAAGAAACTGATAGCGTCGGTGGACTTAGAAATTTTTGGTTCGGTTCAGGGACATCGTCCCTCAGTTCCGACATAGTCCAATAATGTCACACAAACTTTCGAATTATTGAACGACGCTATATATATTATTATTTTATGCTTGCTATCCAAGCATTTCTGGTTTCTTGTTCGAAGAGTTATGCAGATGTCTTTCAAAAGTGTGCCTCTGTCGTCATAGTTAATGAAGAGTTAGCGGCAATAAGTGCTCATGGAATATGTCTATCGCTTACGGAGTGACATTCGCTAGCTCACCCGGTGTAGCGTACATTCATCGAATGGTTCGGCTGCCGGGTTCGTCCGTTGCGGTCTAGGAAGGAGATTTGGGTGATGCGAGCACTTTAATTACTTTAGTACTCACCCAGTGACGGCAGATTGAGGACAGATCGGAGGAAGCCAACAACATAGGGGACCGCATGTTGTGGTTCAGATATTTTACATTCGGAGCATATGTCCGTTGCTCGGGACGCTCCGTTATATTGACAGTCCGAGAGACTGTCTTTAATGCTTCCTCATCCTCACAGCAGGGCACACGACCGCACATTGGCTACGTGACCTCGAGTATCCGATCAGTTTCGGCATTCAGTGATTCCACAGCGAATAGGTCGCGCCATCCGGTAGCCAAGGGACACGAGGCCTATACACTCCGTTCGCTCGCATATTGGAAGTATGCACGGGGTAATGATCTCGGAGCTTCCTGCGGCAATGCATCGTAAGACCGCTGCTCCTCAGGCCTCAGTGACGGACGTGCTATCCGAGTTAGCACAGTTGTTTCGCAGCATCCCAGCAATTGACGGTTTCTCGGTCGAATCAGGAATTATCCGACGGCGCTGGGTCGGTGCGGTCCGCGGTTGCATCAAGCTACGGACGACCGAACGCTTTATAGGGTCCGACAGGATGGCGAAAGGGATTCGAAAGATTTCGAGTTTTCCCTTTAGTAGTATCGGAAGATGCCTTTCATATCTTCTGGCATTTCTTCCAGTGATTATTTTTCGGACTTCATTGCTGCGATCTTGGATAAGAGACTTATAGCGTCATTGGACTCGGATTTTTCGATCGGTACAGGGACTTTGTCCCTGACTTACCGACGCAGTCCAATATTGTCATTACAACATGTGTTTTATTTTTCGACGCTATATATTTATATATATATACAAGACGGCTACTAAGCATGATAGTTTAGTTTCTTGTCCGCGTGGCTCATTTCTGCCATTTTATCTTTTTTTACATATAGTTTATTTTGGCAGAGCAGGGCATACCGAGAGTTCATATGCGTCTAGACGGTGTGATTAAAGACTGCATATATTCTTTTTCACCGTTTATGTCTTTTCCAATTTCAATGTTGGGAACGACATTATGTATATTAGACTTAACTTAGACGCTTTATTATACGTAATCCGCCTTACTGAGGCGTTATCATTACGTCTTCAAGAAAAGATTTACGGGATATTATTCTCAATGTAATTTCTTTTGAGGGCAGTAGTTTGTTCACGTATAACTCCGCCCTTCAGTGGCTGATTGGAGTTGGTTAGACGTGAGGCAGCCCTAGCTACATCCACGCGTGGATAGTAGGTTAAGAACTCTCTCAGAGTCGCTTCGTTCTCGGAGGAGCTTCTCTTCGACGGCAACTTTCCGGCAATCCATGAATTGCTTGATTTATACATTCTCTTGTCTATCTAGTGTTACAAGAGATTCAGTCTGGGGCAAACATTCGGTGGTTGACTCAGAGAGTGCCGCCGCAGTTGCCGGACCCGAGTGTGGCTGTTATGACGGTTGCCAGTCAAACAGATTGGGATATATACTGATCCCTACGGATTCGAAGTGCCAGGGTCTTTGGGTTCCGCAGTCTTTTAGCTATCAGTTAACTTCCGCGGAATAATGTTTTTTAGGCTTGCTTTATGTCATTGCATGAACATTATTCAGAAACGCATGCCCAAATTCCTGTCCTTTAATTCGACAGTAGTGGCGTATCTCCGGAACCAGGGAGGCACTCTTTCGTTTCCGTTATTCAATTTAATGGAAAGAATCCGTTTGTTGGTTATAGTACACCAAGTTCAGTTTTGGTCCGTCATATTCTGGGTCGTCTGATTGTTTTATCGCACTCCCGTTCTCTTACGGGTCGCTTGTTGCTGTCAGAATGGACTCTCAACAAACAAGTATTCAATCAGATTTGCTATCTATGGGAGCGCCCAATGCTGTTTTATTTATGACACAGCTGGCTAATCAATTGCAGACGTATGTGTTGGCTTGTCCAGATCTCTGAGCTAATACTGTTAACGCTCTATTGATCTATAGGACAGAATGATAGGATACGCGTATCCTCCGGCGCTGTTGTTTTTAGCAGGTATTGCTAAGATAAACAACCACAATACATTTCTGTTGATAGCATCTCTATCTTCACAGAGATCATGAGTAATTTACTCTCTTGTCTACTGTGGATCTTAACGTGAAATCTTCCTCTATGTGAGGATCTTTTTTTCACTGGGTAAATCGTGTCATCTTTATCACAACCAGCAA
Source organism: Pictodentalium vernedei (assembly GCA_031216915.1). Classification (NCBI taxonomy): domain Eukaryota; kingdom Metazoa; phylum Mollusca; class Scaphopoda; order Dentaliida; family Dentaliidae; genus Pictodentalium; species Pictodentalium vernedei. The sequence goes on from CM062290.1 coordinate 42,022,284, forward strand.
GGTCGCAACCTTCATGTATTCCGTTGTGTGGTCCGTATTGCATTGTAAGCACTGTACTGGACGAGCTTTGGACGCGATTTCTTACTATAGGAGATCCTCTTCTTCGCTATTCTATGCGACTAAAGTGGAGGCTCTTCCGTCGTGGTGTAGGGATCATTATGTTCATATGGTTGATCCCTCCATACTACTCATTGCTATTTTTTTTAGTATACTTGTTTCACAAGATCTACTGCAGCCTGTTGTTATTTAGGTTATAGGTTTATGTTACCTCATACCTATGCACTCTACGATAGTTTACAATTGAGTCTTTTGTCTCTTTATCTAAGTCAGTTAGTAACTTTTTGATAAATAGACTTAGAATCTTTAGATTAAATTCCTATACGGATTTTAACTTCAGGTTCTTATTTAGCTAAGTAATCATTTGAGCCTCTGGAAACAGTAGTTTTCAAATTCTGACCTTTTAGACAGTAATTATGTTGGTTTCTCTTTTACTGTAGAGTCAGTGAGTTTCATGCACTATCGATGGATGATTGTCACTTTCATAGTTTCGGAATCAATACTTCCGTTACTATTTAGGTTGGATTGTTGCATAAGAGTTAGGCTCCTATTATCCGGAACCTATTATTTTAAGGTCCTTCCGTCTTCGTATGGGCATAGGCCTTTACTCTTTCCGGGTACAGTTTATGTATTTATAAACAGATATCTGTTTATTACAAGGGCGTAAGCTTCTTCTGTCTTTGATGTCTAGTAGAAGGACGTTACGCTCCATTTTATTGTTAATGGATTCTATTAACTAGCGTACTGCTTATGGTATATCATTGGCTTAGCAGTTGTGCTTAAGATTTCGGCTCATGAAGTAAGAGTTCTTCTACTTCTTGGGCTTACATTAATAGTGTTCTATTATAGATTTTTGAAGGCTGCTCATTGCGCTCAGCCATCCATTCATGAATTTTATCTCAGAAATATCGAGTCCATTTCTGGAGGCCTCTATTGTTAGGTCTATTATCTACTGCTCAGAATGTCATTCACTTAACAGTTGCTACTATAGCTAGGTAGGCTGTCTGTTTCGGCAGTGTCTCCGTTCGGCTGCCCTCTTCGCTCTGGGCTATTTGACCCAGGGCAAGAAAAAGGGGGGGGGGGGGGAGGGTGTTCCCTTGGGTCACCTGTTTTTACTATGAAAACAAGGGGATACCTCCTCCGGAGTTAGTAATTCTGAGCTGTTATTGGGATGGTTGTTTAGTGAGAAGTTTAAGTTTATAAAATTCATTCAAGTCTTAGTTTTTAAAGTATAGCTTTTGAATATTGCATATGTCAACGGACATGATTATGCAATTCTCACACACTTTTAGGAGTATAAGAGTCTCTATTCTCTAGACTTACTTTATTATTGGCTTACTTTAAAAATTATTAGTATAAGGATTATTGGATATTAATAGAGTACATGGATGTATGAAGCTCAATTTTTGGAAGGTGTTGTATCTTTCTAATTTATCATAAATAAGAAAGATACATGTAAGGCCTATTACTTCTTTTCCCTACAGGGGATGACTCTATTTTATTTTATTGAGCGTATTCCATTTTGCTCTATGTCCTTGGCCCTCCAGCCTTTTTACTATTCAGCTATGTCTGGGTCATTGGTACAGTATAAAAATGTTAAAAAATTTATAGTAATTTATATATTTTTTATACTTACCAATGACCCAGACGGGGATGGCCCTCCCAGGAGTTGGGAACTCTTGCCTCCCCGCTGAGTACATAGCGCTTACCAGGCACTGGTTATTAGAATGATAAATGGCGCCAATTTCGGAACGTCCTTGACACTGCGCATGCGCAGTAGGGGCGAAGTGTGGAGGGCCTCTCAGGACATGTTTTCTTTAGTTTTAGATGCAAATTTTGGGGATTGGGGGGCAAAATTTGTGTTTGGCCCTATATTTTAAGAGTTAGCACCAGCTATGTCTGGGTCATTGGTAAGTATAAAAAATATATAAATTACTATAAATTTTTTAACTTTTATACTGTACCAATGACCCAGACTTAGCTGGTGCTAACTCTAACAAAACCAGGGCCAAACACAAATTTTGCCCCCCAATCCCCAAAATTTGCATCCAAAACAAAAAGAAATCATGTCCTACAGGACCTCCATACTACGCCTCTACTGCGCATGCGCAGTGACGCAGTCGTCCCGAAATTGGCGCCAATTATCATTCTCTGTTTGGCCCTTCATCAGTCAACATCTCACTGATCTTTGTGCTTGTAAATCTCAGTTTAAAGGATGCCAGACACGTAATTTTTGGAGAAAATGTGATTCTAAGGAGGATAGAAGGCGGAGAGGAAAAAGAAGTGGCAAAAAATAATCAGGGCTGTACTTAAAATTTTTTGATGAAATTATGTTAAGTTGCCTATTTTCGAGGCATGGGCCTCTTGTTGTCATTCTTGCTAATTGTTGCACTGCTTATTCAGTGTTTCCTCTCCCCTAGCCTTCTAAAGTCCCCCCTGGCAATTCTCCCATGCTTTTGGCATATTTTTGAGAAATTTTATTTCTAAAATTTCCTGGGAGAGTTGCTTGGTTACAGAATGTTTTCTGTTATTTTCCCCATAGTTACGTTTTCACCCATGGGTGTATAACGTTTGTGTTCTGCATCTTCCATCTGATGTTCTACAGATTCTCCCCTGGGAGTCTCTGTTTTGCATCAGATAGAGTGTAATTGATGACTGATTCCGGGCCAGTTTTTTCAGTGCCTGGAGTCATGTTTTCTAGTGTGTTTACACTGTTTGTTTTCATTGGCAACAGCCTTTTTTGAGGGGGGCTGTTTGCCTTTGTGGTAGTTTATCTCATTATAAGATACATTTATATTATCCGAAAGTGTCTCATTAATTATTTTATATAAATTTAAAATTTTTGCCCACACTTTGCCATCGGATCCATCGGGGCTCAACGTTACTTTTCAGCAACTTGGGCTTCTCTGAAAAAATATTTTTTCAAAATTATTTTGTTTTGCAATTGTTTTTTCATTTATTAATGGATCATGTTATTATGTATCTTTGTGTCAGGGGTTTTTGCGAGTAACTAGGACTTATTGTTGTTCTTTCACAATGAAGGGACGTTGTTCAAATTGTAATAGGAAGAAATCTTCCTCTGACTTTCATGATCATTGTATTAATTGTAGTCAGTGTTCTCGCATTAATCCCTGTCCTATATGTGAACATTGGGATGAGAAACATTGGAAACGTGTGTCACGATATGTTGTTTCTGGAGAAAGAGCGATGCCGGCTCTTTCTCCGCAAGGTCACTCTACTCTCTCAGTTTCTATTTCAGAGGAACCAGAACAGGGTGATGTTTCCATGTTATCTTCTTCAAGTGTGCGTCCGTCGTCACAAATGAATTCAGAGCTAGCGGCAAAAGTGCTCATGGAGATTCGACAAATGTCGTCCGCTAGCTCGCCCGGTGTAGCGTCCATTCACCGAATGGTTCGGCAGCCGGGTTCGTCCGATGCGGTCCAAGAGGAAATTTTGGGTGATGCGAGCACTATAAACATAATAGATGCACACCCAGTGACGGCGGATAGTAAGCGAGAACGGAGGAAGCCTTTTAGTCCGGTTCCTAGCTCGTCCAGGTCCAGCCGGGCCGCGAGCGAGAGAGGTCCCTCTCTCGTACAACAACATCTGGGACCAGATGTTGTGGTACAAAATGTGTCTTTAGCGGAGCATACGTCCGTCGCTCGGGACGCTCCGTTGTATAAGCAGTCCGCAGAGACTGTTAAGGCTTCCTCTTCTCGTCAGCGCACACGACCGCACCTTGGCTGCGTGACCGCCGATATATTACCAGCTTCGCCGATGAAGGACTCTTCGGCGACCAGGTCACACCATCCGGCAGCCAGGGATTCGAGACCGATGGACTCCGGACGTTCGCATAGGAAAAGTATGCGGGAGCCATCTGATGCGGAGCTGCCCTCAGCGAAGCAGCGAAAGACTGCGCCTCCGCAGGTCTCGACGCCGGACATTCTTGTGCAGATAGCACAGCTTATCGCAGCATCCCAGCAGCCGACAGAAACGGTGTCGGATCGTGAATTATCCGACGGCGCTGGGTCGGTACGCTCCGCCGAAGCATCGGGGGCGGACGACCGGGAACATCGTGAGGTCCGACCGGATGGTGAAAGGGATACGGATGACTTGGAGCTATCCCTTTCGGAACAACATAAAGCTGCCGTGGACTTCATCCGGCACTTTCTCCCTCAAGTTGTTCCGTCGGGCCAGACTGCTGCGCTTCCGGACAAGAGAATTATAGCGTCATTGGACTCTGAATTTTTTGAGCGGTTCAGGGACATCGCTCCCGAGTTTCCGTCGCAGTCCAATAATGTTGCTAGAACATTTGAATTATTGAACGACGCTATATTTAAACTTGCTTCCAGGACGGGGAAAGCAGGTTTCTTGTCCGCTAATACTCTCAACCTGCCTTTCATTAATGCAAGGAATAAATTCGATACGGCAGGACAGGGTATACCGAGAGTTCCTCTGCGTATGGACGATGAGGCGGAAGACTTAGAGCTATCATTACCGTCGTCAGCTTCTATTCCAACCGCGGTGTTGGAAACAGCTATTGCGTCTAACAGAGCCAATTTAGATGCCTTATCTTACGCAGATCACCTTACTAAGGCGTTATCACTGCGCCTTCAAGGGGAAGAGTTTCAGGATATACAATCCTCTTTAAGACTTCTTTCAAGGGCAGTAGCTTATTCCACGTGTAACTCCGCCCTTTCAGTGGCAAATCTGGAGTTGGTTAGACGTGACGCAGCCCTAGCTACATCCACACTAGTGGATTCTAAGGTGAAGAACTCTCTTAGAGTCGCTTCGGTCTCAGGAGAACTTCTCTTTGACGGCAAGCTTTCCGCTATTTATGATAAAATTAAAAAGAAAGCTAATGATTCTCTGTTGTTCAGATCGGCTCCTAAGAAGTCGGATACAGCAGACACGAATAAGACAGGCACTTCTGGGTCTAATGCGCCCAAGAGAGGTTCCTATAGAGGTTCCGGTGCGTCCTCTTGGTCTTATTCGAGAGACCGTCAGGATAGCGACTCTCGTTCGGGACGTCCTTCAGGCTGGGACAATCGGTCGGACGCCCCGAGGTCGACGAGGCGAGGTGCGGGTCGTGGAAGACGTGGTTTCTCCTACCGCAGGCCTCGCAGGTCCAGGAGGTGATGGCTTAAACCTCTATCGCGTTCCGGTTGGCGGAAGGTTGTCGAGTTTTTCACAAGAGTGGGCATCGATTGCGGACGACCCTTGGGTGAGAGGAGTGACTTCGGAAGGTCTAAAGATATCCTTCAAACGAAAGCCTCCATTAACTCGAAGTCCAAAGTGGACTCATCTTCCGTCAAATCCACAGAAAAGAGACGCTCTGTTATCAGAGGTGCAGTCTCTTTTAATGAAGAACGCGGTAGAGGTCGTAGAAAACCAGGAATCTCTGGGATTCTACAGCCATCTGTTTCTGGTTCCGAAACCAGACGGCTCGTTCCGTCCAGTCATAGATTTGAGCTGGATAAACAAGCTGATCGTCGCTCCGAAGTTTTATATACAGACGATTCGATCGGTCAGAGCGAGTATTCGGGTGAACGATTATGCAACGAGCATAGATCTCAAAGATGCGTACTTTCACGTCATGGTACATCCGACATTCCGAAAGTATCTACGCTTTGCAGTCCTGGGAGTGGTGTATCAATTCCGGGCGATGTGCTTCGGATTGAATCTAGCACCCTGGGCTTTCACTCGGGTAATGAACTCGGTAATGATCTACTTCCGAGCTCATTCGTCTGCGGTAACGTCGGCCTACCTGGACGACATTCTTCAGAGGTACGGCAACGAGTTAACGCTTCAGAACGATGTTCAGAATCTTCTTCTATTGCTCCGACGTCTCGGTTTTATAGTAAACGAGGAGAAGTCGGATCTGGTGCCGTCCAAGTCATTCACTCATCTGGGAATGAGCTTCGAGACGCACAACAATCTCGTTCGTCTGCCGTTAACCAGAGCGAAATTAGTCAGTTGTTACGCTCGCTATTGTCTGCACGCAGACAAAGTCACGGCGAGAGAATTTATGAGACTGATAGGTCTGTGCGGAGCCGCCGCGGATCTCATTCCGATGGGGCGGCTACGCACACGTCCTCTTCAAATTTTCCTGACTCAGAATTGGAGTGTGAAAATTCATTCGCTCGATGTAGACGTTCTCTTGTCAGATCAAGTGAAACAAGAGATTCAGACTTGGGCAAACATTCAGTGGTTAACTCAAGGAGTTCCGCTGCAGTTGCCGGATCCGAGTTTTACCGTTATGACGGATGCCAGTCAAACAGGTTGGGGTGCATCATTAATCCCAACGGATTCGAGATGCCAGGGTCTTTGGGATCCGCAATTCCTGTGCAAGCACATAAACATCAAGGAAATGATGTCAATTTGGCTTGCGTTACGTCACTGGATGGACATTATTCACGATGCTCATGTCCAAATCCTATCCGACAATACGACAGTAGTGGCGTATATACGGAATCAGGGAGGCACTCATTCAGTTCCGTTGTTCAATCTAACGGAAAGAATCCTTCTGTTTGCGTTAGAACATCACGTTCTTCTTTCGGTCCGTCACATACCGGGTCGTCTGAATGTGCTAGCAGACTCCCTTTCACGGAAGGGTCGCTTGTTGCCGTCGGAGTGGACTCTCAACAAACAAGTATTCAATCAGATTTGCTACCAATGGGAACGGCCAATGATAGACTTATTTGCGACACATCTCAACAATCAGTTGCAGACGTATGTGTCTCCGTGTCCGGATCCAAGAGCATTTGCAGTAGACGCTCTGTCGATCCCTTGGGACGTAATGATAGGATATGCGTATCCTCCAGCGCCGTTAATTCAACAAGTATTGCTAAAGATAAAACAATCTCAATGCAAGATTCTGTTGGTAGCATCTCTGTCGCCACAGAGACCGTGGATAAATTACTCAGGTGTCTGTTGTGGGACCTACCGCGGAAGCTTCCTCCACGAGAGGATCTTCTTTCGCAGGGGAAATCGCGCCAACTCCATCACAACCCGCAAGGTCTCAACCTTCACGTTTTTCCGTTGTGCGGTCCTTCTTGCATAGGCAAGCACTTTACAGGACGAGCAGTGGACGCGATTTCTAACTGTAGGAGGACCTCCTCTTCGCTAAACTATGCGGCTAAGTGGAAGGTTTTTCGTCGTTGGTGTAGGGATCATTCTGTAGATATATTTGATCCCTCTATACCAGACATTGCAAACTTTCTAGTATACTTGTTTGACGAAATCAAACTGCAGCCTGTTACTATGAAGGGTTATAGATCTATGTTATCTGATACCTATGCACATCATGATAGTTTACAAATTGGATCTAATGTCTCTTTATCGAAGTTGGTTAGAAACTTTTCGATAAATAGACCCAGAACTCTTAGATTAATTCCTAAGTGGAATTTAGCTTGGGTTCTCCTTAAATTGAAGGAAAAGCCATTTGAACCTCTTGGGACAGTAGATTTCAAATTCTTATCTTATAAGACAGCTTTTCTCTTAGCTTTCTCTTCTGCCAGAAGAGTCAGTGAGCTTCATGCACTATCGGTGGATGATTCTCATTATCGTAGTGTTGGGAACACTATCACCTTCACTACTAATGTGGGTTTTTTAGCTAAGAATCAGGCTCCTAATAAATATCCGGAACCTATTGTTATTAAGGCTCTTCCGTCTTCAGACGGGCGTAGGCCTTTACTCTGTCCTGTTAGAGCACTACGTATCTATAAACAGAGATCTCAGTTTATCAGAAAGGGACGGAAACGTTTCTTTCTGTCTTTGATGCCTAATAGAAAGGACATTCAGTCCATTCTATTGCTAGATGGATTCAGTTAACTATCCGTACTGCTTATGAAGATTTATCTTCGTCTCAGCAGTCTGTGCTTAAGATTTCTGCTCATGAAGTAAGAGCTCTTTCTACTTCCTGGGCTTATGCTAATAGTGTTGCTATTACAGATTTAATGAAGGCTGCTTATTGGTCTCAGCCATCCACATTTACGAATTTTTATCTCAGAAATATTGAGTCCATTTCTGGAGACCTGCATTGTTTAGGTCCGTTATCTGTTGCTCAGAATGTCGTCCACTAAACAGTTGCAACTATAGTTATGCAGGCTTTCTGTTCCGGCAGTGACTCCGTCCGGCTGCCCTCTTCGCTCTGGGCTATTTGACCCAGGGCAAGGGGAAGGGGGGGGGGGGGGGGGGGTGTTCCCTTAGGTCACCTGCTTTATAGTGAAAAGCAAGGGAATGCCTCCTCCAAGTCAGTATTTCTGAGTCGCTTCCGGGATGGTTTTAAAGTGTAATATTAATGTTTAAATTCATTCATGTCTTATTTTTAAAGTGTAGCTCGGTGTGAAGCATTTGTATATGTCAAGTGTCAAACGGGCTTTAATATACAATACTCGGACACTTTTAAATGATTATAAAGAGTCTCAATTCTCTGGACTACTTTATTTATTGGCTTGCTTTAAAAATAATTAGTATAAGGGTTATACTGGATGTTAATAGAGAACATGAATGTTATTGTGCTCAATTATTAAGGGTAGTGTATCTTTCTAATTTAATATTAAATAAGAAAGATACATGTAAAGCCTAATACTCCTTTTCTCCTTAAGGGGTTACCTCTTTACTATATAGTTGAGCTTATTGGATTTTCCTCTATGTCCTAGGCCCTCCAGCCTGTTTACTATTCAGCTAAGTCTGGGTCATTGGTACAGTATAAAAATGTTAAAAAATTTATAGTAATTTATATATTTTTTATACTTACCAATGACCCAGACGGGGATGGCCCTCCCTGGAGTTGGGAACTCTTGCCTCCCCTCTGAGTACATAGCGCTGACCAGGCACTGCCAGTAAGAATGATAATTGGCGCCAATTTCGGGACGACTGCGTCACTGCGCATGCGCAGTAGAGGCGTAGTATGGAGCTCCTTTAGGACATGATTTCTTTTTGTTTTGGATGCAAATTTTGGGGATTGGGGGGCAAAATTTGTGTTTGGCCCTGGTTTTGTTAGAGTTAGCACCAGCTAAGTCTGGGTCATTGGTAAGTATAAAAAATATATAAATTACTATAAATTTTTTAACTTTCTATAAATTTACAAAGAAATGGTCTGTAAGAACATTTTTTTATTTCAACTTGCAGAAATATAAAATATCTGTAAGACCTAAAAAAGTTAAAAATCTGTTTCTTAGGCCCTTCCACATGGTCCTTTTTGTTGCCGCATGCTCTCTTTTTTTTAACCAATGCAGACTTTAAAAAATAAAAATTAAATGATTTATGTCTGATATTTTACCCAAGTTAATGAAATTGATAAATTTGTCTCTTCAGTGCAACAAGGCTTTGCAGTGCTTTATGTATATAAGTCCATGCATGGTGCAGGGGGATCTACTGGTACTAGTTATACCTGTATTAGTTCTCGTGGTATAATTATACCTTTGGCAATAGGGGGTAAAGGGGGGGGGGGGGGGGGGGGGGGGGGGGTAACACTGATGAGCCAAAATGAGGTTGGAAGGCAGTCTACACCATTACCATGTCACTTATCACTGACTTACGATTTTACCCCCCCCCCCCCCCAAACTACACATCAGTAGATTCCATTTATTATCTCCCTTGCTACTGTCGTTTCAACTTGCATTCTCACGATCAACTTTTGGTTACCTCCCCGACTATTATATTCTTCACATCAAGTCAGATACCCCCTTTTTACCCCCTTCCGGCCTCATTTTGGCCCACCAGTGTTACCCCCCTTTTACCCCCTATTGCCACCACTGAAGTTACCACCTCACAACCGAGAGCCAAGCGACAGAAAAGGGATAGAGATACAAACCAATTGGCCTAAATCAGTGACGCCGACCGCAAACTTGATCACAAAATGACACCACCAGATTGCTCAAAATTGAGCTTCAAGAAAGCTTCCGGAAAAAGGCGTCGGACGGAACATCAACCCCGCTGCCCTGAAAGTTTCAGTCCCCAAATCACGGAAACTAAGAATGGACATGACTAAGTCGGATACGAGACGTTCTCATTATGGCCAGCGGGGAGATACTTCAAATTACCTTGGAAGATCTCTGTACGGATATCGCAAACATCAAAAGCCGACTTGACACTAAGAAAACCCAATTCAGAACCCAAACCACTACTGACCACATCGATGTACTAAAAACATCCATTGCAATGATCTGTAATCGTGAAAGTCGGGAACTCAACACAACTTACGAGAAAAGACCTATATTACTGGAAAATGCCAAAGCCAATAATCGGTTCTATATGCTCGAATCTCAGGATACTCGGGGAATACTAACGAGACAAAGAAGAGATAGACACCCACCACGACAACAGCGCCATTGACCAGACAATAGTAGAGACCTAAGAACCAGCAGAAGAAGGGGATGCAACACACACAGAACAACCAGAATAGAGAACTCATGAATTTTGTATCTCAACTGCAAAATCTCTGTAACACACACTTTAGATGTAATTATAATAACAATGCCAATTACGAAGATTTGGTTATCAATCTCTCAAGCGTTCACCTCACGGAAAACGAGATTAGCTTACTTAGCAAAGGAATTAATTTCTGTCCAACACCCACCCGCAATGACCGAGCGCAACTTGTCACTGACACCAAGTTATTCTTCAGACGTCTTCGCCTCAAACTGTTCTTTCAGGACATTGTTAAGGAGGCCCCAGTGGACCCCTTTCAGGAAATACCCGAAAATTTCGGAATAAAAGCTCCTGGACACCGAACCTGGGCCAGGATCCATGTCTGGAGGCTGTATACAAAACTACCAACCACCAAATTCTTATGAACCCTACACGCCACTTTCGCCCAATGTGAGCCTTGGCGAGCAGATACCATTATATCAGTTATCACACAATCCTAACATTGTGATTAAAAAAGCTGACAAGGGTTCTCCGGTAGTAATTCAGGATAGGCAAGACTACATCCAAGAAGCACTACGCCAGCTATCTGACCAACACTTCTATACCAAAACTAATAAAGATCTCACTCAATACCATAATGAACTCGTTGGACAGCAGCTACAAAAATTAGTGGATTGTCCTGAAATTAGTGAAAAAATACAACAAGGCCTGCTCAATTCCAACCCCCAGACTCCAAAACTTTACCTGTTAACCCTTTACCCAACGTAACGGCCAAAACCGGCCAGCACTATTCTCAAAAATCGCCAATTAATTTTCAAAATATTTTCATTTTTTGTCTCAAAAACATAGGTTATGACCCCTCGTTGGAACGAGCTCGTTCCAACGAGGGGTCATAACCTATGTTTTTGAGACAAAAAATGAAAAAAATTAGTTATTCAAGAATTTTTTTTGCAAGTGTCGTCTGCTTTTCATGTTAGGTAAAGGGTTAACAAAAATCCACAGGAATAAAATAAAAGGACAGGTACTAGGGAGACCTATAGTCAGCAGAAATGGTTGCCCAACTGAAAATATCAGCAGTTTTGTGGACGAACACATCAAAATTTTCGTCCCTACGTACAAAAGTTACCTAAGGGATACCACCCATCTTCTAAATACTCAAGACGACCTTGATAACTTACCAGTAAATTTTCTGCATTGCACGATGGATGTCACATCACTGTATACAAACATACCGAATCAAGAGGATCTTGTAGCCGTCGCATGGTGCTTCAGGAGGCATAAACTCCATTGGGATGTCTCATCCCACCATTTACTAGAGTTACTCTAATTGGTCTTACATTGCAATAATTTTGAATTCAATGGGACACTATCTCCAGATTGCTGGCACAGCCATGGGAACTAAACTAGTACCCAGCTACACCAACATTTTCATGGGCGAACTTGGAAACAAACTTCTTGAGTGCTTTAGACTCAAAGAACTTTACCTTAGCTTCGTCGACGATATTTTTCTAATTTGGACCCACGGGGAAGAATCCCTGAAGGAATTTATTTCTTCCTGCAACCAGGCACACCCCACCATTAAGTTCACCGCTGAATATTCATTAGTTTCTGTCAATATTTTTATACTGTACCAATGACCCAGACATAGCTGGTGCTAACTCTTAAAATATAGGGCCAAACACAAATTTTGCCCCCCAATCCCCAAAATTTGCATCTAAAACTAAAGAAAACATGTCCTGAAAGGCCCTCCACACTTCGCCCCTACTGCGCATGCGCAGTGTCAAGGACGTTCCGAAATTGGCGCCATTTATCATTCTAAGTTTGGCCCTTCATCAGTTAACATCTGACTGATCTTTGTGCTTTTAAATCTCAGTTTAAATGATGCCAGACACTTAAATATTAGTGAAATGGTGATTCTAAGGAGGATAGAAAAGGAGGAGAGGAAAAGAATGTGTGACAGAATATTATCAGGGCTGTAACTTAAAATTTTTTAATGAAATTATGTTAAGTTACCTATTTTCAAGGCAGCAGCCATTTTGTTGTCATTCTGATTATTTAGTTACACTGTTTTTTCAAGTGTTTTTCCTCTCTCCCTGTCCTTTAAGTTCCCCCTTGCTATTCTCCCATGCTTTTGGCATAATTTCTGTAATTATTATTACTAAAATTTCCTGGGAGTTTTAGCTGAATAACAGAATGAATTCTGTTCTTTCCCCATGTTTACGTCTTCACCTACGGGTGGTTAGGCGTTGTGTTCTGCATCTACCATCTGATGTTCTGCAGTTTCTTCCCTGGAAGTCTCTGTTTTGCATCAGATGGTGTATTTTTGGTAACTGATTTCGGGCCTGGGTGCCTGGAGTCTTATTTTAGTGTTTTTACACTCATTGTTTACATTTACAACAGCCCTCTGTGTGAGGGGGGGATTTCTAAATAATAATATCTTTATGTTATTTTAATCATAACTAGATACATTATTATTGTTCGTAAGTGTTGAATAAATTGTTTAAAATATTTTTAAAATTTTTGTCCACACTTAGGCTTGGGATCCATTGGGGCTCAACGTTACTTTTCAGAAACTTGGGCTGTTCTGAAAAAATATTTTTTCAAAATATTTTGATTTCAATTATTTTTTCTATATTAATGGATCATATTATTATTATGTATTTTGATTGCCAGGGGTTAGTGCGAGTACCAGGACTTGTTTTCTTTTCACATTGAAAGGATATTGATCAATTGTTTTAAGAGGAAGTCTTCCTCTGACCTTATTATCATTCTATATGTGGTCAGTGTACTCGCATTAACTCCTGTTCTGTATCGTATGATTTCGATGACAATATGGGAAGCGTATGTCACGGTATGTTGTTGGGGATTTGGACACTCCGGTCCTTTCCCCGCAGGGTCACTCTACTTTATCAATTTCTATTTCAGACGATCAAGATTAGGGTGATGTATCTGTGATGTCTTCCAACAGTGTGCCTCCGTCGTCACAATTAATGAAGGGCTAGCGGAAAAGTGCTCATGTAATACGCCAATTGCGTAAGAGGACCCTAGTAGGTTCGACGGCCTTTGACGTCCGCTAGCTCGCCCGGTGTAGCGTCCATTCACCGAATGGTTCGGCAGCCGGGTTCGTCCGTTGCGGTCTAGAAGGAATTTTGGGGTGATGCGAGCACTATAAAATTAACTTAATGCACACCCAGTGACGGCGGATCGGAGGGAGAACGGAGGAAGCCTTTTAGTCCGGTTCATAGCTCGTTCCGGTCCATCCGGACGGCAAGCGAGAGAGGCCCCTCTCTCGTTCAACAACATCTGGCCCCAGATGTTGTGGTACAAATGTGTCGTTAGCGGAGCATACGTCCGTCGCTCGGGACGCTCCGTTGTATAGGCAGTCCGCTGAGACTGCTAAGGCTTCCTCTTCTCGTCAGCGCACACGACCGCACCTTGGCTGCGTGACCGCCGATATATTACCAGCTTCGCCGATCAAGGATTCTTCGGCGACCAGGTCACACCATCCGGCAGCCAGGGATTCGAGACCGATGGACTCCGGACGTTCGCATAGGAAAAGTATGCGGGAGCCATCTGATGCGGAGCTGCCCTCGGCGAAGCAGCGATAGACTGCGCCTCCGCAGGTCTCGACGCCGGACATTCTTGTGCACATAGCACAGCTTATCGCAGCATCCCAGCAGCCGACAGAAACGGTGTCGGATCGAGAATTATCCGACAGCGCTGGGTCGGTAGCCGGGGACTCGAGGCCTGCAGACTCCGGACGTTCGCATAGGAAGTGTGCGGGAGTCAACGTACACGGAGCTTCCAGCGGCAATGCATCGTAAGTCCGCTATTGCACAGGCCTCGGGAACGGACGTGCTTTCCTTAATAGCACAGTTTATCGCAGCATTCCAGCATCAACTGAATCTGTCGCATATATTTTATCCGACGATGCTGGGTCGGGACGCTCCGCGGAAGCGGGTACGGACGTCCGAAAGTTTCATCCGGTCCGACGGGATACCGAAAGGGATTCGGTGGATTTCAAGCTTTCCCTTTCGGAACAACATATGCTGCGATGCCGGATAAGAAACTGATAGCGTCGGTGAATTTTTTGGTTCGGTTCAGGGACATCGTCCCTCAGTTCCGACATAGTCCAATAATGTCACACAAACTTTCGAATTATTGAACGACGCTATATATATTATTATTTTATGCTTGCTATCCAAGCATTTCTGGTTTCTTGTTCGAAGAGTTATGGAGATGTCTTTCAAAAGTGTGCCTCTGTCGTCATAGTTAATGAGGAGTTAGCGGCAATAAGTGCTCATGGAATATGTCTATCGCTTACGGAGTGACATTCGCTAGCTCACCCGGTGTAGCGTACATTCATCGAATGGTTCGGCTGCCGGGTTCGTCCGTTGCGGTCTAGGAAGGAGATTTGGGTGATGCGAGCACTTTAATTACTTTAGTACTCACCCAGTGACGGCAGATTGAGGACAGATCGGAGGAAGCCAACAACATAGGGGACCGCATGTTGTGGTTCAGATATTTTACATTCGGAGCATATGTCCGTTGCTCGGGACGCTCTGTTATATTGACAGTCCGAGAGACTGTCTTTAATGCTTCCTCATCCTCACAGCAGGGCACACGACCGCACATTGGCTACGTGACCTCGAGTATCCGATCAGTTTCGGCATTCAGTGATTCCACAGCGAATAGGTCGCGCCATCCGGTAGCCAGGGACACGAGGCCTATACACTCCATTCGCTCGCATATTGGAAGTATGCACGGGGTAACGATCTCGGAGCTTCCTGCGGCAATGCATCGTAAGACCGCTGCTCCTCAGGCCTCAGTGACGGACGTGCTATCCGAGTTAGCACAGTTGTTTCGCAGCATCCCAGCAATTGACGGTTTCTCGGTCGAATCAGGAATTATCCGACGGCGCTGGGTCGGTGCGGTCCGCGGTTGCATCAAGCTACGGACGACCGAACGCTTTATAGGGTCCGACAGGATGGCGAAAGGGATTCGAAAGATTTCGAGTTTTCCCTTTAGTAGTATCGGAAGATGCCTTTCATATCTTCTGGCATTTCTTCCAGTGATTATTTTTCGGACTTCATTGCTGCGATCTTGGATAAGAGACTTATAGCGTCATTGGACTCGGATTTTTCGATCGGTACAGGGACTTTGTCCCTGACTTACCGACGCAGTCCAATATTGTCATTACAACATGTGTTTTATTTTTCGACGCTATATATTTATATATATATACAAGCCTGCTACTAAGCATGATAGTTTAGTTTCTTGTCCGCGTGGCTCATTTCTGCCATTTTATCTTTTTTACATATAGTTTATTTTGGCAGAGCAGGGCATACCGAGAGTTCATATGCGTCTAGACGGTGTGATTAAAGACTGCATATATTCTTTTTCGCCGTTTATGTCTTTTCCAATTTCAATGTTGGGAACGACATTATGTATAGTAGACTTAACTTAGACGCTTTATTATACGTAATCCGCCTTACTGAGGCGTTATCATTACGTCTTCAAGAAAAGATTTACGGGATATTATTCTCAATGTAATTTCTTTTGAGGGCAGTAGTTTGTTCACGTATAACTCCGCCCTTCAGTGGCTGATTGGAGTTGGTTAGACGTGATGCAGCTTCATCCACGCGTGGATAGTAGGTTAAGAACTCTCTCAGAGTCGCTTCGTTCTCGGAGGAGCTTCTCTTCGACGGCAACTTTCCGGCAATCCATGAATTGCTTGATTTATACATTCTCTTGTCTATCTAGTGTTACAAGAGATTCAGACTGGGGCAAACATTCGGTGGTTGACTCAGAGAGTGCCGCCGCAGTTGCCGGACCCGAGTGTGGCTGTTATGATGGTTTCCAGTCAAACAGATTGGGATATATACTGATCCCTACGGATTCGAAGTGCCAGGGTCTTTGGGTTCCGCAGTCTTTTAGCTATCAGTTTAACTTCCGCGGAATAATGTTTTTTAGGCTTGCTTTATGTCATTGCATGAACATTATTCAGAAACGCATGCCCAAATTCCTGTCCTTTAATTCGACAGTAGTGGCGTATCTCCGGAACCAGGGAGGCACTCTTTCGTTTCCGTTATTCAATTTAATGGAAAGAATCCGTCTGTTGGTTATAGTACACCAAGTTCAGTTTTGATCCGTCATATTCTGGGTCGTCTGATTGTTTTAACGCACTCCCGTTCTCTTACGGGTCGCTTGTTGCTGTCAGAATGGACTCTCAACAAACAAGTATTCAATCAGATTTGCTATCTATGGGAGCGCCCAATGATGTTTTATTTATGACACAGCTTGCTAATCATTTGCAGACGTATGTGTTGGCTTGTCCAGATCTCTGAGCTAATACTGTTAACGCTCTATTGATCTATAGGACGGAATGATAGGATACGCGTATCCTCCGGCGCTGTTGTTTTAGCAGGTATTGCTAAGATAAACAACCACAATACATTTCTGTTGATAGCATCTCTATCTTCACAGAGATCATGAGTAATTTACTCTCTTGTCTACTGTGGATCTTAACGTGAAATCTTCCTCTATGTGAGGATCTTTTTTCACTGGGTAAATCGTGTCATCTTTATCACAACCAGCAAGGTCGCAACCTTCATTTATTCCATTGTGTGGTCCGTATTGCATTGTAAGCACTGTACTGGACGAGCTTTGGACGCGATTTCTTACTATAGGAGATCCTCTTCTTCGCTATTCTATGCGACTAAAGTGGAGGCTCTTCCGTCGTGGTGTAGGGATCATTATGTTCATATGGTTGATCCCTCCATACTACTCATTGCAACTTTTTAGTATACTTGTTTGACAAGATCTACTGCAGCCTGTTATTATTTAGGTTATAGGTTTATGTTACCTCATACCTATGCACTCTATGATAGTTTACAATTGAGTCTTTTGTCTCTTTATCTAAGTCAGTTAGTAACTTTTTGATAAATAGACTTAGAATCTTTAGATTAAATTCCTATACGGATTTTAACTTCAGGTTCTTATTTAGCTAAGTAATCATTTGAGCCTCTGGAAACAGTAGTTTTCAAATTCTGACCTTTTAGACAGTAATTCTGTTGATTTCTCTTTTACTGTAGAGTCAGTGAGTTTCATGCACTATCGATGGATGATTTTCACTTTCATAGTTTCGGAATCAATACTTCCGTTACTATTTAGGTTGGATTGTTGCATAAGAGTTAGGCTCCTATTATCCGGAACCTATTATTTTAAGGTCCTTCCGTCTTCGTATGGGCATAGGCCTTTACTCTTTCCGGGTACAGTTTATGTATTTATAAACAGATATCTGTTTATTACAAGGGCGTAAGCTTCTTCTGTCTTTGATGTCTAGTAGAAGGACGTTACGCTCCATTTTATTGTTAATGGATTCTATTAACTAGCGTACTGCTTATGGTATATCATTGGCTTAGCAGTTGTGCTTAAGATTTCGGCTCATGAAGTAAGAGTTCTTCTACTTCTTGGGCTTACATTAATAGTGTTGCTATTATAGATTTTTGAAGGCTGCTCATTGCGCTCAGCCATCCATTCATGAATTTTATCTCAGAAATATCGAGTCCATTTCTGGAGGCCTCTATTGTTAGGTCTATTATCTACTGCTCAGAATGTCATTCACTTAACAGTTGCTACTATAGCTAGGTAGGCTGTCTGTTTCGGCAGTGTCTCCGTTCGGCTGCCCTCTTCGCTCTGGGCTATTTGACCCAGGGCAAGAAAAAGGGGGGGGGGGGGGAGGGTGTTCCCTTGGGTCACCTGTTTTTACTATGAAAACAAGGGGATATCTCCTCCGGAGTTAGTAATTCTGAGCTGTTATTGGGATGGTTGTTTAGTGAGAAGTTTAAGTTTATAAAATTCATTCAAGTCTTAGTTTTTAAAGTATAGCTTTTGAATATTGCATATGTCAACGGACATGATTATGCAATTCTCACACACTTTTAGGAGTATAAGAGTCTCTATTCTCTAGACTTACTTTATTATTGGCTTACTTTAAAAATTATTAGTATAAGGATTATTGGATATTAATAGAGTACATGGATGTATGAAGCTCAATTTTTGGAAGGTGTTGTATCTTTCTAATTTATCATAAATAAGAAAGATACATGTAAGGCCTATTACTTCTTTTCCCTACAGGGGATGACTCTATTTTATTTTATTGAGCATATTCCATTTTGCTCTATGTCCTTGGCCCTCCAGCCTTTTTACTATTCAGCTATGTCTGGGTCATTGGTACAGTATAAAAATGTTAAAAAATTTATAGTAATTTATATATTTTTTATACTTACCAATGACCCAGACGGGGATGGCCCTCCCAGGAGTTGGGAACTCTTGCCTCCCCGCTGAGTACATAGCGCTTACCAGGCACTGGTTATTAGAATGATAAATGGCGCCAATTTCGGAACGTCCTTGACACTGCGCATGCGCAGTAGGGGCGAAGTGTGGAGGGCCTTTCAGGACATGTTTTCTTTAGTTTTAGATGCAAATTTTGGGGATTGGGGGGCAAAATTTGTGTTTGGCCCTATATTTTAAGAGTTAGCACCAGCTATGTCTGGGTCATTGGTAAGTATAAAAAATATATAAATTACTATAAATTTTTTAACTTTCTGGACATTACCATCACCAAGATGGGAAATAAAATCGAAACCGATTTATACAGTAAACGCACAGACACACATGCATACCTCCGCTATGATTCTTGCCACCCCAAGAAGCAGATCCAGGGCATTCCCTGCAGTCAACTGTTTGGGGTGAAACATATCTGCAGTGATAATACTGACTTCAAAAAACATGCAGAGAGACTGAAAACTTTTTTCATTGAGCGAGGTTATCCCATTAAACTGATCAGGGAGTCGATTAAGAAGGTAGATAACTTACAAAGGAGTGTTCTCCTGAGAGGTAACACTAAACCAGTGACCGAACTCAACCCCACACCCTATGTCCTCAATTTTCACCTAGAATGCCGCAATATATACAATCATGCATCCAGACTGTGGTCCATCCTTGCAAGTACCAAAGCCGGCAGAAAACTTTTTTCTGACTACCCCCTACTAGCTTTCAGATGTAACTAATCACTTAACCCTTTGTTACTTTTTTACGTGTTATTACGTATACTTTTGTACGTGTTATTACGTATATTTTTGTACGTGTTATTACGTATACTTTTGTAAGTGTTATTACATACGAAATCAAACAGCACGTTGATATTTTGTGGTCATTTGTTTTGTTATTATTTTTCGATTTTTTAAAGTTTTAACCTCAAATTCCTATTTTCTCCCGAATAGTGCACAGTGACAACCGTTGGGCCAAATGTTATCGCAGCTTAAAATACTAACATAATCCTGCTGTCAAGACTTCTTAACTGGTTGAGTGCTAGAGGCCACTATCAGGGCTTTCAAAAAATGAGGATACCAGAGCAGACACCAACACTTTCCTTACTTATATTTCATATTCAGTCAAACACAAATAATATTTTGTTTATGTAAATTTGTTTTATTACGAATTATTGGAGAGTGCCCCTGGGCACTCTCCAATAATTTGTAATAAAACAAGTTTTGAATGACAAATTCAGACCACCAAAAATAATCTAGCCCTCAACCAGATAATCACTGATGTGAAAAATATATTGTTATTTGTACTTTCCGATGTTTGACGCTGTATTTTGAAAAATGTTGATGAAACTGAATTCCCAGTGACGTTTGAAAGTCAGGATAATTAAAGTCTCAAAGGGTTAAGAATATTTTGACACGAGCAAGAGTAGCACCAACAGATTAGTGGCCTACAAATGCAGAACCCCTTTTCACCATGCAACTCCCGCTAGTGCTAAGTTTGCCCGAATCTCCCCTCACAATTGTGGTTCAAAAGCACGGCAACCAATAAACGGCACAGAGCGCCATTCAAATCCAGTTGTCAAACAAGAAACTGTATCTACTTGATTACCTGCCACAAATGCAAGAAACAAAACGAAAAGACATTTCCAAGTTAGAATTAAGGAACATCTTTTGTGATACCTGCCACAAAAGAGAGACTCCAGTTTCAATACAGTGGAACCCTGTTAACTGAATAGCCTCTCTAACAGGGATGTTGTCACTTTCTTGTATTCTAGAGATAAACTTAGCATTTATTCTATTATATCTTGTTTGATATAATAGATTAAATGCCTGTATTGGATTTACCTTGGTCAAATAGGTCTATAAATAAAGGAAAACTGGGGAGAGTCTGGGTAATTTCTCGATAGGTTACAAGATTTTTTTGTTCAATTAATAGGAGTTTACTCTATAACCTATATTCAAGTAACAGGTCAAATTTGTACTGGAGCTATGGTAAATGTTTTTGTGTTGGGAAATTATATTCAATTAACAGGGTTATTCAGTTAAGAGATATCCAATTAAGTGGGTTCCACTGTACATTTCAATAATGAAGGCCATTCTTGTGAAGACTTGACATACAGAACTATCCATGACCTCAGATCAGATCCTGAGAGTGCTGCCTCCACTCCACATAGACAAAAATGCGAAATGCAATGGATATGTACACTACACACGCTCACACCAGTCGGCCTGAACAGAAAGGATTTCTAATAATATATTTTCACTTTGCAATGCTTTAGCAGTGCAAAGCCTTCTTGCACTCAAGGGCCAAAATACACCACTACCCATATGCTATTCTGTAGATTATGAGGCCTAAAACATAAAAGAAACCAAGAAAATGAACTTTTGATGGCAAAGAAATAATTACAAAAATAAAAAATAATATAAAAAACCACCCACCCACATGCAATTTTACAACAAATGGCCTGAGAAACAGAAGATCTACTTTATGGGGCCTAAACTCATAGAAATGAAATATCTGCAACTGGAGTACTAATTATGTTACCTTTTATTTTTGGAAGAAATATAATTTTAGCAAATGTTTTTGTTTTCTTTTAATTTTTGCATGGTTGTCTCTTAATTTGTGTGTAGTAAATGGATAATATTTATTTGAACAAATCTCATTGTTATAAATGATCAAATTTACACATGCTTGCCTTCATTTGTTACCCTTTATTTAACCATTTACCTAACATGAAAAGCAGACGACACTTGCAAAAAAATTCTTGAATAACAAATTTTTTCCATTTTTTTCTCTCAAAAACAGGTTATGATCCCTCATTGGAACGCACTCGACAAGCTTGTTCGAACAGGGGGTCATAACCTATGTTTTTGAGACAAAAAATTGAAAAATATGAAAATTAATTGGCAATTTTTGAGAATAGTGCTGGTCGGTTTTGGCTGTTACATTGGGTAAAGGGTTAAAGTAATTGCCTAAACTGAACAACACTATTCACAAAAATAATCATTCAAATTTTATTATTTTTTTGGCTCAGAAACATAGCTTATTACCCCTCATTGGAATGAGCTTGTTGAGCTCATTCCTGTAAGATGTAATTAACTACATTTTTGAGACAAAAAAAATTAAGAATTCTGGTTATTCACGAATTTTTTTCAAGTGCTGTCTGAGTTAAAAAATCAAAAGAAAACCAATCAAAAAGCCTGTTGAGTCCCATTGTTATAGATACTCAAATTTACACATAACCTCATAGAAATAAAGTGCCTGTCAGTGGATAACTTAAATATGTGACCTTTTATTTTTGTAGGAAATATAATTTTCCTAATTATTTTTTTTTAATTTTAGCACTGTTATGTGTTATCTGTAATTTCTGTTTTGTAAAGTGGTAATATTTGTTTTAAAAATAAACAGAATAATAAAAAAATGTTGTTAACCCTTACGCTGACGAATGTGACTATTGTCAAACATTTTATTACAGTATTCTGGACTTGGAGATTAACTCCTTGCATATTGCTGAAAGATATTCCTGCTCATGACATAATATCTGATACCACTGAAATAGGTAGCATTTGTACACATTTAACCAAATTTCCCTCTCCACCCACCCCCCACCCCAACCCTGTAAATTGAATGGACTTTTTGAACTATGATTTCTTGAGTAAAAATTCAATGAATTTTTCATCAAATCTAGTCATGGCTGCTATGAAGCAGCCATGACTAGATTTTATGAAAAATATTTTGAAAATACTCAGCAGGTTGAGAGTTAACACTGTCATCTGATTAACCCTTTACCCAACGCAGACGATATCAAAATTTATTATTTTAAATATCATTTCTTGAAATTTTTCAAAAAATTTCAACAAAACCATATCATGTGACCCCTCGTTGGAACGAGTTCGTCGAGCTCGTTCTAACGAGGGGTCACATGATATGGTTTTGTTGAAATGTTTTGAAAAACAATATTTTTTCAACTGCTGAATTTGCATATTCTGCGGGCAGATGCGGCCGATTCGTTGGGTAAAGGGTTAATTGTTGGAAACAGCCATTCTCATTCCAACAGTGAATCAGATAATAGAGTTATAAGTGCGTCATAAAATTTTATTACATTTCCTCATAAATAAGCATATAAAACGATAGGACTTCCATATATGGTTAAAGTCAAGGCGTGGCAGACCAAGGGTTAAATTTCATCGTAATAGATTATCAAATTTACACATACTAGCCTTCAATTTGAAAGAAAATTCCTCTGACAAAAGGTGACCCTGGCGGTCAAAAGTGTTGTTAAACCCTAATAAATTTATAAATAGAAAGAAAATTTCTAACTTCTTAATGAAATGCAAGCAAATTACATTAAACAAGGACATTGACAAAGGAATCTTATCTGTGATATTCAAAGAACAGAAAAACTTGTTTCAAGACCAATTTTGGCAATTCATTTTATTGCTTTTAAGATGTAGATTATGTAATAATATTCTGTTATAAGACACATTATTGAGAAAGCCTCAAGTTTCCTTCTCTGCAGTATGTCAATGAATGGTATTTTATTGCAAAACTTTTCATTTTTGGTATGACAGTACCAAATATTTGAATTAGAGTTATCCCCCTTGGAAAGTTGCACTTGGAAATGGTGCAATCTCCAGTACTAAGCAGCCTTGAGAAAAAAAATATTGTCTTAAAAAAACTTTGAAGCATTGTACCGAAATCTGGCATTATTTATGAATATCCCAGAGAAAAAATGGAAGGATTTGATGAATTTTGGGACCCCAAAAATATGGTGTGTTTTTATGGGAATTTCCCCCACAAAAATGTGCCCATGTAGTTTCCTTCCTGTCAATTTTTCTCTCTTATTTGTTGAATGACCAGTTTTGAGCACAGAAAAAGTTGTCTGAAGGGCAAAACTTGACAAAAATATTTGAATGCTTAAATTAAAATGATGCAATATTTTTTTTCACATAAATGTTATGTTGGTCACCTTTGGGGATATATTTAGTCTATTATACCTGTATTGGAAAATAGACTGTAGCACTGAAACACTTAATACTTTGCTTAACAAATTTGTTAATACATTCTGTGGTAAGGCCTAAAAAAATTAAAAATCTGTTTCTCAGGCCCTCCCGCATGGTCCTTTGGCTGCCGCATGCGCTCTTTTTATAACCAATGGAAACTTTTAAAAAATCAAAATTAAATGGTTTATGTCTGATATTTTACCAAAGTTAAAAAAATTGATAAATTTGTCCCTTGAGTGCAAGATGGCTTTGCAATGCTTTAGCATTGCAAAGCTTTCTTGCCAGGCCTGAAAATAAGCAGTCTGCAGAATGAGGTCCCCAGAGGGTGAATTTGATGATGCTATCCCATGCAGTGGGCCAATTTATCCTCTGGGTACCTCCTTCTGTTTATTTTTGAAACCCTGATTCAGATTGAGGTTCAGAGAGGGAAATTTAGTGATGCTACCCTGCTGTGCAGGGTAGCATCACTAAATTCACCCTCTGGGGATCTCATTTTGCAGATGACTATCTGCTTATTTTCTGGCTTGCTTCTTGCTCTCAAGGGACAAAATACACCACCTCCCATGCTATTCTGTAGATTATGAAGCCTAAAACATAAACCAGGATATGAACTTTTGATGGCAAAGAAATAATTACAGAAATAAAAAATAAAATAAAAAAATGCTCGCCCGCATGCAATTTTACAAATAATGGCCTGAGAAACAGAAGATCTACTTTGTGGGGCCTGAATGCAAACATCAGCATTCAAATTTGAATATTTTTTTTTCAAATTCTTGGCTTATGTTCTCTCATTGGAAGGAACCTGACAAACTTGTGCCAGTGATTGTCCATAACCTCTCATTTAGAAAAGACAAAATGATATTTTGAAGTGCTAGAAGTCACTATCAGAGCTTTCCAAAAAATGAAGGTACCAGAGCAAAAGTAAACATTTTCCTCACTCATGTTCCATATTCAGTTAAATGCAAGTAATATGTTGTTTATATAATTTGTTTTAATACAGCTGCAGACACTCTCCAATAATTTGTAATAAAACAAATTTTGGTGAACAACTTTCGACCGCCAAAAATAAACTAGCCCTCAAGCAGTTAACAAAAGCTATTGCAAATGAACCATGGATTTTGCAATTGGTTTGCAGGGTCAACCTTTTCCAATTCAATTTAGTTTCTTCCAATCGCCCTCGGACACTGGGAAATTTGTGACTGAGTGGTTAGAGCATTGGCCTTTAACCCTTTACCCAACGCAGACGATATCAAAATTTATTATAATTAACTATCATTTTTTCCAAAAATTTCAACAAACCTATATCATGTGACCCCTCGTTGGGACGAGCTCGTTCCAACGAGGGGTCACATGATATGGTTTTGTTGAAATTTATTGAAAAATATTGTTTTTTTCAACTGCTGAATTTACATATTACGCGGGCGGATGCGGCCGATTCGTTGGGTAAAGGGTTAACCCTTTACCCAACGAATCGCCCACATCCACCCGCGTAATATGCAAATTCAGCAGTTGAAAAAACACTATTTTTCAAAAAATTTCAACAAAACCGTATCATGTGACCCCTCGTTGGAACAAGCTCGTCGAGCTCGTTCCAACTCGTAAAATTGTCACCAACACAATATGACCTTGGCTATTAATGTGTCGTTAAACCTTAATAAAAAAAAAATGAATTAGGTTTCAAATGGTATTGTTCTTTTTATACCCCCCACAACTAGTTGTGAAGGAGGATTCTGGAATCACTTGTCTGTCCATCCGGACGTCTAGACATAATTTTGGCCAGAGATTTTCTCAGATGTTTATGGATCAATCTGCTCAAAACTTGGTATGAATGTTCTCCACCATGGGAACCTGTGTACCTGTGATTATAGTTCCAGTCAGATTATTTTTGCCAGAATTATGCCCCTTTTAGACTTGAAAAATCAGGCCTAGAATATTGTCCAGAGATTTTCTCAGATGTTTATGGGTTGATTCCTTTGAAACCTGGTATAGTTGTTGACTACCATGGCAACCTGTGCACCTGCGATTATAGTTTTGATCAGATTTTTTTGCCAGAGTTATGCCCCTTTTTGTCTTAGAATAATCATGACGGCAGGGGTTATGGATAGGCCCATCTGGGACAGTCACACTTTTAATTACTATTGTTTCAATTTCTGTTATTCACACTGAAATTTTTTGGTTGGTTCAAAACCTTTTTTTGTGTAGAAAACATGTAGATTATCAAACTTATTCAGACCTTCAGACCTTTTTTCATGAATATGAAAAAAATCCAATGATTGAACCGACTGTATCTCAAAACGCCAAAAAAATGAAAATCTGTACCGGTGAGTTTACACAAGAGAACAATAGTCTTAACCCTTTACCTAACATGAAAAGCAGACGACACTTGCAAAAAAAATTCTTGAATAACTAAATTTTTTGTCTCAAAAACATAGGTTATGACCCCTCGTTGGAACGAGCTCGACGAGCTCGTTCCAACGAGGGGTCATAACCTATGTTTTTGAGACAAAAAATGAAAATATTTTGAAAATTAATTTGCGATTTTTGAGAATAGCGCTGGCCGGTTTTGAACGTTACGTTGGGTAAAGGGTTAAGGCTATAGTCTATATCTAATTAGCATCAGGTATTTTGTTGGAAGAGTCTATAACCGTGGGGAATAAACATGAGTGTCTGTTGCGTAATTCTTACTGATGTTTGAATGATTTGTAAAGCTTGAGAAGCATGTCTTTGTTTGCTCTCCAATTTTTACCTCTGATTATTTTCAGAAAATTGATAATGGATACCATTGACTTGTCTGTATATACAGTACGTGTGGAGTGTATTATCATTAAATCACCTGCAGAGTGGCAATTCCACCCAAGCAATAATTACAAATTTGTTGCAAAGCATAACAAGCACAAGCAAAGTTCCAGCCAATGGACCTCTGGGTTATACCCAGAGGTCCGTTGGCTGAAACATTGCTTGTATTTTTGTCCACATGTACAGAATTTGAAAGTGATAAGTTGAGTTATAACTCTATTCCCCGGGTGATTTAGTTACAATCCACTCTCCACGTACCATATATTACTTATTATTATATATCTTACACAACTAGTGTACTCTGTTCACCGAACAAATAAAACCCACCGTCTGTATCTCTGATATCTGAACGCAGAAGCATCTCACGAGTGACCACTAATTAGATATAAACTATAATTACTATCAAAACAAACTCACCGAGGTGTGAATTTTAGTTTTTCGGCATTTTGAGAACACACCGATTGAACCATGACAAGGAACTCTGTTTTGATTTTGAAGGATTAGCAAAACCAACCGCTGAAAAATTCCATATGCAGGGTTCTCAAAGGGCATTGGATTCAAGGAATGGCCTTGAATTTGACAAAGGGTCACCCGGGCCTTAAAATCATGGAGGGGTGCCGGAAGGTCTTGAAAATCCTTGAAATAAAAATGCCAACGAAGCACATAATCATAATAATATAGTTTTATATGCTAGAGTTAATAAAGGCGTAGTCATAATTAGAACCTTCTAGTTATTAACCCCTCCTCCCACTTCACTTCAAAGGAAATGGGAGGAGAGGGTAATGACTGGAGGGTCGTAGTTAGGACTAGTGAAGGCAGACCTTAAAAATCCATGAATTTGGCTATTGAATAGCCTTGAAAACAGAAAGGTTCACAGTTTGAAATTGACCTGCAGTAATTATTACATGGTGTCCTTGGGTATGACACTTAACCCTTTGCATGCTACTGGCGGATATTCCTGCCCAGGACAGGATCTGTCTTGACATTGAAATATGTATAATTTGGGCACAATTAATCAAATTTCTACCCTGTAAATTTAATGATTTTTTTCCCCAATAATTTCTTGAGTTAAATTTTGAAGAATTTTTCATTGAACCCAGTCATGGCTGCTTCACAGCAGCCATGACTAGATTTGATGAAAAATATCCTAAAAATACTCAGTGGGTTAAGAGTTAATCCTGATTGCCCACATGGTGCCACAGTGGCTGTTTACTAAAGCATACAGTACTTATATAATGGACTTGCCTTCAATTGCTGCCAATCCTCTTGTGCAGATTTACTATCTAAGGGAGTCTGACAGTTGCTCACCGCTGTTTGGTGGTTCTCTCTGGGTTCATTGCACATAAAACTGTCTGACATGATGTAACCCTGGAGTTGAAAGTGTCATTAAATACCAATAAAACAAATTGCCAAGATTTGAATTTTTGTCACAAAAATATATGTGTCCTTCTAACTGTGATATACATATTTTTTATTATATTTATAAGGTTTAATAAGAACTTAATAAAAAAAATTGAAGGACCCCATATGTTCATTACTTTTACCCATTTTGTACAGCATATAATCTACTTCAGACTTATTTTTCTTGCACATTACCATTTTAATTCTTTGCAGGCATGTTGAAGTAGATGGAGGGGATAGTACTCCATGCACTTGATTGGAAGTGTTGGGGGGAATTGCTCTTTTGTATATTGTTGTTCTTAGCAATCAGTGCAGAGAGGAAAGTCAGTCGAAAACAAATTCCCTTCTGATTGCAGTTAGATATCTTCCAGCATTGCATGCTCGGTTAATCTTCCAAAAGTACCCTCTCAATCTTCCCAAAAGTGCCTTCTCAAAAATTGCCCTCGCCACCTTTTGTGCTTTCAACACCCCTGATTCTTTGGCAAACACAAAAACTGGGCTATTGAAAAACGGGATCCAGCGCTATTCACAAAAAATTCAATTCAAATTTGATTAATTTTTTCAATTTTTGTGTTGAAAATGTAGCATGAGGTCCTCTCATTGGAATTAGTGAACTCATTCTAGTGAGCTGTCATAAACTATGTGCTCGAGGCAAGAAATGAAGATTTGTAATTATCTGGGGTTCATTCTGTTCTTGTTAGGTTAATCAAAAATACTAAACAATGAACTTAAGCCTGATTCCTCAATTCAGTGTTTTCAATCCGATATTGAAAGTTACCCCAGAATACCAATAAACGTATTTCGAAGTCTCTTCTCCAGTGCTTTTGGTTTATAGAAGCTAACCAGTTAACCCTTTCCCTAACACGACTGTTGGGCGACATTTGAAACAAGTTCAGGAATATCTAAAAAAAAATCATTTTTTAGCTCACCAACTTTAGTTGTGTGAGCTTATGGCATGGCTCGATCGGTCGGTATCAGCGTATGTGTCCAATAATGTTAAAGCTTCTGTTTAGGTCACTTACTCGCCCTGTTTTCATATCATGGCCTTTATAATGCTGCTATATGATGATTATTATCATTCTACAATGATTCAACCCCTCATACCCTGCATTTTAAACATTTTTCTTGACATTTTTAGGTGCGTTAGTTTTCTGTTTAGCTCAGAATTTCATGTTTAACTAAGTGTTTAGGTCAGCTGCTGTGCTCCTTCTCTTCCCATGGCACTTATATTCATCATACATGTTCCTCAGTATCATTGTTCCATGATTAACCCCTCATACGCTGCATTTTAAACATTTTTCTTGACATTTTTAGTTGCGTTTAGTTTTCTCTTCAGCTCAGAATTCATGTTTAATTAACTTAGTGTTTATGTCAGTTTCTGTGTTTTACTTTTAAGAGGTTGTGTTTAGGTCACATGTTATGAGCCTGTTTGATACAGTTCTTGTGTTTGCCAAAGTTACTATCAAAGAGGAACGTTGGTGAGCTATAGGGCATTGGCGTCCTTCTTGTTTGCATAAAAAATAGCTTTTAACCCTTTACCCAACATAACGGACAAAACTGGCCAGCACTATTCTAAAAAAATAGCCAATTACTTTTCATTATTTTTTCATTTTTTGTCTCAAAAACATAGGTTATGACCCCTCATTGGAACGAGCTCGTTCCAATGAGAGGTCATAACTTATGTTTTTGAGACAAAAATGAAAAAAAATTAGTTAAAGAATTTTTTTTTGCCAGTGTCGTCTGCATTTCATATTAGGTAAAGGGTTAAATTCCCATTGAAATGTGCTCGACGAGGCAATTTTTCACAAGCACTGAGACTAGGGGACACATAATTATCCACAATAACACATGGACATACACTAACTCCGGCCATGGGTGGCCATGTGTTATCTTGGTTAATACATTTAGATATAGCTGCTCTGTAGTTTCCGTGAGTCATCATTAAATGGCTTCTCTTTTCAAAATTTGAATGAGTGATATAAAACTCATGAATATCTTTGCTGGAAAACATTGTGGTCAGGTGCAAAGAAGCCTCCCGCGGGCCACACTGACTTTCCATATTTTGAACTATTCCGCAAAAGGGCCAGGGAACTGCCAACAAGTGTGACCTGCCAGAGAGAGTGGGATAACCCCCCCCCCCCCCCCCCCCCCCCCCACTCGGGTCTACTCCCCATCCCTCAGACTCCCAATTCCTGGATCTGACACTGTCATGTTCATTCTTACATCCATGTGGTCCTTCACAGGCCAGAAAATAAGCAGTCTGACATTTGCAGAATGAGGTCCCCAAAGGGTGAATTTTGATGATGCTATCCCATATAGTGGGCCAATTTATCCTGTGGGTACCTCTTTCTGTTTAGTTTTGAGACCCTGATTCAGATTGAGATTCACAGAGGGTAAATTTAGTGATGCTACCCTGCTATGCAGGGTAGCATCACTAGATTCACCCTCTGGGGACCTCATTTTTCAGATGTCAGTCTGCTTATTTTCTGGTTTGGTCCTTCGTGGTGATGTCCCAAACGACAGAAACTAGAAATGCCCTCAATACAGGATAACCTGCATTGTTTTGTGAAAGAAGGTCAGCATTAAATTCCATCAATGAAGACCTTATATTTCCTTATTATTTTTTACTTTCAATTTACTGATTTGACTTATCACATTTACTTGTTGATAAGCTTACTGTAAATGTAAAATTCTTCAGAATATTTTCGGACCAGCCTACTTTCTAAGTGTGTTCTCCCCGTTGAAATGTTAACCCTTTAACAATACACAGGATGTCAGAATTTATTATTTAAATTGTTTTTTTTTTTTAATTTTTCATAAAAAATCAATAAAACCATATCATGTGAAGGTTCATTGGGACTAGCTCTACGAGCCGTTCCAATAAGGAGTCACATGATATGGTTTTGTTGAATATTTTCAAAAATATATTTTCTTCAACTGCTCAATATGTAAATCATGCAGATAGGTGCGGCCAATTCATTATGTAGAAGACTGGATTTTTGTAATTACTTTGTAGTTCTTTTTTATGAAGTTTTTGTAACAAACTGAAATGGACTGTTATAAAAATTATAAAAATAAATTAGTGTTGAAAATCTTCATTGAAGATTTTCAACACTAATTTATTTTATAATTTTTATAACAGTCCATTTCAATTTGTTACAAAAAGATTTTCAACACAAATTTATTTTTATTCCTATCTGTCACATTTCAGGAATGTATGAAATTGTTTATTCAGCAATAATGCTAATCTTTTCACGGGGGTCTTATAAAAACATCTCAATCTTTAATGAGTTAGCAATTGAAACCCAATTAAGAGCTTTTAATACTTTTAATTATGTTAGTATAACCACAATGGATTTTCCAATTCCAGAACAGGTAAAAAGTTTTTGTCATGGTTTCAGTCTTCAAAGGGGCGGTCTCTCAAGACAGGTCTATTATGGCATAAAAACACAAGTTGGTACCAGGTCACAGTGGTCTCTCAAGACAGGTGGTCTCCCATAGCAGGTCCATTATAAAGTAAAACCAATCGGCGCCTGATAGATGTGGTCTCTCAAGACAGGTGGTCTCTCAAGACAGTGATCTCTCAAGACAGGTTTTACTGTATACAAAACAAACAAAAAGACAGACAGAAATATAATAGGTCTATTACCCGCAGGGACATGGCTAGAGGTTTCCGATTGGGAGGTGCAGGATAGTGAATTTCCAACTAAAAGGGGGACTGGGAGGGGGAAACCCTCTCCCAGTCCCTCCACCTAGTTGAAAATTCACTACGGAGAAAAAATTTGAAAATGAAGCCATGAAAGGTGGCATAAAATTGATTCTAGTAACTGAAATGCCAACACATTTTTGATAGAATAATCAGGTTATTATTATTTGGTATTATTCTGGGAATTCAATATGTGCTAAACAAATGCTCAAGTTGAGAACTTTGAGCAATTCACACTGTCTTAACATTAGATGAGATCTTTTGCAAGAAAGGTAAATTTTTGATGAGATCTTTTGCAAGAAAGGTAAATTTTTGATGTTTCATCATTTTGTAACTGCGAATGATGAAATTAACTCAGGATAACGATTTTACATGATGTGATTTTCTTGAAGTGCAGTTCGAGGATTTTTAGCTCAACTTGACAAACTCAAGCTGAGCTATTGCCATCACTTCTCGTCCGTCGGCACACATCAGAGGTCGCATTTATGATCAGATCGCTTTGAAACTTGGTATGCTTGTTTGGTGTGACCTCTAAATGGGAGCTATGGATTTTCTTCCATTTCCGTCAAAAAGTGTTGCCGCGGCCAGCCTTAGAACTCAGTTTAGTCAGACCTCAATATTTCCCTTTAGCACACCCTACAGGGGACATTTATGATCGGATTGCTTTGAAACCTAGCAAGCTTATTTGGGGTGACCTCTAGATGGGAGCTATCAATTTTCTTCCATTTCCATCAAAAAATGTTAATGTGGTCAATGTTCTTAGAACTTAGTTTAGTCAGACCTCAGTATTTCCCTTTGGCACACCCTACAGAGCACATTTATGATCGGATTGCTTTGAAACCTGGCATGCTTATTTGGGGTGACCTCAAGATGGGGGCTATCGATTTTCTTCCATTTCCATCTGTCAAAAAATGTTGCCGCTGGCAACGATCTTTGAACTTAATTTAGTCAGGCATCAATATACTCCTTTGGCACGCCGTACAGAGCACATTTTTGATCAGATCAGTTTGAAACTTTGTATGCTTGTTTGGAGTTACCTCTAGGTGGGAGCTATCTATTTTCTTCTATATCTGCCAATAAATGTTGCTGCTGGCAATGACCTTGATGAACTTAGTGCAGTTATGCATCACAATTTCCCCTTGGCACACCCTGCAGGGCACATTTATTATTGGATCATTTTGAAACTTGGTATGCTTCTTTGGGGTGACCTCTAGATTGAAGCTATCGATTTTCTTCCATTTCCATTAAAAAATGTTGCCATTGGCTACGTTCTTAGAACTTAGTTTAGTCAGACCTCAATATTTCCCTTTGGCACACCCTACAGGGCACATTTATGATTGGATTGCTTTGAAATCTGCCATGCTTGTTTGGAGTGACCTCTAGATGGGAGCTATTGATTTTCTTCCATTTCCATCAAAAAATGTTGCCGCTGGCAATGACCTTTGAACTTAGTTTAGTCAGGCATCAATATATTCCTTTGGCATGCCCTACAGGGCACATTTATGATCAGATCAGTTTGAAACTTTGTATGCTTGTTTGGGGTTACCTCTAGATGGCAGCTATCGATTTTCTTTGATTTCCATCAAAAATTGTTGCCACTGGCAATGACCTTTGATGAACTTAGTGCAGTTATACATCAATATTTCGCTTTTGGCACACCCTGCGGGTCACAATTTTGACTAGATCACTTTGAAACTTGGTTTGCTTGTTTGGGGTAAGCTCTAGATGGGAGCTATTAATTTTCTTCCATTTCCGCCAAAAAATGTTGCCGCTGGTAACATTCTTAGAACTTAGTTTAGTCAAACCTCAATATTTCTCTTTGTCACACCCTACAGGGCACATTTATGATCGAATTGTTTTGAAACCTGGCATGCTTGTTTGGGTTGACCTCTACATGGGAGCTATTGATTTTCTTCCATTTTTCGTCAAAAAATGTTGCCACTGACAACAACCTTTGAACTTAGTTTAGTCAAGGATCAACATATTCCTTTGGCACGCCCTACAGAGCACATTTATGATCAGGATGGTTTGAAACTTGGTATGTTTGGGGTTACCTCTAGATGGGAGCTATTGATTTTCTTCCATTTCCGTCAAAAATAGTTGACATTTGCAACAACCTCTGATGAACCTAGTAAAAACTTGGTGCAGTTAAGCATCAATATTTCCCTTTCACACACCCTGCAGGGCACATTTATGATTGGATCGCTTGCAAACTTGGTGTTCTTGTGTGGGGTGACATCTATATGGGAGCTGTCGATTTTCTTCCATTTCTGTCAAAAAATGTTGCCGCTGGCCTTTGAACTTAGCTTAGTCAGACCTCAATATTTCCCTTTAACACACCCTTCAGGGCACATTTATGATCGGATCACTTTGAAACTTGGTATGTGTGCTAGAGTTGACCACTAGATGTGAGCTATTGCTTTTTATAATTTCCACAAAAAATTATTGTCGTTATCACCAGCCTTTGAGCGTACTGCCTTTGTGCATCAACTTATCCCTTTTGCACTCTCTGCAGGGAATATTTATGAATTTCTTTCAAAAACAAACATTGCCACAAGCAATGACCTTCTACTTAGTGCAGATGTGCATTAACATCTTCCTTTGGCATGCCTCAGAGAGCACATTCATTATCAGGTTGTTTTGAAACTGTATGCTTATGCAGGGTGACAAAGATAGGAGCTACTGGATTTTCTTTTCATTTCCATCAAAAACTCAGTACTGTGAATTTAATTACTTATTCCCATTTCCTTATTCGACATCAAAATTCGAAAAAAATCAAGGAATATTTTGGTGTTGATGGGTGCCCCCTGAGCAATAAAGAAGATTGACACCTCAACAGCCCCAATCGGACCACATTTAGGGGCCCTACTAAGGCCCCAAAAAGGGCCAGTTGCAAAATATCACCAAAGCAGGTTAAAATTACAGAATATTTTGGTGTTGATGGGTGGCCCCCGAGGAATAAAGAAGATTGACACCTCAGCCGCCCCATCAGACCACATTTAGGGCCCTACTAAGGCCTCAAAAAGGGCCAGTTACAAAATATCCCCAAAGCAGGTTAAAATCAAAGGATATTTTGGTGTTGATGGGTGGCCCCCGAGGAATAAAGAAGATTGATGCCTCAACCGCCGCAATCGTACCACATTTACGGGCCCTACTATGGCCCCAAAAAGGACCAGTTACAAAATATCACCAAAGCAGGTTAAAATCACAGGATATTTTGGTGTTGATGGGTGGCCCCCAAGGAATAAAAGATTGATGCCTCAACCACCCCGATCGGACCACATTTAGGGGCTCTACTAAGGTCCCCAAAAGGGTCAGTTACAAAAATTCACCAAAGCAGGTTAAAATCACGGGATATTTTGGTGTTGATGGGTGGCCCCCCGAGGAATAAAGAAGATTGACACCTCAACCGCCCCAATCGGACCACATTTAGGGGTCCTACTAAGGCCCCAAAAAGGGTCAGTTACAAAATATCACCAAAGCAGGTTAAAATCACGGGGTATTTAGGTGTTGATGGGTGGCCCCAAGGAGTAAAGAAGATTGATGCCTCAACTGCCCCAATCGGACCACATTCAGGGGCCCCACTAAGGCCCCAAACAGCATCAGTTATAAAATATCACCAAAGCAGGTTAAAATCACAGGATATTTTGGTGTTGATGGGTGGCCCCCGAGGACACCTCAACCACCCCAATCGGACCACATTTGTGGAACCCTACTAAGGACCCAAAAAGGGCCAGTTACAAAATATCACCAAAGCAGGTTAAAAGAACAGGATATTTTGATGTTGATGGGTGGCCCCTGAGGAATAAAGAAGATTGACGCCTCCACCGCCCCAGTCGGACCACATTTAGGGGGCCCTACTATGGCCCCAAAAAGGGCCAGTTACAAAATATCACCAAAGCAGGTTAAAATCATGGGATGTTTTGGTGTTGCTGGGTGGCCCCCGAGGAATAAAGAAGATTGACACCTCAACTGCCCCAATTGGACCACATTTAGAGGCCCTACTAAGGCCCCAAAAAGGGCCAGTTACAAAATTTCACAAAAGCAGGTTAAAATCACGGGACATTTTGGTGTTGATGGGTGGCTCCCGAGGAATAAAGAAGCTTGACACCTCAACCACCCCAATCGGACCACATTTAGTGGCCCTACAATGGCTCCAAAAAGGGCCAGTTACAAAAGATCACCAAAGCAAGTTAAAATCACAGGATATTTTGGTGTTGATGGGTGGCCCAAGGAATAAAGAAGATTGACACCTCAACCACCCCAATCGGACCACATTTATGGACCCTACTAAGGCCCCAAAAAGGGCTAGTTACAAAATACCACCAAAGCAGGTTAAAATCATGGGGTATTTTGGTGTTGATGGGTTGCCCCTGAGGAATAAAGAAGATTGACACCTCAACCACCCCAATCGGACCACATTTACTGGCCCTGCTAAGGCCCCACAAAGGGCCAGTTACAAAATATCATCAAAACAGGTTAAAATCACGGGGTATTTTGGTGTTGATGGGTGGCTCCTGAGGAATAAAGAAGATTGACACCTCAACTGCTCCACTTAGACCACATTTAGGGGCCCTTCTAAGGCCCCAAAAAGGGCAGTTAAAAAATATCACCAAAGCAGGTTAAAATCATGGGATATTTTGGTGTTGATGGGTGGCTCCCGAGGAATAAATGAAGATTGACACCTCTACCGCCCCAATCGGACCCCAATTAGGGGCCCAACTAAGGCCCCAAAAAGGGCCAGTTACAAAATATCACCATACCAGGTTAAAATCACGGGATATTTTGGTGTTGATGGATGGCCCCCGAGGAATAAAGAAGATTGATGCCTCAACTGTCCCAATCGGACCACATTTAGGGGCCCTAATAAGGCCCCCAAAAAGGGCCAGTTACAAAATATCACCAACGCAGGTTAAAATCACGGAATATTTTGGTGTTGATAGGTGGCCCCAGTGGAATAAAGAAGATTGACACCTCAACTGCCCCAATCGGACCACATTTAGGGGCCCTACTAAGACCCCAAAAATGGCCAGTTACAAAATATCACCACAGCATGTTAAAATCACAAGATATTTTGTGTGGCTTGGTGGCCCCCAAGGAATGAAGACGATTGACTCTTCAACTGCCCCAATTGAACTCCATTTAGGGGCCATACTAAGGCCCCAAAAAGGGCCAGTTACAAAATATTGTTAAAGTAGGTAAATATCACAGGTTATTTTGGTGTTGATGGATGGCACCTGAGGAATAAAGAAGATTGGCACCTCAACTCCCCCAATTGGACCACATTTAGGGGCCCCACTAAGGTCCACAAAAGGGCCAGTTACAAAATATCACCAAAGCAGGTTAAAATCACAGGATATTTTGGTGTTGATGGGTGGCCCCCGAGGAATCAAGAAGATTGACACCCCAACTGCCCCAATAGGACCACATTTAGGGGCCCTACTAAGGCCCTAAAAAGAGCCAGTTACAAAATATCACCAAAGTAGGTTAAAATCATGGATATTTTGGTGTTGATGGGTGGCCCCGAGGAATAAAGAAGATTGAAACCTCAACCGCCCCAATCGGACCACATTTAGGGGCCCTACTAAGGCTCCAAAAAAGGCCAGTTACAAAATATCACAAAAGCAGGTTAAAATCATGGGATATTTTGGTGTTGATGGGTTGCCCATTCGATGATGTGCTAAACAATGATGTGCTTCAACATAGCCACTATAGACTGGACAAGAAAAATATCAAAAAAAAAGATAACGAAAACTTATTCATCGATTGCTTGAGAGACTGCTTCTTCACGAAAGTAGTTGATAGACCAACGAGAAGCCATAACAAACAAGACTCTCACTCCTTGATCTAATAATTGTAAAAGGTGAGAGCTCGGTACTTGAAATTGAATACCATAGTCCACTGTGTTCCAGTGATCACTTTGTTATTAAAATCGAATGCACATGCTACTTGGACTACACGAAAGAAACGGTAACAGGATTAAATTATGCCAAGGCAAAAATCAGTGAGATTAGAGATGCCGAAAACCGTGATTGGAGTGACCTACTCACAGGCAAGAGAGTAGAAGACATGTTGGAAATGTTTATAGATATCTTTTCCTCGGTGATCGAAAAATATGTGCCTAAAAAATCAAAACGCGGTATGAAAAGAACTTTCACAATAAACAAAGTAGCGATCAAGAGCATTAAAAGAAAGCATAGACTGGGGACAAGACACCTAGAGAACAAGGACGAATCTCGGTACAGGGAATACTGTAGGGCTCGCAACAAAGTTAAGAAACTCACAAGGAATGAGAAAAAGAAAAACGAGAGAATAATAGTAGAATCAATGAAATCGAACAACAAACGGTTTTGGAATTACATTAATTTAAAAAGGAACGCAAAAGGTGAGACGGCAATTGCATACAGTGAGAACGAAAAAGCTGAAGCATTAGCTAACTTTTTTAGCAGCGTCTTTACTGAAGAGGCAACGGAAGACCATTCAAAGCTGGAAGTTGCCAAAATTAACGAAACTACAGATGCTATAATTACTGCTGAGGAATTACTGCCGAGGAAGTGATGACTCTTCTAAAAAACTAGACCCATCAAAAGCCCCAGGACCAGATAGAGCCCATCCTAAAATTCTAAAAGATCTCTCTAATATTATAGATAGCACTCTAGCTATAATCTTCAATGCTTCATTAACATCTGGCGTAGTTCCGTGTGACTGGAAAAGCGGAGAAATGAGCGCAATTTTCAGGAAAAGAAAGAAAAACCTACCGTCAAATTATAGACCAGTCAGCCTAAGCAGCGTACTATGTAATCTACTGGAGAAAATTGTCAGAAGACAAACCATCAACCACCTAGACATAAATGATCTCTTGGGCAAGAAACAATTCGGATTCGTACAGGTAAGATCAACGTCATTACAGTTACTAAATGTTCTACACACATGGACCAAACTTCTAGATCAAGGAGGGGAAATCCATTCCATGTATATGAACGCTTTTGACAAAGTTCCTCGCAGACGGCTTGTTGGTTAACTCAGAAGCTTAACATTAAATGCAAAGATTTGCAAATGGGTCGAAGACTTTCTAAATATGAGAAGACAAGGAGTTCACATAAATTGCCCCTACTCAGATTGGCATGCAGTAACTAGTGGTATTCCCCAAGGATCTGCACTGGGATCGGTTCTTTTTGTGATTTATATTAATGATCTACCAAAAAATGTGAGCTCGGATGTCTACATGTTTGCTGATGATACAAAAATCTTCCAAGAAATAACATCCCAGAACAGCAATAAAGATATACAAAATGACCTGGACTCATTAGTAGATTGGAGCAACACATGGCTTCTGAAATTTCACCCGGACAAATGTAAGTTACGGACCATAAAAAACAAAGGAAAGACTACCACCAGACCTGTATACACAATGAAAAATGACGAGGGACAGAGAATTATACTAGAAGTAATTGAAAAAGACATAGGAGTCCTAATTGATAGTTATCTTACATCTGAAGACCATATACAGAACCAGATCAGTAAAGTCCAGATGTTAGTTGGTCTCATTAGACGTTCGTCCCTATTACTGGAAGAAAAAACCTTCACCCTCCTATTCAAAGCAATAGTGCGCCCCACCTGGAGTATGCAAATTGTGTTTGGGCACCAGGCAAGAAAAAAAAAACATCGAAAACTTTGAAAATGTGCAGAGCAGGGCCACAAAACTACTACCCAACTATAAAGAGATGGATTACTCAGAGAGGATGAAGAGACTGAAGATCCCCACCTTGCGTTTTCGGCGTCTGAGGGGGGATATGATCGAAACATACAAAATTATAACCGGAATCTACGATAAAAAGTTACAGAAGGTCTATTGACAATAAATGAAAAAACAGAGGTCAGGCTTTAAAACTACTCAAATTTAGAAGACTGAGAGAAGTGAAAAAAAACTTTTTTAGCAATAGAGTCATAGATGCCTGGAACAGTTTACCAGTTTACTGGTCATGTTCCGTTGCTTCTGAGTGAAGCAGAGAAAGTTAAAATAAACGTTTCGGAGGCTGGAGACTTTGAGAGGGAAATCAGACAGAAATATAAAAAAAAACCATTCAGGAACGCCTTGGTGAATCTTGGCTAGATATTTGGACAATAGTCTGACAAGAACGCAGTTCTTGCGTAAAGTTGCCAGTACATGTATATATATATATATATATAGTTTCAAGTAAATGAATGTATCTATATGCTAATGTATATGTCGTAACTGAAAAATAATTTTATAGTTTCAAGTGCTAAGGCTAAGTAGTCATAAAGTATTGCTTTAGTAGTAAAAATATTTTACAATTATTTACTTTAAAGCACATATTGGTGCTTTACAGTAAATAACTGCAAAATAATTTTATAGTTTCAAGTGACCTAGTCAATATATTTATAGTAATTGCCTTCCAGTAAATAATTCTAAACTTATTTACAATTTAAAGTCATGCCTCCTCGAAAATAATTATTTTGCAATTATTTGCTGCAAAGCACCTATTGGTGTTTTACAGTAAATAACTGCAAAATAATTCAAAGTTTCAAGTGGCCCAGTCAATGGATATATAGTAATTGCCTTCCAGTAAATAACTCTAAAATTATTTACAACTTAAAATCATGCCTCCCCGAACATAATTATTTTGCAGTTATTTGTCATAATCAGTTTAAAAATCGTCTTCCAGGGTGCAAAAAATTAATTTCTGAACATTTTATTAGATAAACTGTTTTCCAAATAATGTGTGTCTTCTTAGCGATTTCAATCACCTCCTTGTTTGAAATTCATTGGATGCCAGATTGTTTGGAAAGCAGTTCACCCTAGATTGCTCAAAAAAACAGTTTATTGCCCCTCCTCGTCTTGACAGGGAAGTTAATCTGTCACACTGTCAAATAAGTATAAGTTCATAACAATGTTCACACCTCTTTGTCGTGAAATGTAATATCTGTTATGTTTATTTTTGTCGATCCCATATCAAAATATAATAAAAAATGAAACTTGTAAACTGTTTTTATTTTGTTCTTGTCCATCAACATGGAAAAAATATCATTGAAAGAACCCGAAGGCCGAAAAGCGCCAAACCCGAGGCCGAAAAGCGCGAGGCCGAAAAGCGCAGGGTCGAAAAGCGCGAGGCCGAAAAGCAATGGTCCCATCGCAACCACTATAATTACTATTTTTTTAGATTGTCTAATGAAAAAGTGT
This sequence comes from Pictodentalium vernedei, assembly GCA_031216915.1. NCBI lineage: Eukaryota > Metazoa > Mollusca > Scaphopoda > Dentaliida > Dentaliidae > Pictodentalium > Pictodentalium vernedei. The sequence continues at coordinate 42,063,160 of CM062290.1, forward strand.
TACAATTCGATAAAGTTTCAAATTTTTTTTTATTTGTTAATAACATAACACAATTCTAGGACTCCGTGTGACTATCGACAGGTGCCCGAGTGTTTGACAAAAGGCCGGATAACAGTGTCCCCCGGAGCCACATGTTGTAGTTGAGATTCTTCCCAGTTTCTTCCGCTCATTGCTTTTATTGTTTCCGGTCTAGAAACGTGGAGACAACTCGACACAGCTGACGTCAAGCTGCTCCTGAATGACACTTTCATGATGGTCTCTAAAAACATTCTCGGTGTCTTTTATGATAAAAAATGAATTCATGCCCACTAAAAGAATATATATATCGGGAATGTTCACAGAGCGGATACAAAACTAGGCAAAGGTCCATGCATAGTCGCTGCGATAGAGCTGACCAGGTTATAAAGTAAATATGAACGACTGTCGCCGTGACTTCATGGTAATTTGTATGAATTGGATATAATGACAGTGTGAGGAATCGAGTGAACAGATGCGTTTGAATATCTGAAGTGGAAAATTCTGCAACCACTCTGACACCTGAAATATAGATCCATCTGTGAGTGATATTTTCAGCATACTGGTAATTATTCCACTGACAATGTGACATTACAGTACTACCATTTAAATTTAATTACAAACTAACAGTAACAAAGTGTTCACTCTCTGCAAAGATTTAAAAAATACTCACGGGAAGTGTTCACTGCTCAGTCAAAAGTTGAGTTATCATTTATAGAGATGGAAGTTTGTTCAAGAAAGAAAATTGCAATTTCCTGTTCACTTCTAGTTGTGGTGACTCTTACTGCTTTGTATTTTGAAAACCTTTGGTCTTCCAAACTAACTACTAGTATAAATGAAGTGGGGTCATGCAAAGATCTCCTTTATGTGAATGGAACATGTTCTAAGAAGGACAGTTTATCAGCAGTTATCAAGGAAGACTGTTCTAAATGTACCAGACTTGAACTAAGATGTGAAATGCCATATTGCATGAAGTTTGGTCTGAAAGAATTAATTGAGTGTAATGGTAAACTAATGCACAGAGAATGTGACTTTACACCAGAGAATGCAGAACGAGAATTCTGGAAGTTTGAAGCAGTTGTGTTCAGTCTTGGTGTTGCATCTTATTGTGTTGTTCGGCACAGACAGAGAAAACTAGATGAACTGCTAATAGATAAAGTTAATAGACAAATAGCTTCAGGGATATGATATCTTCCTCTCAGTGTACATTGTTGACTGTCACAAAATTGAATGCACATTTTTGTTTTCATTTTTTGCAACACATTTACAACTCAAGATTATTTATGCTTATCTTAAGTTCTAGTCCATTTTCGTTGGGTGTTCATTAACTATAATGGGGAGGATAAAATGAAGAATTTAAAAAAAATCTTTGCTGAAAAAATTGTTACCACCTGTCATCATTGGCGTGTGTTTGGTCAAGGGTTAACTCCTTGCATGCACCTCTTGCCACTAAATTAACTAAAATAAAAAAAAAATAAGGCACAGTTAACCAAATTTCCCTATGTAAATTGAATCACCTTTTTCACTCCTTGTGTCCAATTTTCATTGATTTTTCATCAAATCTAGTCATGGCTGCTTCAAAGCAGCCATGACAAGATTTTATGAAAAATATTTTAAAAATACTCAATGGTTTAAGAGTTATTTCATAATCAAGTACACAAACAGTACAGGGGGAGTGGATTACTACAAAAATACTTGTGGAATGGAGTCTCCATCCTTGTCAACACTTTTATACTGTAAAATAACACCATTAATACAAAAACTTTTGATTGAAGCAGGCATGTCATGCTTAATTGGGAAGTCAACTAATTGTCAGAACACTCATAATTGATTACGATTTGATTACAAAGTTGATGAATATGGGTTTTCATCAATCCTTTACTGATAAATTATTAGTTATTATTGTCATCTCAATAGTGAGTGCTCTTAAAAAATGTCCAAGGCTGTAGAATATCCATTTCTTGTAACTGGTTGAGTGCTAGAAACTACTATCATGGCTCTATTGAAACGTGCTGAAAGCCACGATAGTGGTCTTATACTGTACCGGTATGAGTTAGCCGGTTGTTTACTCAGCAGTAGAAAAAAATATCTATATAAAACTGTTTTGTTACAATTTATTGGAGAAGGCTAACTGGCATTGTCCAATGAATTATAACAAGACAAATATATATGAAAAATATTTTGCTAAACTAAGGCTATTCTTGCTTGCAGGATCGTATCTTTCAGGCCTGCCATTCTTTAGGAGTGCAGGAGTGATGAACGCCTAATGCACACTAGAAAGAATTGAGGAGGGCAATTTTTTGCACTTCTTAATTTTCTGGAATGCCAGACCTTTTTGGGATTGCCTTTAAAATCCATTGATTATCGTCAATGTTGCATTGATTTGCAATAATTCATGACCCATTCTGTCGCATTTCGAAACATTTTGAATGTAGAGGACAGTCACTTAAGAATTGCATGCAACATTTTGAATAATGAGAAGATGTGTGTGCTAATTTTTCACTTATGTAGCTGAATGTAGTACAATTTTTCAGTCAAAATAGTAGTGAAGTGAATAATATAATAACACTTTGGTCAACGCTGATTTGTCGCAGTTCTCGGACGAGAAGGCCTTGGTTACCCCTGTACACCCAACTGCCTCCCTATTCCCATGCTTCTTCTCTCGTAATAACACTCGGAGACGAACTGCTTGATGACATCCCTTGCCCCATTCTTCCCAATCTCTCCGATTAGCATATTAACCCTCTCCTTCAAGTCTCCCCCTAACCTCATGTCCTTCATTCTCCCATCCCACTTCCCCATTATACTCCCAGTGAATCTTATTCTTTTAGACTTATAATTGTGTATAACCAAAATAGCATACAAGTACATACATGTATATGCATTGAAAATTCCAGGTGCAATTGCCTTCCCAAGCATTCTGAGGAGGGCAATTATTTTGCACTCCATGATTTTCTAGACTGCCAAATGTGGAATCTTTGTAAAAAACACAATGTTACAAATCACCTTTGAAAAATAATTTGGCACTCAACCAGTTAAGAAATAAGAATTAGTTTTAAAACGTACAGGTATTAACAAAAATTTTGTATAGGTAACCAAATGTTCATCACCACTTGCCAAGCTTGGAGAGTGAATTTTAAAGTTGCGGTCAAGGCCATGTTTAACCTCAAAACTCAGGTGTAACCCTACTGTTCTAAAAGGTACTGTGAAAGCCATAGACCTGTCTCTTTAACCCTTCACCTACATGTAACGAATCGGCCGCATCCACCTGCGTAATTTACAAATTAAGCAGTTGAAGAAAATATACTATTTTTCCAAAAATTTCAACAAAACTATATTGTGCTATCATGTGAACCAGTTTGTTCCATTGAGGGGGGTCGCGTGATATGGTTCTGTTGGAATTTTTAGAAAAATTTTGAAAAACAATAATTAATATAAGACATTTTGATATTGTGTTTGTTCTGTGTTGTGTAAAGGGTTAAATGACACTCATGTAGGTAAAATACAGAGTAACTTGTACATCTTCCAACATGCTATTAATTGAAAATAGAATATTTTTCATTTTTTGAATTCACATTAAAAACCTTTCACAGTCCTGTAAAAGTATTTCCAGTGTGGTGTTCATTGCATCAGAGAATAAAATCTTGTATTTTGCCTTTTTTGAGATAACCTATTTACTGTTCATCTGGATATAATAAAGAGGGTCGATTATAGTACAGCTATCATGGCCAGGTCAAAATCTATGGGTGGGCATTTTTCCATGCATATAATTCAGAGATGATCCGCTATGACACCTAGCAAAATTTCCACTAATGAAGACCTGGGGTAATCCTGGTGCTTCATCGGTGGAAATTAGGTGTCATAGCGGATCATCTCTGAATTATATGCGTGGAAAAATGACAACCCATGGATTCTGACCCATTCACACTGGACCTACTGTATGACAGTTCAAGATTTCGAAAGCATCTGGGCAAACACAGAGGGCATCAGCTGTCTTAGGGAGTTTGAGCATTGATGAGAGGGGTCTTTCCACAGGAACATTAAATTTAAAACAGTGCATGCTATCAAATAAGGTGATAAGACACAACTTTTTGACGAACTGTTTGTAGTTCCAGGCGAATAACTTTTCGTTTATCTGTTTTTTTCGTTTAGGTAACCACCAGAGGAACGATAAAATCGTTCCTCTCGAATTTTATGGCCTGTTGCATCCTGCACCATATATAACTCGTAACCAGCTAACACTGCAATTTTACAGTCTTAGTCAGTATACTCTTGTGTTCCAAATAAAAGTACAGGTGGGAATAAAAGTATGGGGTGGAACATTTATCAAAATAAAGTAAAAGTACAGACCCAAGTAATAGTACAGGGTGGAATTCCATTGAGGGGGTGGGGGAGTAATGTTAGTTAATTTTATATAAAAACCAACTTATTTTCCAATATTGCAGTTGGTTTTATTAAGGAAAACTAATAGGCATTTACCTGTAGGCATCATGATTACAACAATGAATACATTCTGCTGAACAGAAGACTATCACACATTGTGACAATCTAGTGAAGATTTACTAATTTGAAGATCTCCTCCCTGTTGGAAGTGCAATTTTAATAAACTTAACATAGAGGCCCAAATAATGTGCATACAGGGTGGAAAAATTTCCCAAAATTAATAAATAAACATACATATGTATGTTTATTAGGAACTGAAAGAGTATATTTTCATGTAGTGTATTATATGGTGGCCCATCAACTAATCCTGTGCCATGCAGGGCTGCACGATATTCAAAACTGAATACCGGTATCGGTATTCAAAAAAATACAGTGGTATACTGGTATATCGAAAACTGTTCAGATATATGAACACAAGTACCGCAATTGAGGCTAGAGGCATCACATTTGGAATGAATTAGCACGCCTTGATGATGCAGTTTGAAAAACCTTCACCCAACGCAGACGATATCAAAATTTATTACTTTCAAAATTAGTTTATCAGATTTTTCCCAAAGATTTCAACAAAACTATATCATGTGACCCCTCAACTGCTGAATTTATATATTATGAGGGCACAAGCAGATGATTCCTTGGATAAGGGGATAATATTATTTATTTGGGGCTACAGTTAAAAAACTCAAGACATCTTGAAAATGAAATTGTGGGTAAATAAATAATGTAATTTTTGTAATTGCACCGGTATTCAATCGATATTGGTTTCAATACTGGTATATATCGGTTTATCGATATACCGTGCATCACTAGTGCCATGCCTATGGTTAGTCAGTGTATGTTAGCTTACAGTTACCAGCCAACTCTGTGCGGTAACTGCGGTTAACAGTGTTAGTCACTCTTTTCTTTCTGATTATAAATAAGATTGTCGCCATTATGTGATTAACCCTGCACATTGCACAGCCTTAATTAGTGTACATTTTCATGTAGTGTATTATAAGGTAGTTACCAGTTGTTTATAACCAAAAAGTGTTACTAACCCTGTGCAGTTATAAAAAAAAATTCCTTATTAACTTAGTAACTGACACTGCACAGTGTAAATCTCATCTGTATTAACATTTTACCCAACGTGATGGTCAAAACCAGCCAGTACAGGGCTTATATTTCGACGAGAATCCGAGAATCGATTCGCACAAAGATTCGCGCAATAAAACCGGTGAGAATCCATGTAGATTCTCGCTGCACCTCTGCTAGGATTTGCGTCAATTCAACCCTTTAACTAACACAGCGGCAACAAATTAACCAATAGAAGGCTTACATGACCTGAAATATCCTGACACTTTGTCAATAAAACCTTACAAATATGGCTGTCATTGAGCCGGTTCCAACGACAGCCATATTTATAAGATTTTATTGGTAAATATTGTTCATTTAATTATTTTATCATTTATTTATTATTTATTGTTTAAAAATTATCAAACTTAGTTTTAAAAATTAAAAAAGTGTGTTGGGTAAAAGGTTAACATGTGTTATCAGTATACAACAGTGGTTCAACCTTGGTGGCGTCATGGGATCCTGGGACACTCATAGTAAGTATGGATTCTCGCAACCATTTTCACGAGAATCGAAATGGATTCTCACAAATTTAGACAAAATATAAGCCCTGCAGTACTTTACTATTCTCAAACTTGGCTTATGATCTCATTGGAAAGGTTTTCTTTCAGTGAATTCCAAAAATAAAATCATATTCTATTTTCAATTTATAGTTTGCTTTCTGTGGTAAATATATATACATACATGTATATGTATATCTTACGATGACATTTTCAGTATTCATTATTTTTGACTTAATAAAAGTATGTCACTCTTCTCATGATACAAAGTTGTTTCTTTTATTTAAGTTATTGTGCAAATGTATTTAGAGTCATTCTTCCTACTAGTGAGTGCAGCTCTAGGACTTCCCTGTGGGAACTCTGGAAAGTGGAGCAGTGCTTGTTCACTGAGGTAAAAAAATATTTGCTTTACTGGTAAAAGAGGACCTCGAACCCAAAGCCTCCGGTGGAAGTCCCCCAAACTGTATAGCATGGGTATAAAAAATCAATTGGCTAAACTTAACTTCATACCCAGGCCGCGAAATTTCACGTTTCGTTCGCGGGATGGTTACGCAAATCCAAAAACCTGCGAACGGTGTTTCGTTCACGCAAAAAATATGACATGAACAAAATTTTATAGCCCTAATTTTTTGTTGTTCATTGATGTGTCAGTGTGCCGTGGTACCCTGATCGCCAGATAAGAAATACAACGAATGAGTATGAAGTAGAAGTGGTAGTTTGTCCTGTTGCTTGAACTTATATAGTACTGTATTTTACACGTGCGATTCTAAACACAACATTTCAACATTTATTTCACAGACATTATGTAAGCATAGTAACCGACAGCACGAAAGCACGAAACATATCAACCATTGTGGGTTTTTCCGTGGTTGTGTTCTGTTTGATATTGGTGTAGATTCAGCGTGCTTTCCCCCTCATTATTGTTGCGTGCGAATTGGCCCCAGTTTTTTTTTCTTCATATCTTATGGATCAAACAAAGGGATGTAGAGGTTGAGATTGAAGATACTAATTTCAGAATTTGGACTTAAATAGTATTTGCAGTGGCGTTGATATGGAAATGCAGAAAAATATTCAAGGAAAAACTTGATCTAACGTTAAACATTTATGTGGGTCGAAATGGCATGGGCCTGGAACACCTATGGTAGTTTCACTAATAGACTTCAATCTTTTGGTAAACATGCATGCTCTGGGGTTGGTTTTATTTTTTTATGAATGGCACGGTGATCTGTCAATATTTTCTCAGCCCCAGTCTTGAGGTCTTGCATCCATTGATGTTTATCAGCGAAATAATCTTATACTGACTCGAGCCTTCCTTTGCTGACATTGACAACACCAGCCACTAGTATTGTCTATGTCAGCAAAGGAAGGCTCGAGTCACATGTAATATTCATTGATTGCAGAATGGCTTCTACGTCAGTATTCATTATTGCTCTAATTTATTACAATGAATACTAATCCCTTTAAATACTTTGTTTCTTGATGGTTTTACCATATTGGTATAAGCGTAAACCTGTACAACTTATGTCAACCACTGAATATTTCATCTCATATCTTGTTTTAATCATGTAACCTTTTGCATAACCAATTGGTTGCACAAAAATAATTAACGTGAACGAAACAATGGGTTATGCAAGCCCAAAACACGCGAACGAAAAATGGGTTCCGTAAATTTTTGAAACTTCATGGCCTGCATACCTATATCGTGGTCATGATTACACCAGAAATGCTGAAAGTGACCTTAAATACCAATGAATAACTAATTACTCTAGAGCTGGGCAGTATACCATATGTATTTTACAGTATTGGTCTTTGCCAATACTGATTTGCCATACTGAGGAACTCTCAAAATGTCGGTACTTGCAAGTCTGGCATTGAAAAATTCTCCTGTCGTAAGTGACGAGTAGTTCAGAGAACAGAACATAAATTTGTGCAGGATGACTTACAAGAAAAATGTGTGGGCTATTTCCTCAGGCACTCGCCACGGTTCATTTGATGTAATGAAAACAAGCTCTGGGGTATTTTCTCTCAATTTTTGTATTACATCAGATGACCTATGACTTGCAAGTGTGTTATTTCCAACATTTTGACAAATAGGGACCCACAAAGTAGATCTGTTTCTGAGTCAAGCTGAGCTATTGCCATCACTTCTCATCCGTCGGCATATGTACGTTAGTACGTACGTCCACAATATCCTTTGGCACACCTCACAGGTTGCATTTATGATCAGATCACTTTGAAACTTGGCATGCTTGTTTGGGGGTGACCTCTAGATGGGAGCTATCGATTTTCTTCAATTTCCGTCCAAAAATGTTGCCGTGGCCAACGTTCTTAGAACTTAGTTTAGTCAGACCACAATATTTCCCTTTGGCACACCCTACAGGGCACATTTATGATCAGATTGCTTTGAAACCTGGTATGCTTGTTTGGGGAGACCTCTAGATGGGAGCTATCGATTTTCTTCAATTTCCGTTGAAAAATGTAGCCGCTGCCAACGTTCTTAGAACTTAGTTTAGTCAGACCTCAATATTTCCCTTTGGCACACCCTACAGGGCACATTTATTAGCTCAACTTGACAAAGTCAAGCTGAGCTATTGCCATCACTTCTTGTCCGTCGGCATACGTACGTATGTACCTGTGTACCTACGTTAGTATGTACGGCCACAATTTCCATTGGCACACCTCACAGGTCGCATTTATTTTCATTTCCTTTAAAAAATTATTGTCGTTTTCACCAGCCTTTGAACTTACTGCATTTGTGTAGCAACTTAACCCTTTTGCACTCTCTGCACGGTATATTTATGAATTTCCATAAAAAAGAGAAAAAAACATTGCCACAAGCAATGACATTCAAACTTAGTGCATTTGTGCTTTAACATCTTCCTTTGGCTGCCTCAGAGAATGCATTAATTATCAGGTTGTTTTGAAACTTTGTATGCTTATGCAGGATGACAAAGATAGGAGCTATCGATTTTCTTTTCATTTCCATCAAAAACTATTGCTGTTAGCAACAGTCTTTGAATTTATTGCATTTGTGCATCAACATTCCTCTTTGACATGGCCTACAGGCCACATTTATCAGGATTTTTTTTTTAACTTGGTGTGCTCATTGGGCGAGACCTTTAGATAAGAGCTATTGATTAGCATTCATTCCTGTGAAAAAAGTTGCCATTTACAATAACCTCTGAACATACTGCATTTGTGTATCAACATTCTTTAGCCAGTCTTACAGTTTACAATTATAAATTCAAGGATTACTCTTGACGTTGTGCACACATAATGCTGTTATGTTGAAATTTCACCAAATAACATCGGTACCAATGACCTTCAATTTTGCCATTTCACTTATAACTTTTCAAGTTCAAGTTGGTCAAGTTGAGCTACAGTGTCATTGACACTTTCATTTGTAAAATTGCATATGGGCAGGCATTTTTTTATTTTTGTAATTATTTCTTTGTCATCAAAAGTTTATATTCTTAGTTTGTTCTGTGTTATGAGACCTCAAGATCTGCAGAATAGCATAGGTGTTGGTGTAATTCTTCTCTTAAGTGCAAGAAGGCTTCACAATGCAAAAGCATTGCAAAGCCTTGTTGCACTCAAGGGACAAATTTAGCAATTTTATTAACTTGGGTAAAATATCAGACATAAACCATAATAACCATTTAATTTTAACTTTTTATACGCCCGTTTTGAAAAAAAAACGGGTCATATTATGGTATACCGCTGTCCGTCCGTCTGTCCGTCTGGTCACACGTCATACGATAACTCGAGAACGCTTTGAGAGATTTTCGTGACTTTTGGGTAGGTGGTGTATATCGATGGAGGGAAGCTCCCTTTCGTTTATTGTCGCCGTTCGATTAGTCATTCCAGAGTTATGGGACTTTATTACTTAGAAAATTGTTGATTTTTTACAGGTCGTACAATAACTGGAGAACGCTTCGAGAGATTTTCACGATTTTTTGGTAGGTGGTTTATGTTGATGGAAGGAAGCTCCCTTTCAGTTGGTGTCACCGTTCGATTAGTCATTCCAGAGTTATGGGACTTTATTACTTAGAAAATCGATGATTTTTTCTTGAAGTTATGATCTCTATAGACATAAGATTTTTACATGAAATTCAAATAATTTTATTTCCAAATTATTGTTCACAGTATGTTGTTGGTTATGATTATTGTACAAGAGTATAAAAAAAACCTGACAAGTACACATGTATACTCATATTGTGTGCTTCCCTCTTGTAATTAATAACAGGCGTGTCATGCACTCATGGCGCAGCTGTTTATTTTAATTTGCATTGGTTATAAAAAAGAGAGCATGCGGCAGCCAAAATGACCATGCAGGGTGGCCTGAGAAACAGATTTTTAACTTTTTAGGCCTAATAATTCATTATTTGGTAAATATGCCATATCTTATCATTGAAGTGAGTTTCTAACTACTATAGAATGGTGACTTACTGTTGGCTGTATATCGTATCAATACTGAATATCACACCGATACCAGAGTAAATTATCTCAAAAATTTCAAACTGACATAGAGTCTGAAGTTTCATTACTCTCAATCCAGCTCTCTGCAACTCGATGCAACCCTCTCTGCAGTGATGGTTTCCTGAGGGAATACAGGGGAATCTTGTTCCTCTACTTTTTTCTGAGGGAAAGTGCCATTACCTCGCAATTTCAAGGCCTGGAATTGCTTGATCATGACAAATATCCAACACACTGTGCGGCTAGCAAGATGAAGGAGTGCTTGTTGTGTACAGTGAGTACATTGAGTTTAGAGTGAGTGCATTAGGACATCTGACAGTTGCTAGATGGTTCTCTGTGTACTCCTGCTTCCTCTAACCTTAAGGCTGTCCGAAACGAGTTGACCCTGGTTGTTGAAAGTGTCATTAAACTCCAATAAATAATGAATAAATAAAACACTGACTTTTGTGTAGAGCAATGAAAAATTCCATTTTATTACCATAGTGCTATTGGTTAGGAGTGAAAAGTTGTACACAATTCTGTATACCTGCAATATAATACACCTTCCAGTACACTGCATTATTGGTTCTGTATTTGGTATCTGACTTGACTGAAATTTGCTAATACATAATAATATAATAACACTTTGGCCAGCCGCTGATTTGTCGCGGTTGAACGAAAGGGGAATTCAAACCATATTTTGTGACCCCTCATATGTAGGGGGCAGATGTATCACTGATTTCTATCAATAATTTCATGTTGTTGAATACCAAATTAACTTAGTTGTATCCTGGGTTGGGCTGTATTGGCATTTTTTGGGTGGAGGGGGGGGGGGGGGCATACACTGTGGTGTTGGTTCCGTATTTGGTATCTGACTTGACTGAAATTTGCTAATAGAACCAAAGGGGAATTCAAACCATATTTTGTGAACCCGCCCCATATGTATGCAAGCAAGAAAATAAGCAGACTGTCATCTGCAAAATGAGGTCCCCAGAGGGTGAATTTAGTGATGCTACCCTGCACAGCAGGCTAGCATCACTAAATTTACCCTCTGTGAACCTCAATCTCAATCAGGGTCTCAAAACTAAACAGAAAGAGGTACCTAGAGGATAAATTGGCCCACTGTATGGGATAGCATCATCAAATTCACCCTCCAGAGAACTCATTCAGCAAATGTCAGACGGCTTATTTTCAGGCCTGTATACATGTATGTAGGGGCCAGATATATTGGTGATTTCTGTCCATAATTTCAGGTTGTTGAATACCAAATTTACTTGCATGTATCTAAGGATGGGCAGTATTGGCATTTTGAATTCAGTATCAGTTTCAGTATTTTTAGGGGTGGGGTACACTGCGGTATTGGTTCGGTATTTGGTATCTAACTTGACTGAAATTTGCTGATAGACTCAAAGGGGAATTCAAACCATATTTTGTAACTCCCTCATTGGAATGAGTTTAAAGTGTTCTTTCCAATGAGGGGGTCAATGCTTTTGTTGAAATCCTTTGGAAACAAATGTTTTTTTCAACTGCTTAATTTGTAGCTTATGCAGCTGATTAATCCTCACCCAACGCAAACGATTTCAGAATTTATTATTTTAAATATCATTTTTTTTTAATTTTTCAAAATTTTTTAACAAAACTATATCATGTGAACCCTCATTGGAATGATCTCAATGAGGGGTCAAATGTTATGGTTTTGTTGAAATTTTTTGAAAAATAATATTTTTTCAGCTGCTGTATTTGCATATTATGCAGGCAGATGTGGCTGATTCATTGGGTAAAGGGTTAACTAGGATTGACAGTGTTCTCTTCAGTTAATCTAGCATTAATCTACTCTCTCTCTATATATATTGTGTATAGAAAAGTAACTCACATGTACACAACCATTCAAAATAAGTCCCCTGTGGAATCCCAGGGAAGTGGGGCAGTGCTTATCAGGCCTTGCTTTATCTGAGGCACATTTTTTAGGGCTTTAAATGTGCCCAAATTACAGAAAATTCCATTTTTCAAAGGATAATGTTGATTTTGAAAGCTGAAAGCAACTTTGCAAAGAATAAAAATGAAAAGAAAAAACACTCTTCCAGCTGAAAAATTTCAAAATACATTTAACTGGGACAAATCAAGGACAGTATTTTAGCATGTTGCCTATTCTGGGCACTGCTTTTACCACCTTGAATTTAGGGTAATCTAAAGGCCTGATTCTTATTTAGTGTGGTAGACAAGTTCTGCTTTACTATAAAGTATGACCAAGAACCAATGTCTGGGGTGGAAGTCTTCTAAAGTGGGTAGCATACGCATAAACAATTGGCTCAACTTGACTTCACATCTATGTTGCAGTGATGATCTAGCTAGAGATACTGAAAGTGACCTTAAACACCAATAAATAAATGATTAAATTCAAAATAAGCAGTACATTAACCACAGGAAAATATCTCTGAAGCAGGTCTGGTGTTTTCAGGAGAGCGATTTATTCGCTCTCCTACTGCTCGCCTTAAAAAAAATTGAAGAGGGTGAAAAATAGCCCTCCTAGCCTTAGAAAATAATGATTACCACAGCATCCTATTCCAAACCCACGGGTTTTCAGATCTCAGCTATGTTAGTGGTCTCTGCAATATGGCCACACTGCCCCTCCCACACCTCCGGGCCTTACCAAGGCCCGGAGGTGTGGGAGGGGCAATGTAGCCGTCTCACAGAAACTACCTGGTTCGCAGCACCAAATACAATGTATGTACAAAGCCCACTAGGCAAAATTCATTAATAGTACAACTTCATTTTGCCACTTCAAGCTTTTGTAAGCTTGAGGAGAGCTAATCGCTTCCCTATGCCACGTGAGGAGAGCGACTTTTAGCCCTCCTGCATTTTTATGAATGCCAGGCCTGCTGAAGTTTGTCCCTAGAGTCAGTTTAGGTGCGGCATGTGGGGTTGTTACTTTCTAGTATTTTGCGCATGGAAATCATAGTCCCACGAGCTGCTGTTCATATTCACTCAGATTTGAAAAATGACATCTTTGTCATTTTGAAATACACGTAGAACTTTGTTCAAATTAATCTCTTGGATTACATTGAATGCTGACTAAGGCCAAAGTATTCAACTACATGGATAATTCATTAACTGGCAGAGTGTTGGAAGCCCATATTTGGGCTTTAATCTTCAGTTCAGGTATCACAACTAAGGCTTATATTCAGCGGTTATGTTTCATATTATCTCTGAAGTAAAATTATTTAGTCTGTATTGATTCGGCGTGGTACAATTTAGGGGAGAGTGCCTGTAGGTACTCTCTTATAAATTGTGACAAGGTCAAGACATGTGAATCAATTTTTGATCTCCAAAAATAATTTGGCACCCTACCATTTAATTTGGAATCATTTGAAAAATCCTCTGTGATACCTCTGATCACTTAAACATCATGGTTACAGATTTTGATGCAGCCTTCAGTTGTCATATTTAGTAGTGTTTCAGAGCCCTAACATTTAACACTTTAACATGTCAGGATAAGCAGAAATTGGTTGGAGAAAAACAAATTGTTAACTCAGAAGTAGACTAGACCCCTAAACTGGCTCAGAAGGTACATGTACGGTTGATCGGCTGGCGAGAGTATGCGCATGTTGGAAAGGGTGTGCATCTTATCAGAGGATCCAAGTTTCTCTCCCACGAAGAAAAGATGGCAAATTTTGATTTCTTGGGGTATTCAAGCCCTTTGATGATTCGAAAAAATAAGCTGCATCACACTGTACAGTCGCCGTGGACTGGGCGTAATCAACACGTGGGACACACTCTATAAATGTCTCACATTCGCTCTTGAGAGTACTGAATTTTACAAAATGTTCTTGGTGTTGGAGGCCTAGTCCTAACTGCGATGCTCCGGTTGTTACACCTTCCCCCACTCCCCTTAAACGGAAGTGTGTGTGTGTGTGGGGGGGGGGGGGGGGGCGGGGGTAATAACCGGAGGGTCCTAATCAAGAAACAGGGGAGGCCTGCACTCCTCGCCCCAACAACGGCCTTCCAAATATCAAGTTTGGTCCTACCAAAACTAGCTAGGGTGCCCCTGTTATAGAGTCCTAGCTATGCGCCTGCTTCCAAGAAACGGCTTACTGCTATCTGTTGATTTTGGGCCCCGTAACCAGCGCCTGGCATAGAAGTCCTCTAACGTGGGCAGCATTGATATAAACGGTTGGGTGAACTTGACTTTATACTCCTATTACGATCATGATATAGCCATAGAATTTGACAGCCCTCACAGAATTGTTAACAATGGATGGGTGCATAAGAACCATTTTCAAGCAGAAGCGAGCGGTGGAAGCTCGATAAAAGTTGAAGGGCACACATTTACAATGCCGCCATGGTTCGATCCAGATTGAGAAAGGTTACAATCGTATAATGGCAAATGTGCCACAACTCGCTGTAGTCTCTCGTTCAGATGATATGCCGCTGTGTGGTCACTGTCCTGCCCGTTTCTTCTACTTCAACCATCTTTCAACCCGAAGGCCAGCCTTCGGGTTGGAAGATATTTGAAGAAGATACGGGCCGAAGCTACCGAAAAAGTAGGATTCTTTGGCTAAATATTGTCTGGATTTGCAAATAATGTTACAGGAATGCCTTCATATTGACATGTTTGCATGCCCCCATTTTAACTCTGTGTAACTGCAAAACATATCTGTGGAGAGGCGCGCGTGTCCCCTGCACCTCTCCTGGCTCCGCCGCCTCTGTTTTCAGGTCCAAGACCATGTGTGCGTACACTTGATTGTCAAAGGTCAAAACCTATAGTTTTTATCTTTGTCGTACCACGAACTGATGTGTGTGATTTTCTTTAGACAGGTGCACAAGTCTATGCGGTCACTTGAAGTCTTTGAAAATGCTTGAATTTTGCATCCCCGTGTTCAAGACAATGCCAAAACATTTTTTCACCTAGTGCTTGAAACGTGCTTAAATTTTGCCAGAATGTCGTCATTGAGACTTAATTATAGGACATACAAAGGGAATGTTCGTGTAAAACCAGGTGGGGAGGGGTTCAAATCCGAAATCGAGAACCTGACCAGGGTTGTGGTGTGCTCGGGTTGGGAGAGTGTGGAAGTTGATCTTCTGTGGCTTCCCTGTGTAGTGTTTATACTTCAGTGCAGCTACATTATTTCTGTTGTTTCAAATGAGCAACAGCAGCTCGACATCAACACCACCACCATAGATGCCAAAACTTACCCAAGTAAATAACACAAAATACTACTGCAACTACTAGTGGACCCGTATTTCATTACAGATCTGTTTTGCTGGCATCATGGGGCTCGGTGAGCATCTCACCGCGTGTACCTCATTTAAAGCAAAGGTGTCTGGCTCAAACTAAGAACACAGAAAATTGATCAATTCTCTTCGCCCCACCCTCCCTCTTAATAGACAGGGGGCCCAACGGGTGGGATGGGGGGGGGGGGGGTCAAGTGCATATGCGTCAATTCCAATCAGTCGTGTCTATACGGTTTGATTATCTTGATTTATTTTACAATTGACAACAGCTTTTCTCTCCTTGGGTGGGGCCATGCGTTTGATTGTTCTGGAATTAATAGCTTGGATACAAAACCATACGGGATACAAATTCTTACCTTGACCTAAAGCTTTTACATTGTGGTAGAAACATGTACTTAAAGGATGTTAATATGGTCAAACATCTACTCTGATGCAGCCACTTTGCATGTGGTCTCATATGCTCCGAAGGAGCAACTAACAATCACCGTTAAGTAAGCTGCTACACACAGTTGCAACGTGACGTCGAGTTTCCCCCCAATGAGACCCGATCCTCAGAGAGGGGGTCCTTGCTGACAACTGCTTTCTTTGACGTGGCTGTATAGTTTTTACATGTATTCTAATGGTTGAAAAAGGATGTGCATTCCATCATCAGAAATGTGATTTTATCCACCTGATGAACGCGCCAAACAGTGTAAATGTGAAAGGGTGATATCGAAGTACTGTTTACAGTGGACTCGAGGAACCTGTGCTTGCGTTTGTGGTGATATAAATTGAGGATAACGAGTGGAGATTACGCGAGGCCGAAAAACAGTGACCACCCCCCTCCCCCCGCCCACCCCTGAACGACACAATGATGACAAACTGGATCTGTACTTGTATGCATGTGAAGCCTCACGTTCGTACGAATGGATTAACTGGTAGAGTGCTAAATTATTTTTGATCATTAAAATTTGTTTACATGTCTTTGCTTTGTTACAATTTATGGGAGAGTGCCTTTGGGCACTGTCCCATAAATTGTAACAAGGCAAATCTATACAGACTAAATAATTTCACTTCAATGATAATATGAAGCATATACACAGAATATGAGGCCTTTACATTACAGTCCCTGCACATCAGAGTAAAGCCCAAATATGGGCTTCCAGCACTCTACCAGTTAAGGAGCTTTCATTTTATGGCTGATAGTCGTTGGGCACTACTGGCAGCAACATAATTAACTGCATGCAATCCCGTGCGTTCACTTGACATGGAATCAGATGTCTGGAATATGCTTTTGCGAAAACCCAGCTTCCTCTTCTTTTAACGTGGTGTGTAGCTTCAGTAGACGAGGAGATGTGTTGTTCGGGACCTCGTTAAGAATAAAGGTTTGATGCCACTAAAAACTGGACAGATGTGATGAAGTTATATTTGTCAATTCCTCTTCCCGGTTTCCGTGGAGTGATCCCTGTAATTTGGGCCGCCTGGTGAACAGACGCAAATATTGACTACATTGAGACTAAAAATGTGAAGTGGAACATAATATCGTCGATTGTAATTTTGATAAAATCAATCGTTACACAAAATTTTAATCAACTCTTGTACATGTAGGTTTACTTCTGGTATTTGACTGTTTAATCAGTTTAATTTCTGGGGCACTCGCGCCCTATGACACACTTTATTTGCAACTGGGGTACACTTTTTCGCGCGCTCCTACATTATCAGCAGCAGCTAATACTTTCTACGCCATCCCCGGCCATACCTTGGTTTAGAGCCCAAATAAGCCCGAAGTTTGGTGTGACAATTATTAGAAATATCCTGCTGGTGACACTTTGGTGTCGCGACATGTATCCCCGAGGTGTGGTACAGATGTTGCAGTCTGAAACAGTTTCTGGGAAACTGCTATTAAGGACACTGTAATGTTGCTGCCTTGATCAGGGTTTCTATTACATGTACATTCGCTTGAAGAAAATAACACACACTTCTAAAATCACTTGCCTTGACCATCTGCAGTGGTAATTGTCCCCCGAAAAAAATTTCGGGGGGGGGGGGGGGACTGTAGAAATCAGCGGTGTCCGTCCGTGCGTGCGAGCGTCCGTCCGTCTCTGCGTCCGCCCCACTTGGTGTCCCCATGATAACTCCAGTTTGGATCATTTGATTGGAACCAATTTTGGTATGTGACCTTCTTAGCCCAAACCACAGGTCAAGTTCGAATATGGGTTCGGACAGATTATTTTTATTGGAGTTATACCCCTTTTTCGACTTAGAAATTTCAAGATTTGCGGTGTCCGGATGATAACTCCAGTTAAGATTATTTGATCGGAAAGAATTTTGGTATGTGACTTTCTGGGGTAATAATACAGGTCAAGTTCGAATATGAGTTCGGACCGATCATTTTTACTAGAGTTATGACCCTTTTTCGACTTGTTTTTAAGGTGGACATGTGGCCGAGCGGCCTTTTATTTTGATTTAGCTTCCCTATGATGGCGCACCTTAATAAATTTAGGCGCACTATTTTTCACTCGCCTTGTTTTGACAGAAATGAAGCACTGCAATTGTCAGAGTTTGACATCAGTGAAGGCTAAAATAGGGGCATCATGTTGTCGAAACTGCAAAGTTAGAGGACACTGGATAATCAATTATATCTTTATCAGGAAACTCTGGTTGTGTTTATTGTGTAAAGGCCTTCGAGCATCAGATGCAGTGCAATAATGTTTTTACTGGCGATATTTGTTATCTTGTAATTTTAATGCAATGTGATCTAAGACTTTCTGTTAAATGAACAAAGGTATTGATCACAGTGTGAAAAATAAACATAAAACCGTTTATAATTATAATTTTTGGCCCAACGATTTGTTGCTTCAGAATTATAATTAATTGATTTTCTGTTCCACTTTTTACATTTCACTTGAGCAGTGATGCTTTTCGAAATTGAGTAGTGGGGGTGGGGGGGGGGTGGGGGTGGGGGGGTGGCGAATGCTTATCATTGCGGTAATGATGGACGATATGCTTTGTTGGGGGTGGCCCAAGAGGGGATACCCCGCCCTGGGCGTAGAGGGGTGTGGGAAAATTTAGAAATATATCACAGACAATCCGCATTCTCGTTAATTTTCGGCATTGAATTTCATTAGTCTGATTCCCTGGTAATTAAGATGCTTCGCCCTCCCTCCGTTTTATTGAGAATAATGTAAAAATGCTCTGATAGGAAAACATGCATGCAACTTACCAAGGATTTTGCTTTCGTGACTTCATTTTGTGTATTTATACTACTCAAAGTTTTCTAAGCACCAAATATTTGACACATCATTGTGAAATTTGCTTGTGACATATTTGCGACATTTTTGGTGGATATGATTGAGGAATGTATTGAGATGGTCTCCAGTGTTTACATTAGCTCTCTTGACAGGCAGACTTTTCGTGACAGTCATGGAAAGCATGTACCCCCTTGATTTGCATGATGTTTTCGTGTACTGTCTACATGTACATGACATGTGTAGGGTATTCAATCTTCATTTCAATACAAACCCTTGTGATTTAATGATTGAATATGGCAAATGCAAATGTAAGCAGACATTTGTCTGAACAGATATGTGGCGGGCTGTAGAGATGGTGGAGCAAGGGGCTACCCATAGTCAGGTTGGTGAAGCCCTTGGTGTGCACCATACGGTAATCACCAGAGCCTGGGCAAGATTTCAGCAATATGGCACACCAGTAAGACGGCATGGTGGTGGCAGAGACAGGGCAACATCTGCAGCTGAAGACCGGTTTTTGATCATTCAGGCCCGTGGGAACCGCTTTGCCACAGCAACCCAGCTTCGCAGTGGCCTTCAGAATGCATCCGGAGTAAATGTTTCGACGCAGACTATCCGGGCAAGGTTGCACAAAGGTGGTCGCCAATCGAGAAGACCATGTATTTGCATTCCGCTGTCCCAGAACCACCGCTAGGCACGATATGAATGTGCCATGGACCACGTTGGATGGACCAGAGAAGATTGGCGACCTGTCCTTTTTACAGATGAGTCAAGGTACTGCCTAGAGCTCACAGATATGCGTTCTATGGTATGGATAAGACCAGGAGAGCGATTCCATGCAGTCAACATTGCTGAGCATGACCGAAGAGATGGATGGTCAATCATGGTCTTGGGTGGCATCAGCTGGGATGGACGTACAGAGCTCTGTGTCCTTGAATGTGGTACTTGACTGCACAGCGGTATATTGATGAGATCCTGGATGTCCACGTCAGATTGTACGCAGGTGCGGTGGGTGATAAACTCATTCTGTTGGACGATAATGCCAGTTCTCATGTTGCACATGCTGTCGGGGAGTACCGACAGAGAGAGGGGATTGAGCGTATGGACTGGCCAGCAAGATCCCCTGACCTCAATCCAATTGAACATGTCTGGAATGAGTTGCAGCTTGCAATTTCAACCCGTCCAGTCCAGCCAAGAAGTGTCCAGGAGCTTGGTGCCATACTGGTCCAAGAAAGGAACAACATTCCACAAAGGACCACCAGGAACCTGAATGGGGGCATGAGAAGGCGCTGTCAAGCTGTAATTAACAGTAATGGGTCTCATACTCGATACTAAAGCCATACCAGTTCGCGCCGTCAACTTTTTGGCATATTGAAAAATTTCCTCTTTTACCAAAAATATCCATTTTCCATGGTTATCGTATTCAAAAGCTAAAACATAGTGTCAAACACAAATAAAATCTTAATTTCTGTACTTAAATAATTAAAGATATAATAAAATTAAAAAATATATATACTTTTCATTACAATATTTCAACTAAAATGTAAAACAGGTAGTTGGATGTAGTTGGTGCTTAGCAAACTTTGAGTAGTATATAATGACCCACAACTATTTGTTGGGAACAGAATGTCATTGTCAACAGTCAACAATCATGAAATTGACAGCTCAAATACAGATATGATCAGAATATCGGAAAACCCAATTGAACCTGATTTAACAGATGAAAAAGGAATTTGACAGAATGAACAAATATCATACATATATCACTATTAAATATTGTAAGTTAAAAGGGAGATTACCAGCTTAAATTCATTACAGATTAAAAATTTAGTAATATGTGCGTATTCAGCACACAAGAATCTCATAAAAATCTACATTAAATCTCAAAGGTATATTACAAGGTTAACCCTTTGAACCCTGGTAGTATCTTCCATGTCAGTTCAATGGAAGCAGTTGGAAGAGTCCTTATTTATTATTTGGGGGTAGACCAATTAATATTTTTAACGTGCAGTCTGTAGGCTATTAGGTCTACCCCACACATTTACTTGCCAGCTATTCTACTTGATACAATTATGACATATGATTTCCTGGACCGGAAAAGTGGCCTCGCAGTTTCAAAGGGTTAAAATATGCTGTAGACTGAATATTTCGGAATATGTGCATGTTCACTTGTAAGTCAGGGTTTCCACTAGGGGCAAATTTGTGGGTCCGGTAGTTTAAAGAAAGTGAAGCTTTGGCGTCTGCTGCATGTGCCAAAGTAGTCCAAACTTGGCCCACAGTCCGTAATATAATTTTTGGCGTTGTTACGGCCTACAGGCCGTAACAACGCCAAATATTATATTACGGACTGTGGGTCCAAGTTTGGACTAGTGCCAAAGCACGTGCTTATAAAGGGGGGGGGCTGAGGGGGATTTCCCCCCCCCCCCCCCATGAAAATTTTGATTTTTAGGTGCTCTCTGGGGGCATTCTGGTCGCTAAAATGCTGAATAATTGAAGTGGAAAATATGTATTTTTAACTCCTACAATTCTCTAAATTCCCACGGGACACACAATATTATAATAGTTGGATGTACTTGGTGCTTAGCAAACTCTGAGTAGTATATATCCGACTGGATATATATCATTCTATAATTCGGAATATAAGTAACTGAAGTAAAATGAGTTTAATGTTACTTGCAAGACGAATGGATGCTTGCTTTATTTAACACAGTGAGAATTCCTTCGTCTTGATAGATGCACTTCCTCCATGTTTGCCCAGGAAAACATCACTGAATACGAGTTAATAAATTATTGTCTTTGCTCGACGGTAACTGAGTGAAAACAGGAATTAGTAAAGAAAAATGACTTTGCTCGTAGTAATAGTATCCCGTTTAAATTGTGACAGCATTTGCAAACTTTATGGAAGCGCTTTGTGATATTGTGCAGTAAATGATGGAAACGGACCCAGTAAAATGTACTGAACGTGTATTCAAGTTATTCCACAAAAAGTCACATGATCAATGAACATTAATTCACCAGTATAGTTTGGATGGAATCCTATTTCATATTAATTCCCGCGATTTCTCAAGTTCTTCTCCCGTCGAAACCAAACCCACAGCACGCTAAGACAATAAAAATAATAATAAAAAATAACACTGTATAATTTACTATTCACGTTGAAGGGTTCTTTTGGGTCTTTAACTAGGGAAACTAGACACCCCAAACTCCACCGGACTGTCTTCCTTTTATTTGACTACACCCAAACCGTCCTCTGGCAATTTAATCCAAATCGGCCGCTACACTTTAACTCGAACCGGTCATTAATGGACCCAAACCGTCCTCCAGTGGAAATATAACGATAACATGATTTCCAAGGGCATTACGTTTCGTTAGCGGCCCAACAGAAATGATTAACAGTTCGAGGTCTTATAAGCTGCCCGACACGAAATCGAGTGCCGCTAATAAGACAGAGGACTGTTAATTATTTTTGGCGGGCCGCTAGTAGAACCCCAATGCCCCATAAAGTCATGTTATTACTACTATCACCACCAACAAGGGAGGACATTCAAGTAACGTACGTCAAGATAACTCCAAGTAAGTAGTTTAATCAAATTCGAGAATTATTCAATACACTCGTCCTGACATTTTTTTTCATACTGACATTTTGTTGTGAACAGAAAATGAACAATCAAGGCAAGAATTTGAATATTCAAATGTTATCGGTAATGTCTAGATGGGGGTTATCGAATTTTCCCGAATTTCGTTGAAAAACATGGCCGCCAGTGGTCATCTTGGATTTGGCATTATGCCACATCAACATTTCTATTAGCACACCCTACAGGTTCCATCTTTTACCCGATATTTTTTAAATTCCATATGTAGCTATGATATATTGTCTAGGCGGGAGCTATCGAATTTTTCGGAATTTCGTTGAAAAACATGGTCGGGAGTGGCCTTCTTGAATTTCGCATATAAATTATCAACAATTCCATTGGCACACCCTACAGGCCACATCTCTTATCCGATCTTTTCATATGATGACTAGATATGTAAAGTCTAAATGGGAGCTATCGAATTTTTTCTGAATTTCGTTGAAAAACGTGGCCGCCAGCAGCCATCTTGGGGTTGGCATATGAATTATCAACAATTCCATTAGCATACCCTACAGGCCGCATCGCTCAATCGATCTTTTTGAGGTGTAGCTTTAGTGTGATATCTAGATAGGAGCTATAATTTTTTTCTAAATTTCGTTGAAAGACATAGCCGCCAGCGGCCATCTGGTTTTAGTATAGTTAAATTTCCAAAATGTTTTTTTTTATATTTACTTTACTTATTTATTTAAAAAAATAACAAATCAAAGTTGAAAATAAAAAAAAATATAGAAACAATTGGTGATCTGTTATTTTTGCCGTAAGAATCACTCCATTTTTGTATGACGGTTTGAGTCAAATTGCTAGAGAACAATTCGTCCGCTGTGGATGGCGTTTCGGGTTAAATTAGCGGCCGGTGTAGGTCAACTTGCTGGGTAACAGGTCAATCCGACCCGAAAGACGATCCTTCCCCAGCCGTTTTTGCGCCCCAGACGATCCGTCCCCAGATGATCCGGCCCATGCACAATTCATGCACAATTCATTAATTAGTTGTGACATGTATTGATTTTGGGTTTAAAAAATAAAAAAAAAACAATGAGTGCATAGATGGTGAACAACTGAACGAATGGATCGCTGATCACTTTAAAAGTGCCGTCGGTGATACTGGTCAAAATGGAGCCTCATGTTCGGCAAGTGCATCATTCATTGTTGAAGTTTGTGAAGACGGTGCTATTGGTCCTGGTACTGGCCCTAATGAAGCCTCAAGTTCGTCAAGTGCATCATTCATTGGTACATCTCGATCTGGTAAATCATTAGTACGTGTAACATTATGTCAAAATGTTCACACTAATGTGGTTAATGCTGTAATTCTTTTAAGCAAATGCGATATAAAACCTAGCCTGTGCGCTCTATTTAATACACTATTCACTATTTCTAATAATATTATTAATTTGGTGCCGGACCGACTACGGTAAATGGGGACGGATCGATTGGGGGCGGATCGTCCTTGGGGACGGAACGACTCGAAAACAAATTGCTGAGGTGCTGGCGGGCGGTTTGGCCAGAGTACGGTTTGGGCGTAATTCCTTTGATTGGCCCATGCTGGTGCACGAGATTGTCAGAAAGGGATCGGGATAACCCGCCACCAGGACAACCCGCCACCAAGCGGTCGGGACAACCCGCCACTGAGACAACCCGCCACCAATTTACAGCACAGCGAAAGGGGATTATGAGGTGTGAAAGGATTATGTGTCGAGTGATTGAATCCATTGTCCTGGTGATAAAAAATAACAAGTAATCTCTTCAGTCTAATAAATGGTTTTATTGAACAAAAAACAAAGAACTTAGGAAAACTAATTACATGACAAAGATGGCTTTTGGAAACGTGTATGAGCAGTAGTTTTATTTATTGCACGTTTTACAAATTAAAAAGAATACGTTTTACAAATTGAAAAAGAACAAGTTACAAAATATACAAAATATAAAAGAAATAAATACAATGACAATACAGTGAATACAGTTATAATGAAACAAATATCTGAAAATATACAATCTACTTTTTCTTTTTTGAAATGTACAGTGCAGAACATTTCTTCAAGAAAGCTCCTGTCGTCAATTCTGGTGGGTCGGCCATGTACTTTCTCCAATACTCTTCAATTTTCTTAGACTGTGTTGTGTACGCTTGTCGTGTTTCCGTCTCTAAGTCTGCAGCGTTGACTCTTACTTCCACTTCTTTCGCTTCAGCGTGGAGCAGTGGTACCAGCCGGTAAAACGTTAAATTCGCTCCACACATATTTATTCTTCTATGCCAAGCTGAAAAGAGAAAAAAATATACTTATTAATAAAAATTGAAATTTTCATAAATTGAAAAGGAAAAAAAAAATTTCTAAACTAATTTTACAAAAAAGTTTTGATGGATAACTTACCTTCAATATCATTATTCGTTCTGATGGTATGGTTGTAAATACTCCAGTCTCTTGGGGGGAATACGCTTGATTGTATCCACTGACTCTTCACGTAGTCCATCAATTCCCGCAACTTTGTTTCCGGTTCTGTTCTGTCATAAAGGTTGGAGAAGGATTCTGTTATATGTGTTGACGGCAAGAAAGGCAGTGCCAAAACCTGTCTTATGAAATTATGAACTTCCCCATGTTCGTGATATGTTGGCTGGAGCCCAACGCTGCCCACATGCTTCCACACAGCTTGTGTCCAGTGGAAACAACATCCACGGATATCTGTTCCTGGAAAGACATCTCTGATTGCTTGCCATGTTGCTGAAAAAAAAAGAAAACAATTAATTTTATAACTGCAGAGAGAGAGAGAGAGAGAGATAGTGTGAGAGAGAGAGAGAGAGGGAGGGAAATATTTACCTTGTTCAAAGTCCAAGACGAAATGTGTGACAGACTGGTCGTCTAGTTTATCCTTCACCGCATTTAGTACGTCAACATAGTCTTGTTTGGTGCGACGGGACATAATTGCAAATACCAATGGAAACTGTTTCTTCTTGCCGTCTTTTTGTACGAATGCATTAATGGACATCAGCTGACTGCTCCGTGATTTGAATGGCTTACCCAAAATCTGTTAAATAGAAATGAAAAAAAGTGATTAGAATTAATGTTGATTATTTAATACTCTCTCTCTCTCTCTCTCTCTCTCTCTCTCTCTCTCTCTCTCTCTCTCTCTCACCCCAACTTCCCCCCCTCCCCTCTCTCTCTCTTTCTCTTTTGTACTAGTAACCGACATTTACCTTGAATGTTCCGTCAATGAACCATCTTTTTGCATGACTGAGCAATCTTAGCTGGAATGGCGATGAAAATACAATGTGTCTGTATACAGCCATGTTGATGTCTGCAACGAGGAACTCGTCGACACAAAGTATATATCCTCGGGTTCTGCTGGTCTGGTTTTTGATCGGTGGCGGTTTACGTATCTCTTTGTAGTGTCTTGCCTCGGTTTTTGGAATACATTTATTTATTTATTCATTTATTTATTTATTTATTTACTCATTTATTTATTTACTCATTTATTTATTTATTTAAGCTCTGTTTACTATACATTAAAATAAATTAAAATAATGTAAAATTTTAAGCTAACCTTTTTGACGTAGGAAAAGCCGTCACTACTAACAAGTAATGGCCCGCAGCGCTGTGTACCATTTGGAAGGACTGTGTACGTCACGGGTCTGTCTGCTGGCACCAAGTCACTGTCCCGTGGTAGTTCTCTCTCAATCACAGACTCTTCGGCCGGTTCAATGTGGTTGTCGATCTGTCTATGTGGTAAATCGAAGTCTGTGTTTAAACCATTATTTTCTGAAATAAAAGATATGAGTATAAGATATAAGATATGAGCATAATCTTTCAAATGAATTGATGAGTGATTTAATTAGGAAATTGGGTAGAGGGGTAATCATATTATTAACTTACGACGGAAATTACCCGTATGCATTATTAAATTGTGTAGAATATAAAAAAGGAATAATAGGTAGAGGGGTAAACTTCAAACTTTAAAACTCACCAATTTCTTCATTAAGTAAATCTTCCGCTAGGCTGTTGGATTGTTCAATTTCCATTGGCAGCGACACAGGAATTGCTTCTGGCGTGGCTGTTATGTCAGGTTCTGTTGTAGTGCCGTTGTCGACAGGTGTATCTTCTGTTGAATCTGTTGATGTGGTATTTGGTTGTTCAAGTGTTGCTGTTCCATTATGACTAGGTGTTTGCTGCGTTGGTGTGTCGCTGTCTGACGTTGTGGATGATGATGCTGCTGCTGCTGCTGTCGTAGTTGATGTCTCGTATATATATACTGCAGAACACACACCTGGTGTTTCTCTATTGCATAATTTACAATTGAAGTATATTGTGCATAAACCTTTGTTTGCGTCGTTGTACTTTCCTGTGAAAATAAATATTAAATACAATTAATGTACATATTTTAATTCTGTGATAATACGCTCTCTCTCTCTCTCTCTCTCTCTCTCTCTCTCTCTCTCTCTCTCTCACACGCTCTCTCTCCTCCTCTCCCTCTCTCTCTCTCTCGAGATCATACACACATACATACACACAAACATACATACACAAACACACACACACACACACACACACACACACACACACACACACACACACACACACACACACACACACACACACCATAATGCGGGAAAATAAGCGAAATAAATATTTATGTACATACTTTGTTCAATTCCCGTATTACAAATACGATGTTGCCACCGACCACATCCGTCACAATCAAGAGCCTGTTGCCGAGGCCTAACATTCCTCTCGCATTCTATGCATGGATATTCTATGTCTCTGGAACGTTGACGAAGTTCCATGTTGATGGTGAATGATGCTTGCAGTAATGCATGGCCCCTATTTATCCCTCCAAACAACTTTGGTGTGCCGCTAAATAAACTTAAAAACATGGCTTCTAATCAAAGAACATGATTTGTTATCACTTAAAAAAAACAATCATCTCTTTAGGTACAGTGCCGCATCATAGTAAAAAACAACATGATTAATTATCTGATTCATTGTCAGTTAAAAAAATACAACCTGATTATATATCACTTACAAAAACAACTCCATATTCTATACTGAATCTTTATTTATCAAAGAATGCCGATATACAAACAAGTTTCATGAAGCCATCAGTTTATACAATAAGAATAACAAACAATTTAAAAAGTATTCAAAGGTTACAAAACAAACAAATTTAGTCGAATTTTAAGTTAAAAGAATGAAATAATCTATAAAACCACGCCTCCATACCGCCCACTAAACCTGGGCTAACCCGCCACCAAAACCTGGGCTAACCCGCCACCAAAATCGAGCGGTGGAGGGTTGTCCTGGTGGCGGGTTATCCCTGACCCGTCAGAAAAATACTTGACTCTTGCAGTGAGCCACATTCCGCATTTCGTGTACCTTCTCTTTCTTGGTAGTCCACTTCGTGATTGTACATTTTTGAACAACCATTCTTCGTCAACCCGGAAGAATTATGACAATTTATAGTGTTTATATAATCAACAAAGCTGGGGGACTAATTTTCCAATATGATCACAGTAATACTAGGCCAGGGGTAGAAAAAACATTCAGCTACCCTTTGGAATTGGTGTTAAAAGTACATGATGAGAAGGTTGTGGTAGCCTTCGGTGAAAGAGATGGGGTCAAAGGTACATTTCCTAATTTCGTTACACAGGGGGCTGGAAACGTAAATAGGCCCTATAGGGTATATATATATATAGGGCCTATTTACGTTTCCAGCCCCCTGTGTTTCGTTATACCCACTTTAGTCTTTAGTCAGTAGCATGCTACACAGTTGAGTACGAAAGAGTGGATTACTACTGCCATTGAACTAAAACACCATGGCTGATATTCACAGTATGTTCCAAAACTGTAAAAAGAAGAAACACAAATTACAAGAAAAAGGAAATTTTCAGCTAATGGACCACCATCCCCCCACCCCCAATGTTCCAGTGGAATAATTTCTACCCCATTCCCAATGTTAAAAGCCAAAAATTCCCAAATGCACTAACCATATTTTTCCAGACCTACCATCTACTAGCACCATTACAATTTACATGTAGTTCAGCAGTCATCAGAACATAATGTAGTAGTGACTGGTGACCCCATTACGTTCAGATTCTGCCCATTCAAATTATTAGCAGTTTTTGATAGAATTACGACTAGGAAGTTTGGCAGCAAAAATTGAAACTATATTTCAAGTGTATGCACCTTACTTACTGCCATCTAAAGTAGTACTGTAGATACATTTATTTGTATGTGTGCAGCTTAAGTTAGCTTGAATTTAGTTCAGTGATCCGAACGTAGTGGCTACCCCTCTACATTCAGATTCTTCCCATTCAGTCCTATGGAAAAAGTTCCCATCAAGTTTTTTTGGGAACTCAAAACTCGAAAATAGGAATATATATCAAGCTTTCGCTCTTATTACCAGCAGCATTCGAGAGTACACATATTTCCTCACATTTGGGCAGAGTTTATTGATCCAAACTATGTTTTATCCTTTAATTATTGTCATTTGAATGCTTGCGAAGCGTCAACAAATATTTCAATATCATCCATGTTTTTGTCTAAATATAAAACAGTAAAAACAATAACCCGGTAATCCTGCCGAAATGAATAGACCTTTTCATCGATGTGGAATAACCTCCTCTGCACGAATCCGATTCCACATCGATGAAAAGGTTTGGATCAATAAACTCTGCTGAAATGTAAGGAAATATGTGTACTATCGAATGCAGCCGGTAACAAGAGCGAAAGCTTGATATATATTCCTATTTTAAGTTTGGTGTTCCCATAAAAACTTGATGGGAACTTTTTCTATAGGATTGAATGGGAAGAATCAGAATGTAGAGGGGCAGCCACTACATTCAGATCACTGAAGTAGCTCAATGGATGAGAGGCATGTGATCAATAAATATTTATTTGTTTTCTTGGCCCAAGTTCTCGGTTGATTCTGAATGTGAAAATTGCTAATTGCAAAGAATTGGAATGGATGGAATCTGAATGCAGTTGGATAGCTGCTATGTTCAGATCGCTGAACTGCATTCATGTGCCCTGACCATGCCATCTTCAGGAGGTCCTGCTGACAATAAACAAATTACCGCTAAGCAGCTGGAAATGTACAGGTTGTAGTGTAGTGAGAATTCAGGACAATTGTCAAGGCCCTTGAGGTTTAACAAAACTGAAAAGAAAATCAGCCACTTCTTTCATTAAAATGAACCCTTCAACTGCTATCAAGCCTCAACAGGGCATTATAAATAGTGAATGTAGGAAAATTTGAAAATTCAGACAGTTTCGGTATTCAGTGGTTGGTTTGGTTTGGTTTTTCAGTATGCCTTTGAGATCGGTATCAGTTCTGTTTTTTGATATATTGCCCATTTCTACCAAGTGGGAGAACAGTGGTGCATTTGGGCTTGACGAACATGCACTAGCTAAGTTGTTCTTGTATCATTCTGCCACAAATTCCACTAACGGCCAATGAGCTCAACAGTGACATTCTTTTACGAAAACAAATCATATCTTCAGTAATTTTGTGAATTGTTCTAAACACACCTTAGCCTTTAAAGCCAAATTTCAGACACATGCAATCTCAGAGCATGTACCCTGACCCTGCCATCTTCAGGGAGTCCTGCTGACAATAGATAAAGCACCCGAGCAGTGATTTCTAGACAAGTCTTGGCTAGAAATCACTGCTAAGGAGCTGGACATGTACAGGTGGTAGTTCAATGAGAATTCAGGACAATTGCCCAGGCCCCTGAGGGTTAATAAAACTGAAAAGAAAATCAGCCACTTCTTTCATGAAAATGAACCCTTCAGCTGTTGTCAAGCCTCAACAAGGCCTTATAAATAGTGAATGTAGGAAAATTTGAAAATTCAGACTGTTTTGATATTCAATGATTGGTTCAGTCCGGGTTTTCGGTATCTCCATACATGTAATATCAGTATCGAATGGTTTTTTGGTATATTGCCCATTTCTACTCGGCAGTCTGCACAAGCAGAATTAGCCATTGTTGAAAGCAAGAGCATCATTGATGTGCACTGCGCATTAATACTTAACATACTATACCCCCACAGGAGCAATCAGGATTAAGTGACTTGCTCAAGGACACAGTGTAGTCACAGCTGATCAGGATCAAATTGGGGTCCTTTTGATTTCAGGTTTAATGATTTAACAACAGAGCTGCCATGCTGATTTGGAAATATTCAAATCATCAAGATGTTCCCAGTATCCCACCAGTTGTCTCTTCCTGATCTCTTCTTGAGCTGAAGTGGTTAAAGGGTTTTCTTGATCAATTAATCACATGGATTAACCTTGGTTTAACTGATTAATCAGTTGTCCTAATAGGTAGCTGAAGAATATTTAAGAATTGGTATACATTGATGATTTACAGCATTAACTCCTTAACCCTTTACCCAACGAATCACCAATTAAACAATTAACCAATCCCCATATCATGTGACCCCTCTTTGGAACGAGCTCATCGAGCTCGTTCCAAAGAGGCCTTTAAGAGGGGTCATATGATATGATTTTGTGAATATTTTTTTTTTAAATTTAAAAAAATGTTATTTAAAATAATAAATTTTGAAATCATCTGCGTTGGGTAAAGGGTTAAGTACCTAACATAACAGACAATTTTTAGTATTAAATTCAAAAATTTATTTTCCAAGTAGCGCCTGCTACATGCATTGGGTGAAGGTTAAGAATGACCATTTCCAGCTGCTGTTACAGTATAATGGTCATGCATTTGAACAAGTATGTCAGTATGTAACTTCCATGCTTTACTCTGTCTCATATAATTGAAGTGAGTCAGTGTGATGATGTTTGCCTGCTTTGGAGTAAGTTTGTTCCTTTGTTAATCAATGTAATACAGCAGTTCAAAGTAACGATTAATTGATCAATTACTTTTTAGATCAATGAAGACATTGGTCAATGATCATTGGTTAATTGTTTAATTGGTTAATCTTTTCAGCTCTAACCTCTTCCTGTATCATCAGGACTCCTGTTCAGGAGAGATGATGAGAGACGAAGAGTTCAAGTAGGTTCCTCTTACAAAATGACAACTTTGATTCCATTCTGGAATATCATATTTTATAATTGCCTTGTCCTATAGATAAGTCACCATTGTAGGCCTGGCGTGATTAATTTAAAAGTCAACTAATCATCGGAAACACCCATAATTGACTACAATTTCAAAGTCAATGATTTTGAGTTTTCATCACTCATTTAGATTTACTGATAAATTATTAGTTATCATGCTCATAAAAAGTATCGAGCCTGTAGAATATAAAAATACATTGTAATTGATTCTGGAAGGAAGTATAAAGATACAACACATGACACCAGATCTGGCATTCCAGAAAGTATGGGGGTACAAATAATTGCCTTTCACAGTTTGCCAATGAGTGGAATTGGTGTCTTAAATCTCATGCAGCTATTATTAGACTCTTGACCATCTAGGTCCAAACCTGAGTCTAGACTCAAGTTTGGTCTTGACAAGCCAGAAAATAAGCAGACTGTCATCTGCAAAATAAGGTCCCCAGAGGGTAGCATCACTAAATTTACCCTCTGTGAACCTCAATCTGAATCAGGGTCTCAAAACTAAACAGAAAGAGGTACCCAGCGGGTAAATTGGCCCACTGTATTAGGGCTGTAATGATTCATCGCAATTTCAATGCATCGCGATACATTTTTTCATGATACGTGGATTGTATCGTTTCATGTGTATCGCGTTACAAAACGATACACTTCCAGGTCGGCATGACGTACTAAGAAGTTGCATTTTCAGGCCCAACAAGTCTATTTTGTGCTTTTCCAGCTTATAATTCCACTTGTTCAATTGTATTTCAGTAAATTATCAACTCTGTCGAAATGATAAGCATAGTTTGAGGCAACAGACCTCCCACCTCTGAGTTAAACCCAGACTCCCAGAGGTCCATTGGCTGAAACTCATTTGTCTTTTTCAAGCACTAAAAAAGAAATTAGATGTTACTGATCAAATGAAAGTTGGGCTCTGTGCAGTTTGTGGGCCTTTTATTACTGATAATTCACTCTCAATGTACTGCATGTAATGTATCGTGAAAAAAAAATCGTGATACATATCGTATCATGACTGAGGCGTATCGTTGCAACCCTACACTGTATGAGATAGCATTATCAAATTCACCCTCTGGGGACCTCATTCTGCAAATGTTAGACTGCTTATTTTCAGGCCTGGGTCTTGAGATGGTCAAGAGACTGAATATTCTTTGAAGATCAGTAGGTGTGCAGCATGCCTGCATGCCTGAAGAATGTTGGCTGAGGACCAAAAATATTGTTTTCTATATAGTTGTTTTCTAGAGGTCACAGAGTACAATTAAAGTCGAAAAGGTGCAATACAGTGGAACCCTGTTAATTGAAGAGCCACTTTGCCAATGAAAATTATTCAATTAACAGGAGTATTCAATCAACAGGGATTGTTACTTTCCTGTATTCTAGAGATAAACTTAGCATTTATTCTATTATATCTTGTTTGACAGAGCTCCATGAGCTCTGTCAAACAAGATATAGATTAAATGCTTGTATTGAATGTACTGAGGCCAAATAGGTCTATAAACAAAGGAAAAGTGGGGAGAGTCAGAGTAATTTCTGGACAGGTTACACAATGTTTTATTCAATTAACAGGAGTTTACTCTATAACCTATATTCAATTAACAGGTCAAATTTGTACTGGAGGTATGGTAATTGATTTTGTGTTGGGAAATTATATTCAGTTAACAGGGACAATTAAGAGATATCCAGTTAAGTGGGCTCCATTGTATTTACAACTTGGAAGATTTGATTCATGGTTTGATTTGATTCAAAATCTCCTGTAAAATTTGATTTAGGATTCAATTCAATCCAAAATTTGACTTTACAGAGCCATAAAATAAGGTACATCAGGCCTGGTATTCTGGAAAAGGCAGGACAGCTAAAAATCACTCCTAACAACATGGACTATGAGAGCCAAAGGCTCTCCTCAAGCTTACAATTTACGAGAATGTGTAAATACTATTGAATGATTACAGTACGTGGAGAGTGTATTATTACTAAATCACCCACAGAGTGGAGATTCCACCCAAGCAATAATTGCAAATTTGCTGCAAAGCATAACCAGTACAAGCAAAGTTTCAGCAAATGGACCTCCAGATTAAACCCGGAGGTCCATTGGCTGAAACATTGCTTGTCTTTGTTGTCGATGTGTACACAATTTGAAAGTTATAGCTTGGGTGATAACGGTTAACCCCACTCTGCAGGTGATTTAGTTACAATCCACTCTCCACTTACTGTACTGGTAGATTCAGCAGTACTGAATCTTGAACTTTGTATATTGCTAGAGAGTCTCAATGCAGAGAGTAGTCTCTATAAGATGGCTATGAATTTCCACTCTCCAACTCCTTGGCTCGCCCCAGGGTGGGGAGTGGCAATATTTAGCTATTTCACAGAGACGATGCCGTATTTTTAAACGTAACAGTGCAGGTTTTAGAAATATACCACAATAGTAGGTCGTAGGATTGAGAGAACTGGAGGGTAATTTTTCTCTCTCCTCATATTTTTTCAGGCAAGCGATCAGCGGGCGACGTTTTTGCTCGCCTGAAAATGCCAGGCCTGGTGCACCATTCATCATTGTGTGTGTCAGAGGTCTGAGAGAATGATAGTGTACCTCAGAAACAAAGCATTACAATACTCAAAGCATCAAGTTTTCATGTGTTTTCTTTCTTTGTATCAGTATATCAAGTACAAGATACTAATTATTTTCTGCTTTTTACCTGTGTCTTTTTTAATACTTTTTATAGTTGGTCATTCCATTCTTGCTGTGAATGGAGTTGATGCAGAAGGGAAATACCTGCAAGATGGAAGAGATATCATTGAGGTCTTGTCCTTGCCAGAAAATTATCCAATCAGCATTCGATTTGGACGAAGTAAACTCTCAACAAATGAGAAAATTGTGTTAGCCAGTATGTTTCATTCGTAAGTGTCCTACAGTGTATTTAACCTGTAAAGCCTTAAATTAATTTTACGGTAATACTTGCCAAAATACATTTACCCCAGCTCTGACTAATTTGTTGATATATCCTCAAATTTTATTGGCTAAGAATGTCACATGCATAGGTGATTTTTTGAATGTTCAAAAGTACTTTGTTAACCCTTTTCAGGTGGTAATGACAATAAATGTATGTAAAATTGTTTGTTTTTATTCAACTTTTCATTTACATTATTTCTGAAGGTCATCCGTGGGGTAAATTTGTAACATAGTCAGCAAGTGACTGGGTACTAGATGGTACTGGGTCTGTAGGTTTTATACCAGACTTGGCTTTGCCTCACCTGGTATAAAATCTACAGACCAGGTACCATCCTGGTACCCGGTTACTTGCCGACTATGTAACTAATAGACATAGCTGCAGGTGACTTAATATTGTTTTTACATCGTCATTGGTTGCCTGCATAGGCAGGCAACACTTAAGTAAAAACACTGCCAAGTTAAATGCAGCCTTCCAGCTGAGCTCAATGAAAAATATGTTTGGGGGTACTTTTTCAAAGCAATGCGAATGTTGCTGTTTGGATCATGATGGGGGCTTGAGGGTTACCCTAATTAGCCACATTTGTAATCACTCTCTGGTTGTTATATTTTTCTTTAGTCCTTTTTTTTTATCTTGAAATACTCATCAGTGATGCAATAATTACCCTGGGAACTGGAGCAGTGCTTCTTTACTGTTGTAAACAAGTTGTGCTTTACTGGTAAAGCAAGACCTGGTAACAACCCCTGGAGAGGAAGTCATCTAAGATGGGCAGCGTAGGTACAAATGATTGGCTAAACTTGACTTCATCCCTGGACTTTAGTCCTTTTTATATGATCTTGAAATGCTCATCAGTGATGCAATAATTACCCTGGGAACTAGAGCAGTGCTTCTTTACTGTTGTAAACAAGTTGTGCTTTACTGGTAAAGCAAGACCTGGTAACAACCCCTGGAGAGGAAGTCATCTAAGACGGGCAGCGTAGGTACAAATGATTGGCTAAACTTGACTTCATACCTGGACTTTAGTCCTTTTTATATGATCTTGAACTAGAGTAGGGAACCCTGAGAACTAGAGCAGTGCTTCTTTACTGTTGTAAACAAGTTGTGCTTTACTGGCAAAGCAGGACCTGGTAACAACACCTGGAGAGGAAGTCATCTAAGACGGGCAGCGTAGGTACAAATGATTGGCTAAACTTGACTTCATACCTGTGTTGTTATAAGATAGCCATAGATGCTGAAAGTGATATTAAATACCAGTGAATAAATAACTAATACAATAGTTTTGGGAGCCTGAATTTTACGTTTGGTGAAATATGAGGAAGATTCTTTAAAAAATATCCTTCTTCAGATCCACCAGTAAGAATCTTTTCATATTTGGTATGCAGCATCCTTAACTGGTAGAGTGCTACATTATTTTTGATCATCAAAATTTGTTCACATGTCTTTGCCTAGTTACCATTTATGGGATAGTGCCTAGGCACTCTCCCATAAATTGTAACAAGGCAAATCCTTACAGATGAAATAATTTCACTTCAAAGATAATATGAAGCACATCCACTGAATATGAGGTCTTTGAGGCACTGTACCTGCACTTCTGAATAAAGCCCAAATATGTGCTTCCAGCACTCTACCCAGGGCTTATATTTCGTCTAAATTTGTGAAAATGGTTGCGAGAATCCAAACCTACTATGAGTGTCCCAGGATCCCATGACACCACCATGGTTGAACCACTGTTGTATACTGATAACACATGTTAACCTTTTACCCAACACACCTTTTTAATTTTTAAAACTAAATTTGATAATTTTTAACAATAAATAATAAATAAATGATAAAATAATTAAATGAACAATATTTACCAATAAAATCTTACAAATATGGCTGTTGTTGGAACCGGCTGAATGAGCCGGTTCCAATGACAGCCATATTTGTGCAATTTTATTGGCAAAGTGTCAGGATATTTCTGGTCATGTTAGCCTTCTATTGGTTAATTTGTTTCCGCTGTGTTAGATAAAGGGTAAAATTGACTCAATTCTTTTCACGCGAATCCTAGCAGAGGTGCAGCGAGAATCTACATGGATTCTCACTGGTTTTATTGCGCGAATCTTTGTGCGAATCGATTCTTGGATTCCCGTCGAAATATAAACCCTGCTACCAGTTAAGGTGGTCATATTTAAGTTTGTTCAAATCAAGGCTGTGGGTTCATATTTGGGGTCCCCAGGTGAACCAGAATTTTAGCATGCAACATGAGAAATATTGTTTAAAAATCTTTTTCAGATACACCACTCCAGGTCTTTTGTTATTTGGTATACATCATCCTTATAGAGGCCAGGTTCAAATTCTTTTCAAATCAAGTCCATGGGTTCATTTTCGGTTCCTCAGTGCAGTATGAGAAAAATTATTTGAAAACCATCTTCTTCCAATCCACCAGGCAGACACTTTTCTTTTTCAGTTTTTCAGAATTCCTTACTCTTTTGGAGGGGGAGGGGGGGGGGGGGGATTATTTTCAGAAGGAAACTCTTTTGTCATTTTTCAACATAATCTCAAGCCTAGCATAGGATGTATGCTGGAAGTAGGGTTTGAAAAAGATACATCATTTTTCAGAGCATTTTGGTCACAATGCAATATGCACACATGTAAAAGGTGACACTTCCTTTTCACCTCTGCCTTTCTGATCCCTCAACACTTATACCTTTATTCCTTGTAGGCAACTTGATCCAGGTAAGGATTTTCGGCTCACTTGAGCCTCTGATTTCATGTTAGTGGCTTTCAGAAAAAATGTTGGCATTTGGTTGACCAACATTTTTGTCCGACAACCAGCCAAACTTTATGACAGACAGCATGTGTGTGGGTGGGGAGGAAGAACTCCTCCCTAGCTACCCTAGCTTAATGTCTGCAACAAGAGGGGGAGAACTCCTCCCCTACTACCCCAGCTTCGGGCCTGCAACAATATGTTTATTATATAGATAAAAATACTTCTAAATACTTCAAAGCAATGTCAGCCCTTTGTTGCCAGTTCTTATTGATCATAGATACGCAAATTTCTAGTTTTGATTACATGTACTTGGAAGGTCAGAAATCCAGTCAGGTTGTCATTGTTGAATTTTACGAAAATATCACAACAATTGAATTCCTGGATTCCACTCAAACCATGAGACCTGAAATCATATTCCAGTTCAGGTTGCACAATTGAGCGATTTCCATTATAAAAATATTTGACGATTTGCATTACATGTATTTTACACAAACATTTTTAGCTCACCTTGACAAAGTCAAGCTGAGCTAATCTCATTGCTCTCTGTCCATCATCCGTCCGTCAACACTATGTTTTGGTCTTCTCCTCCAAAATCACTGAGCCAATTCAAGTGAAAGTTTGTGTGAGTGATGGTCCCAAAGGGGCATTGTATTTTTGTTCAACTCAACATGTCCAGCCCATAGGGAGAGGGTGGGTTAAAATGCTCCAAAATATTTTTAAAATCTTCTCATGAACCAGTGGGTACAATGACTTAATATTTGTTACAGAGCTTCCTTTTGAGGTGTGGAATCAAGTTTGTTCAAACAAAGTTTATGAAGCAATATATAGCATTGTAATGGGAGGGGTAAGATTTTTGGCCCCGCCCAAAATTTATATTTTCTGAACCCATGATCCGATTTGAACCAAATTTGGTATGTGGTATTATTGCGTCATAAGTACTTGACTCATGCCAAAAAATAATTCCCGCATTCCCATGGGAACCCCAGGAGCTAAAAATAGAAATATTTTCAAACAGCCATATTTCCCAAGCCACATGAAACAGAGAGCTGTTATTTGGTATGAAGCATCTATAGGACCAGTAGAATTGAATGGTAAAAAAAAATTGCCATCGGTAATGTTAGGGTGTCCTGTAGAGGGCATCAAAAAATGTTGAGTCAGCATATTTGCAAAAATTAAAAAAAAAACTTTTTTCCAGAACCAATGGTCAGAATCTTTTGATATTCGGTATACAGCATTCATAGGGGGGGGGGGGGGGGGGGGGGGGGGGGGGGGGGGGGCAAATACAAGTTTGTTAAAATAAAGCCCTTTGTTTCAGATTTGGGCTCAATACAGGAGCCTGAATTTTTAACTTAGGGCAGTATGAGGAATATTCTTTAAAATTCATCTTCTTCAGAACCACCAGTCAGAATCTTTTAATGTTTGGTATAGCTCATTGTTCTGAGGGTCAGATTCAAGACTGTCAAACCATTTATTAATAAATTTTAACTTTCTTCAGTATGGGGGATAATTTTTAAAAATCTTCTTCTTCAGATCTACCAGTCAGAATGCTTTCATATTTGGTATACAACATCTCTAGGGGCAATATGAGGACATTTCTTTAAAAATCTTCTTCTTCAGATCAACCAGTCAGAATGCTTTCATTTTTGGTATACAGCATCTCTGGGGGTGGGTGGGGGGGGGGGGGGGGTGCAGATTCAAGTTGGTTCAAATCGAGTGTTGGGTTAATATTTCGGCTCCATATGGGAACCTGAAATTTAACAATATGAGGGAATTTCTTCAAAAATCTTCTTATCAGATTTGTCTGTCAGAATCCTTTCATATTTGGTTTCCAACATCTCTAAGGGAGTTAGATTCAAGCTTGTTCAAATTGGTTCCCTAAGCTTGTTCAAATTGGTTCCCTGTGTTAATATTTGGGTTCCCTATGCTAGCCCAAATTTTAAGTTAGTGCAATATGAAGAAATTGATTTAAAAATCTTCTTCTTCAGATCCACTAGTCAGCATGCTTTCATATTTCGTATACAACATCTCTAGGGGGATCAGATTCAAGTTTGTTCAAATCGGGTCCTTGGGTATATTTTTGGGCTCACTATGGTAGCCCAAATTTCAACTTAGACTTAGTGCAATATGAGGAAATTTCTTTAAAAATCTTCTTCAGATCAACCAGTCAGATTGCTTTCATTTTTGGTATACAACATCTCTAGGCGGTCAGATTCAAGTTCGTTCAAATCGAATGCCTGGGTTAATATTTGGGCTCCATATGGAAACCTGAAATTTAACTCAGTGCAATATGAGGAAATTTCTTTAAAAATCTTCTTCTTCAGATCCGCTAGTCAGAATGCTTTCATATTTCGTATACAACATCTCTAGGGGGGGGGGGGGGGGGGGGGGGGGGGGGGAGGGGGGGGGGGTCAGATCAGATTCAAGTTTATTCCAATTGGGTCCGTAGGTTAATATTTGGGCTCGTCATGGTAGCCCAAATTTTAACTTAGTGCAATATGAAGAAATTTCTTTAAAATTTTTCTTCTTCGGATCCAACAGTCAGAACGCTTTCATATTTGGTATACAACATCTCTATGGAGGTCAGATTCGACTTTGTCCAAATTGAGAGCCTGGGTTAATATTTTGGCTCCCTACGGGAGCTGGAATTGGCCATGTAGCTGAAGAATTATAAATTTTGTGTTCAGTACCCTCTAGAGGTGTGTAACTAAGATTAGTCCACATAGATTGTATCAAGGGGCTTCATAGGGGAGCTCCACATTTTACATTATGATCAACTGAAGAAAAGGTATGATGCTTGGACTTTTTTTTCACTCCTGAGGGGCTCAAGGATTGACAATGTATTCTATGGAGATGGATTGCTTAATGTAGATTCATTCTTGGACTCTGTTTATATCATGTTCTATTCAAGGTGAGCACTTCAGGCCCTGTGGGGCTTCTAGGGCTGCACGGTATATCGATAAACCGATATATACCGGTATTCAAAGCAATATCGATTGAATACCGGTGTAATTACAAAAATATCGGTTTATCGTCGTTATTTATTTACCCACAATTTAATTTTCAAGATGTCTTGAGTTTTTTAACTGTAGCCCTGAAAGAATAATATTATCCCTGTATCCAAGGAATCATCTGCCTGTGCCCTCGCAATATACAATTTCAGCAGCTGAAAAAATAATTTTCAAAAAATTCAACAAAACTATATAATGTGACCCCTCATTGGAACGAGCTCATTCCAATGAGGGATCACATGATATAGTTTTGTTGACATTTTTGAAAATTATTTTGATAAATTAATTTTGAAAATAATAAATTTTGATATCATCTGTGTTGAGTAAAGGTTTTTCGAACCGCATCATCAAGGCGTGCTAATTCGTTCCAACTGTGATGCCTCGAGTGTCGATTGTGGTACTTGTGTTCATATATCTAAACAGTTTTCGATATACCGGTATATCGTGGTATTTTTTTGAATACCAATACCGGTATTCAGTTTTGAATATCGTGCAGGCCTAGGGGCTTCTTGTTTATCTTACAATCATTCGATTTTTTTCCCTGATACAGCCAAACACATCTAGGCTGATACAAATTTGTATCAACCACAGTAACTTCTGTGAGCAACGTTTTCATCTGCACTCATCAGAAACTGATTACACATGTCAATGTCACCATTTTGCTAATAGGAATTACGTGACAAGAAAATCACCAACTCGGCGTAATAAATTGGACAAGATCAATTTTTGTCATGATGATATTTTTATATAGGCCTACCATGCATTAACCCTTTACCCAACGAATCGCCCGCATCCACCCACGTAATATGCAAATTCAGCAGTTGAAAAAATATTATTTTAAAAAAAATTGATAATGATCTTCATTCATCAAAAATCAATTCATAGAACCTGAATAGTTGTCAAAATATTTGTAAACAAGTCAAAAAAGGGAGCGATACAGGTCTGGCATTCTTAAAAATGCAGGAGGGCTAAAAATTGCTCCCCTGACATGGCCTGGGGAAGTGATTGGATCTCAAACTAACAGAAGCTAAAAGTGGAAAAAAGAAGTTTTACTATTTGTACTACTGCCAAGTGGTCTTTGTACATTTTATTTGGTGCTGCTAACAAGTTTACCCCTCCCACACCTCCAGGCATCGGCAAGAACCGGAAGTGTGGGAGGGGCAGTGTAGCCGTCTTACAGAGATCACTAACATAGCAGAGATCTGAAAAGATGAGGGTTTTAGGAATAAGCTGTTATGGTAATCATTCTTTTCTATGGCCACAAGGGCTAGTTTTCGCCCTCCTTAATTTTTTTTAAGGCGAGCAGTAGGTGAGTGAATAAATCGCTCTCCTGAAAATGCCAAGCCTGGGGATATTGTAAGATAAATTGGCTGTTGCCACCAAGTGGGTTTCCGAGATTGTTGGCGTAAGATAAATTTGTCATCACTATTATGTGTTGATCGAGAAACTTGTATCAAGCATCAATGGTGTTCCTATTGCGTATCGTGACTCGCCTTAAAGTACTCGCCGCGATACCTAATATGAACATCATCTCAGCTTAATACAAGTTTCTTGATCAACACATAGTGGTGATAACATTAGAGTTGAAATGGTAAACCAATTAATCGATTAATCAATGATCAACATCTTGGTCGATCCAAAAAGTAATTGATCAGTTAATCGTTACTTTTGAACAACTGCATTATATGGGTTAACATAGGAACAAACTTGCTCCAAAACAGGCAAACATTGTCAAACTGACACACTTTAATTATATGAGACAGAGTAAAGCATGCAAGTTACTTGCTGACATACTTGTTTACTTGCATGATCATCATACTGTATCAGTATCTGGAAATGGTCATTCCTAACTCTTTACCCATTGCGGGTAGCAGACGATACTTGCAAAATAAATTCTTGAATTACTAAAAATTTTAAATTTTTGTCTCAAAAACAAGGCTTATGACCCCTCATTGGAACGAGCTCAACGAGCTCGTTTCAATGAGGGGTCATAAGCTATGTTTTTGAGACAAAAATTGAAACCATAATAAATTTGAATAGAGATTTTTATATATAGGCCTTGTCCGTTTTGTTTGTTATGTTGGGTAAAGGGTTCATGCTGTAAATCATCAACGATATGGCATTTATTCAGATATTATTTGGACAAGTGATTAATCGGTTAACCAAGGTTAATCCACGTGATTAATTGATCAAGAAAACCCCTTACCCGTTTCAGCTCTAGATAACATATATTTATACCAAATTTGAAATTCACAGGTCCTAATATTTATTCTATTTCTGTGTTTTAGGTTATTTGCTATTGGCTGTCAGTTGTCGCCTGAGCCAAGATCGTCTGGCATTGAATTATTAGAAACAGATGTATTCAAACTTCACTGTTTTCAGACAATGACAGGTAATATTATTCCCTTCACTTTTGCAATGGATAGTTTTATTTCCATATGACTCTTCAATTATTTTAACCTAACTTAAAAAGCAGACGACACTTGCAAACATAATTTT
Organism: Pictodentalium vernedei; assembly: GCA_031216915.1. Taxonomy (NCBI): domain Eukaryota; kingdom Metazoa; phylum Mollusca; class Scaphopoda; order Dentaliida; family Dentaliidae; genus Pictodentalium; species Pictodentalium vernedei. The sequence goes on from CM062290.1 coordinate 42,106,023, forward strand.
TGAATAACTAAATTTTTCCATATTTTGAGCCAAAAACATAGGTTATGACTCCTCATTTGAACAATCTCAGTGAGGTCATTCCAGTGAGGGGTCATAAGCTAGGTTTTTTAACCCTTTACCCAACGCAGACAATTTCAAAATTTATTATTTTAAATATCAGTTTTTAAATTTTTTTAAACAATTTCAACAAAACCATATCATGTGACCCCTCTTTGGGATGAGCTGAACGAGCTCGTTCCAAAGAAAGGTCACATGATATGGTTTTGTTGAAATTTATCAAAAAATAATATTTTTTCAGCTGCTGAATTTGCATATTACGTGGGCGGATACGGGCGATTCATTGGGTTAAGGGTTAATGGAGATAAGATAAGATATTTATTAATTCAATATCAACAAAGATAAATGACTAGAAACTCATGCTTGGCAGTGTGGGTGGAGGGGGGGGGGGGGGAGGAGGGGAGAGGACATAGCCACCCTTGGCATTACACTTGTTTTAAAGTGAATTCCAAAAATGGAAATGTATTCTGTTTTCAATTAAAAGTGGTGGGCGGGGACAGTGCCACCCTTGTTTTAAAAAAATTTCAACTGCTGAAATTGTATATTGCGTGGACAGATGCAGCTGGTTCGTTAGGGTTAATCCAATATGAATTGGTGTATGAATTGCTCAACCTGAACAAGCATTCACACAATTTTCCAATGGAGGGCAGTAAGGTACAAAGGGCCATCTCCTTGAAGAATTATTGAAGAAGCTTCCTCATCACGGATGATCCAGTTTTGTAAATTTCTTTCATAACCTATATTTTTACGCAGGTATTGTAAATGTGGAATATTTCTATTTTAGGTTTGAAATTTGTTGTAATAGCTGACCCCAGACAAGCTGCTGTTGATGTCTTACTCAAGAAACTGTATGAAGTCTATGCAGATTATGCTTTGAAGAATCCATTCTATTCATTGGATATGCCGATTAGGTAAATATATTTGTTCTTCATTCTTTTGGGCCCCACTCCACCCACCCCCCCAAAAAATGTACAAATGTTTTTGCTTTTAATTCTTTTTCCCCCACCCCACTCCTAAAAAAAGTTTTTTCATGTATGTTTCCTGTTGTAATGCTCACAAAATCAGGGTGTAAAGACTATCACAAATTTGATATGAGTATTGTACACAATGCCACAAAGTAATAATTAATTTGAGGTATTGTCATGGCCTGTCGTCCGTCTACCTGTTGCGCTGTCAACATGGCTCGGGCTAGAGGCCGTATTTATGAACCGATCTTTACGAAACTTCTTGGGTACCTTTGTTATTCACCCTGGGACAAGAACGAATGTTTTGGGGTCCGGTCTGAAATTCAAGATGGCCGCCAGCTGCCATTTTGTACAAAATTAGGTGCAATCAGATTTTTGCGCAGAACTTCCATATGAAAGCTCGGATTTGAATAATTTTTTGTATGAATGTTTAGTACCATGGGATACATCACATATAATACAGGTTTTTTTCTCGTGTGTAAATTATGCAAATTACACTAATTTTGATTTATTTAGTGTTACTTTCAGCACTGTAAGTGCAAATGCCAATACGGCTCGGGCTAGAGGCCGTATTTATGAACCGATCTTTGCAAAACTTCTTGGGTACCTTTGTTATCACCATGGGACGAGAACAAGTGTTTTTGGGTCTGATCTGAAATTCAAGATGGCCACTGGCAGCCATTTTGTATGAAATTTTGTGTAATCAGTTTTTTGCTCAGAACTTCTATATGGAAGCTCTGATTTGAATAAATTTGTGTGTGAATGTTTAACATGGGATGCATCACATATAATACTTATGTCCTATTCTTTAGACCATTGCAGTCACCTTGTAATTGTTTTACGATGGTTGACGTTGTCACAACAGAACTCCTTTTTCTCTTATTCATTATTGTTGACTTGGTCACAACAAATACTGATTCCTGTCATATTCATTATTGTTGACCTGGTCACAGCAAATACTAATTCCTGTCATGTTCAAAGTTGAGCTACAGTGTCATTGACACTTTCATTATCCTTGCTGGTACTTTTGACATAGAATGATTCTGTTAATTGTCTGACAGTTGCTCGCTGTTTCTCTCTGGGTACTCTGGCTTCCTCCACCCAAAAAATTGTCCAACGTGAGGTGATCCTGGCTTTGGGACCTGCAAATTGACAATTTTGATCGAATCAAATATCAAATCAAATTAGTGAAAACGAATCAAATTTTGAATCGAACTTCGAATCGAATCAAACTTAATGGATACATTGTCAAAAGAAAAATTCTTTTCTAAAATAATACCCCCTCCCGCGATTATTAAAAGACACACAGTTATGTTGAGTGCATTGTTCACCTCACCACTTCCCATGTGATAAACTTAGGTATAAACCAATATACTAGCTACTGATCAAAACTATTCGAATTGACTTTGTAGCTTAAAAACTGCAGCCTAAACATTTTTAAATGAACCTGGCTGATAGGCCTGATACCGCACCTTTATCACTATCACATTTCCTTGGAAAAAAACTTCAAATCGGATCGACTCCATTTAGTCGAGAAGCCATTTGTTTTAAATAAAAATGTGGAATTTCTAAACCAAAATGATAATTCAACGCTGAATAGAGTCGATCTGCTTGTAAATTAACGCCTGCTCTACTTCTGTTTATTTAAGAATTGAATGCAATTTTTAGAATCTTTATTGGAGTATGAACGTGTGTGAATGGGTACAAATTATATATGAATCCCAAAGGGATTCATACAATTTGTACCCATTCCCACACGTTCATACTCCAATAAAGATTATAAAAATTGTATTCAATTCTTATAATTACATTCCGTAACTGTTTAAACTACTTTTTACCAAACAACAAAGCAGAAAGACGAAATAAAACATGTACAAACGAACGAGGTGAAAAACCACCCTCACACAAAAGACAAAGCGCACAACTCTGAGTTGAGCGCCGGTTTTCGGCATTGACTCAAATTTGTTAAATTGCCATCTTTCGCAACGAAACTTGGAATGTTCAAAACAATTTATTTAACATATCAGTAAACTATAATCACTGATCACTGCGAGAGGCGCTAAAAGTTATAAACTCGCCCAAACACCGACCGAATTACATTCTGTCAACTGCGCTCTACCGTAAATGCAGGTCAAAGTTCGACCAAATGTATTCATTGGAAAATGAATTACATTTGATCATGACGTTTTCATCCAGCTGACCAATGGGAATTGAGTATTTGGACCCAAAACGTATAACTACATTAACGATGTAATTATATAATAATCAGGGGTATTGTTTTAAAAAAATGTTTTTGACGATGTATCCAGTAACTGTGATCGAACAGAACAATACTCAATATAAAATAATGTGGTCATGTTCTGGAACAAATCAGTTATTGAAGTTGAATAGTGTATTTTGTTCACCACTCATGTAATATTACTCTGCCGATTTAAAAAAATGCAGACAGAAAATTTTGACTGGGTCAGAATGTGTGTTTTCTTGTTTACAAATATAACTGAGCAAATATGTCACTTCATTGTGAAGGGGTTGAGTGATATTTTGTACAGTGTTTGATTATAGACAATGACATGTGAAGATATTACTTGCCTGAAAATACTCTCAATGCAGTTTCATATGTTTGTTTTAGATCGTATATTTTATGTTTTGATGCCAGTGACACCTTGCCTACTGTTTGAGAAAGCACCAATTTTTTAAAATTTATTTATTGGGGTTTAACAACACTTTGGACAGCCAGGGTCACCTCATGTTAGAGAGTTTTGCGGGTGGAGGAAGCCGGAGTACCTTGGGAGAACCACTGAGGAACAGCAACCAACTGTCAGACTGCCCAACGTACTAACTCTGCTTAAACAGGATTAGCATTGGTTGGAGCCAAGTGCATTATCGGCGTGCAGTACGCCTAAGTACAAATCATCACCATGCATCCATGCCCCCCACATGGGCAATTGGGTTGTGCTGCACAAAGAGTTGAGGTATCATACTGTGTCAAAATTGCAGACTAATAGGAATTGTGATGGGTAGGGCAATGGTCATCGCATGACATGTAGGAACATGGCCATTAATGAAAAATTTGTTTCATCAATGCCCATGACCACACACATCACATGACTCAACAGACTCCCATTATCAATTGCTCTTTTTTTTTGAACGAAACTATGAAAAGTTGTAGTAGAAAGTATATCGTTCATTAACCCATAGGTCCCCATACAGCCACAAACTGTCCCTTTTATATTGCTCTGAAAAAGTTGTCCCAAGTGTATTCTTCCTTGAGATCTTAACCCTTCACCCAACAAATCGCCCGCATCCGCCCATGTAATATGCAAATTCAGCAGCTGAAAAAATATTATTTTTCGAAAAATTTCAACAAAACCATATCATGTGACCCCTCTTTGGAACGAGCTTGTCGAGCTCGTTCCAAAGAGGGGTCACATGATATGGTTTTGTTGAAATTTTTTGACAAAATTTAAAAAAATGATATTTAAAATAATAAATTTTGATATCGGCTGCGTTGGGTAAAGGGTTAACTGATAAGATGCAGTTATCTTGACAGTGATTTTACATCATTGTTGGTTGCCTATATAGGGAGCCAACTTTAATGTAAAAACACCGCTAACCCTCAGCACTCTGATGTCAAGATGGCAAAGTTTTCAGCAGTGCATATTTCCCATATTGCAGTTTGATATTTAACCAGATATATCTTGCCTTGGGCAAGGTACTTCATCTTAATTGTGGCACTGTGATGCCGTGTACTAAGGCATACTGCACGTCAGTGGTGCACTTGTCTTTAACCAATGCTAACCCTGTATGTGTGGAGTTAGTACATTGGGGAGTCTGGCAGTTGCTCACCATTGCTTGATGGTTCTCTCCAGGTACTCGGGCTTCCTCCACCAGTAAAACTGTCTGACACGAGGGGACCCTAGTTGTTGAATGTATCATTTAACCCAAATTAATAAATAAATAAATAACCTTGTTAATTGAATACATTTTCAAACACTAAACCATTTTCCATATATTCACTTCAAATTTGACCTGTTAATTGCCTGTAGGTTATAGAGTAAACTGTTTGCTGAATAAAAAATCTTGTAATCTATCGAAGAATTACTCACAACTAAATACCAAATGTTTATAGATGTATCTGGCATTCTGGCCTCAGAACATTCAATATTATACAATTATGGACTTTTGTGATGGTGACTATGATGTGATATGAACCTAAAAAACTTATATTGAGTGAGGCGTTAGCCGAGGTCAAAATAAGTTTTTTAGGTTCATATCACATCATATTTACCACCACAAAAGTCCATAATTGTTTTATTATATACACCATCCTCAAAAAACCCCAATCTTCTGTTTGTCAGTTAAAAGTTTTATTATATCAACCAGAAATACTTTTATTTAACAATAAAATAGTTAACATCTGCAGAATAACATAAAAAATAAACAATATTAGGCCACACAAAGTAGATCTTCTGTTTCTCAGGCCATTATTTGTAAAATTGCATGCGGGCGAGCGTTTTTTTATTTTATTTTTTATTTCTGTAATTATTTCTTTGCCATCAAAAGTTCATGTTATTGGTTTATGTTTTAGGCCTCATAATCTATGGAATAGCATGGGCAGTGGTGTATTTCGTCCCTTGCGAGCAAGAAGGCTTTGCAATGCTAAAGCATTGCAAAGCCTTCTTGCACTCAAAGGACAAATTTATTAATTTTTTTAACTTCGGTAAAATATCAGACATAAACCATTTAATTTTTTTTTTTTTTTAAGTTTACATTGGTTATAAAAAGAGAGCATGCGGCAGCCAAAAGGACCATGCGGAAGGGCCTGAGAAACAGATTTTTATTTTTTTTTAGGCCTTATAGAGATCACGTCGACTCAAATAGAACTAGAGAGGGGATTTCCAAAAGCTATATTTAGAAAGTTGATATTCACTGGAAAACCAGTGTACATGGATTTTTGAATACCAGTCACATGTATAAGATCCAGCCAATAGAAATGTGGTCATTTATAAAGTATATAATAAAAGTATTTAATTTAATCTATTATCTCTTGTTTGACAGAGCTCTGTGAGCCGTGTCAAACAAGATTTAATGGAATAAAACTTAGTTTATCAACAGAATTAAGAAAAATAATCAAATTCCTGTAAATTGAATATTTTTCACTGGCAAAGTGGGTATTCAATTAACACGGTTCTATTGCACATTCATTATATTTCTTCTAGCAAACATAAAGCATTGCAGATGGTGCCTTGTTGCACACTAGGGACAGAAAATGATCAGATAACTTTGGGGATCTTTAAAAAGCAATACAGTGGAGCCCACTTAATTGAATATCTCTTAATTGAATAAGTCTTTAAATTGAATATAACTTCCCAACACATAACCCTTCCCTTTAGCTCAAATTTGCTTTGTTAATTGCATACAGGTTTTGATCAAACCACATGAAATTTTAGCATTTACCTTGTATCTTGTTTGACAGAACTTTGTGAGCCCAAGATATAGAATAAATGTTAAGTTTATCAACAGAATTATGGAAAATAACCATATTCTTGTCAATTGAATAGGACTGTTGGGCCTAAAAAAGTTTAAAATCTATTTATCAGGGCCCTACCACATTGTCCTTTTAGCTGCTGCATGCTCTCTCTTTATAACCAATGCAAATTAAAAAAGATAAAAATTAAATGGTTTATGTTTGATATTGTACCCAGGTTAATAAAACTGATAAATTTGTCCCATGAGTGCAACAAGGCTTTGCAGTGCTTTAGTGTTTTCTTGCACTCATGGGACGAAATACACCATCACCCATGCTATTCTGTAGATTATGAGGCCTAAAATATAAACAAACCAAGAACATTAACTTTTGATGGCAAAGAAATAATTACACAAATAAAAAAATAAAATAAAAAATGCCCACCCACATGCAATTTTACAAAAAATGGCATGAGTAACAGAAGATCTAGTTTGTGGGGCCTTAATTGAATATTTTTCACTAGCAAAGCAGGTATTCTATTGACAGGGTTCTACTGTACATTCTTAACACTGAAGAAAATTTGTTTGTCTCCATTACAGGTGTGAGCTGTTTGATACTAACTTACAGGCTGCCATAGAACAGGCAGAGAGACTTGGCATAAGTAATGTTTGACCAACAGACATGAGATGTAATGACAATGTTACATTCCATTCCAGAATACTCCCAACAAATGTTCTTGTGATAAGAGATTATTGCATTGCAGTAACAGATGAATAAGTATTGCAACACATCAACTGTCTCAATTAAGAGAGTGATCAAGGGACTTCAGCATGCTCTCAGACCACCAGTGAAATTCTCTTAAGGGAATCTGACACTGTTGTTGGCTGTTTGTTTACCCACTTTTCGTTGAGTTTGCTCACATGGGGGCATGGTGGTGCTGTGTACTAAGGCTTACTGCACATTGGTGGTGCACTTGTCTTCAACCAATGCTAACCCTGCTTGTGTGGAGTTAATAGGTTGGGGAGTCTGGCAGTTGCTTGCTGCTCCTTGGTGGTTCTCTCCAGGTATACCGTCTTCCTCCACCATTAAAACTGTCTGACACAAGGTAACCTTGACTGTTGAAAGTTTTGTTTAACCCCAAAAAATAAATAAGACTGCCATTTATTTACTCTGATGTCCCTGTACTCACCAAAATATAGAGATATTCCTTTGCACTCCAGTTATAGATATTTCCAATAAATGAGTATTCAGCTGACATTGAAAACATCAAGATATTAATTAATTTGTGAAACTAAGTGCCATCATCATAATCATAAAGCTTTGATGAGTCTTCATTTTATAATTATTTACTAAAAAAACAAGTCTATTAGTATTGGTAATGTTGTTGAAGATTCGGTCAAATTAAGTCCCGATTAAGAAACATATCTTGCATTGATTGAAAGAAAATGGATGTTTATGGTGTTTTGTAGATTTAGTTGTCTCAAATATTTCAACTGGTTGGAAAAGCAAACTGTGTCTTTGCTTTTCCAACCAACTGAAATATTCCAGATGAGTGAATCTATTTATGGACAATGGACTGTTTAAGGGCTAGACTGATTCCAGGCATAACAGCATCTGAATTCCTTACAGAGTTTGACTGGAGGCTTGTGAGCTTGGGAGCTTCAGTTTAAAGCATGTAGAGACTTTTGTTGTGGATTGTGTTTTTCCGTGACTGACAAAGTGCTAGATTAATTTTGGTTGTTAGAATATGTTCATGAATAACTGCCTTGTTATAACTTACTGGTAAGTGTCGGTGATCCCCTAGTACCTCCTCAGCCAATCCCAGAAGGGCCATCCACCAACTACCAAAACTCAGATCTGTATGGAGTAGCAACTTATGTAATTACATACACGTACCACCGTTAGTTTAAATTAATTAATGTTCTCTTGACTCGCAAAATGTCCCCCAGATTGCACCATTACCATTTGGGGTGCACTTTTTTAACATATTGGGAGGGGGGGGGGGGGAGGGGGAGGGCAGAAGCTACCGATGGTCTAAGGGAAGGCTCTCACCAGTGGCTTTGGATTGTATAATCATTGAAGAAGCAAACAGAACAAAATTGTATTATACCCATAACCTCACTCATTCTATTACACCCATGACCACCCTACAAAACTCACACTTATCAGTGGCATATCAAGCTAAAAAAAAAAACCTTCCTTACTCAAAAATCTGCAATATCGATTCCTGTCCTTTTAACCTTCTGCTCACTGGTGATTGAGTTCTGTCATAGGAGATTAAATTTCTGGTTGCATTATGGGACAAATTTGCTGCTTGAAATTTGATATTTGACATCATTGTTCAGGGTGTTAATATAACGATAACATTAGTTTGGAGGGCATTATGGTTCATTAATGGGGCTGTTAATAGGCCAGAGGGCTGTTATTCAGTTCTCAAGGTCCATTAATAAACCAGGGCACCTGACAAAATCATGTTTATTGTTATTACCTTGACCAAAAGCGGGCTGTTAATGGATTTTGTTTTCATTAACGTCTGCCTCTCGCATGATGTCATGAATTACCAAGTTTTACCACTCCGCTAAACTCTGTTAATATACTAGATATCGCCTGCTAAAGTGTTAATAATATAACAATAACATGAGTTTGGAGGGCGTTACAGTTTATTAATGGCCCAAGAGGGATGAATAAAAACCCGAGGGTTTATTACCTGCCTGAGACGAAGTCAAGGCCCATTAATAAGCTAGAGGGCTGTTATTCAGTCGTCAAGGGCTGTTAATAAACCAGGACGTCTGACAAAATCATGTAATTACTATTATTACCATGACCAGAAGTGGGTGGCAGGCTGTTAATGAATTTTGTTTCCATTAATGCTCGCCGCTCGCTTCCGGTTGCAAGACGTAATGAATTACTGAGTTTTACCATCCCGCTAAACTCTGTTAATATACTTGAGAATGTCCGCTAAAGTGCTAATAATATCTGATCAAAGGATAATGCATTTGTCAGATTTTCCAGTCTGAGCACTTTGCTTACCTTTTGAAAGAATTTGTTTTCCAGCAAAAAACATAAATTATGCCTGTGTAATGTTTTGATTCTGTAAAGAGAGAGACTGTTTTTGAGTGATATTTATGTGCTGTGCTTATAAATGTTTTGAAGATATTTTTGAATGTTAAAATTAAAAATTTCATTTCACCATTTCTTGCCTTTGTAATTTTTGCTCTCGTTTATCTATCCATCCATTCATCCAAGCAATATGTCTTAATTTTCTGCATTGCATAACATCACTACAACTAGTGTGAATAGTACCGATACCTTCAAATAATATTCCCATTAACTGGTAGAGTGGTAAATTATTTTTGGTCACCCAAATTTGTCCACGTCTCTTTGTCTTGGTACAATTTATGGGAGAGTGCCACCTGGCACTCTCCCATAAATTGTCACAAGGCAAACCCTCACAGTCTAAATAATTTTAATTCCAAACTAATGTGAAGCATATCCACAGAATATGAAGGCATAAAGTTTTGGCACCTGCACTTCAGAATAAAGCCCAAATATGGGCTTCCTGCACTCTACCAGTTAACCTGCACCAAATAATAATAGTTCATGAACTAATAAACACACATATCAAGAAATACTTGCTTCCAAGATCATTCCATGATTTGCTAAATAACATTTCCAAATATTTATTATACCCCCTTTAGGGCTGGGCATTTTTTTCGGTTTTCTGGTTTGATTCCATTTTTTTTTGGCAGCAAACCAGAAAACTAAACCACAAGATCAAGCAAAAAATGACTGAACCGTTTTACTGTGTTTGTTCATAAACTGATCAAACTATATTACTGGGAGGGAACTGGACTAGTGACTACTATGAATTCTCATCACTCGGTCTTTCTGGCGAAGTGGCAAATACGTCATGTTCTAATTGTCACATTTTCTCCCTATTGACCCGTCCATAGGAAGAGTCAATAGGGAGAAAATGTGACAATGAGAACACAGCATAATTGAGATAAACTTTATTCATTTTTATTAGCTTAACTTGACATAGTCAAGATAAGCTATTGCCATCACGCATGCGGAAGTCTGTGAGTCTTTTCACATTTTCCTTTAGCACGGGCTACACCCCGCAGTTCTTGTCTGATCGGCAAAAATATTCATATGCAGGTTTGGTGTCATGTCTAGATGAGAACGTCCCCTTTTGGTCATGATCGGGCAATTGGTATGGCTGCCTGAGCCCAAAAACCATTAGCACAGTCTACAGGTCGTATTTATGAAGGGATTTCATTGTAACTTGGTAGGATGCCTCAGTATAATGCCTAGATGAGAACGTCCCCTTTTGGGCATGATCTATCAACCGTAATGGCTTCCCAAGCCCGAAACCCCAAAACTTTTAATACAGTCAGCAGGTCATGTTTAATATGGAGGGATTTCATTGTAACTTGGTAGGATGATTCCTTATGATCTCTAGATGAGAATTTCCCCATTTGGGCGTGATCTGCCAACCATGACGACTGCCCAAGCCCAAAACTCTAAACTCCGTTAGCACAGTCTACAGGTCATATTTATTGAGGAATTTCATTGTAACTTGTTGGGTTGACTTCATAAAATGTCTAGATGAGAAAGTCCCCTTTTGGTCCTGATTGAGCAACTGTGACGGCTACAGAGGCCTGAAGCCCAAAAACCTTTAGCACAGTCTACAGGTCATATTTATGAAGGGATTTCATTGTAACTTGGTAGGATGACTCCAAATAATGTCTAGATGAGAACGTCCCATTTTGATCGTGTTCATTCAGCCTTGATGGGTGCCCGAGCCCAAAAACCTTTAGCATAGGCAAAAGGTCATATTTATGGAAGGGATTTCAGTGTAACTTCATAGGATCACTCCAAATGATGCCCAGATGAGATTGTCCCCTTTGGTTGCAATCATTCAACCATGATGGCTGCCCAAGCTCAAAGCCTGAAAATCTTTAGCACAGTCTACTGGTCATATTTATGAAGGGATTTCATTGTAACTTGGTAGGTTGACTTCATATAATGTCTAGATGAGAACAGCCCCTTTTGGACACCATTAGGCAACTGTGACGGCTACAGGGGCCTGAAGCCCGAAAACCTTTAGCACAGTCTACAGGTGATATTTATGAAGGGATTTCATTGTACCTTGGTAGGATGACTCCAAATAATGTCTAGATGAGCACGTCCCCTTTTGGTCGCGATCATTCAGCCTTGATGGCTGCCTGAGCCCAAAACCTTTAGCATAGTCTATAGGTCGTATTTATGGAAGGATTTCATTGTATCCTGTTAGTTTGACTCCATATAATGCCTAGATGATGACATCCCCTTTTGGTCGTGATTGGTCAACTATGACGGCTACAGGTGCCCGAAGCCCGAAAACTTTGAGCACAGTATACAGGTCATATTTATGAAGGGATTTCATTGTAACTTCGTAGGATCACTTCAGATGATGCCCAGATGAGAATGCTCCCTTTTGGTTGCGATCATTCAACCATGATGGCTGCCCAAGCCCAAAAACCTTTAGCACAGTCTACAGGTCATATTTATGAAGGGATTTCATTGTAACTTGGTAGGTTGACTTCATATAATGTCTAGATGAGAATGTCCCCTTTGGACGCATTTGGGAAACTGATGGCTACGGGGGCCCGTAAACCTTTAGCACAGTCTACAGGCCATATTTATGAAGGGATTTCAATGTAGCTTGATAGGATGACTCGTTTTGGAATAATTTCTCTGTAACTTGGTAACTTTCGTTGATATACGTTAACTGTGAGGCCACATACATTAACTGTGAGGTCATATTAACCCACCCCTCAGCTCTTTAGTACAGTGTACACCTCATAGTATTTTTTATCAAAAACATAGCATACAGGGAACAGAAATGAACATATTCCCAATTATCACAATTCTTGTCTTATTTCATAATCCTTTCATAAACATTGAACATTATCCTTTTCATCAAACACAACACACAAGTTAAGCTACAGTGTCATTGACACTTTCATTTCTTTCCAAAGTCCGATTTACTGGGATTTCCGGGTTTGATTATAAACGATAACTTCACAAATGAATTATGCAATCAACAATTGTGTCATGTATCCATATGCGCAAATGAAGATGCTTTGCCGTGGGTGTAATGGGGACTTCATTGGTTTTTGGGTTTTTTTTTTTTTTTTTTAACTCTTTACCTTACATGAAAAGCAGATGACACTTGCAAAAAAAATTCTTGAATAACTATTACTTTCATTTTTTGTCTCAAAAATGTAGGTTATGACCTCTCATTGGAATGATCTCGATGAGCTCGTTCCAATGAGGGGTCATAACCTATGTTTTAGAGACAACAAATGAAAAAATAATGAAAATTAATTGGTGATTTTTGAGAATCAGCGCTAGCCGGTATTGGTCATCACATTAGGTAAATGGTTAAATAATATAATTATCGTTAACTGGTAGAGTGCTAGAAGCCACTATCAGGGCTTTAATATGAAGAGCATGTACCGCAGCCTAAAGGTATCACATTCTATGGATGTGCTTTATATTATCTTAGAAATGAAATTACTTAGTCTATATGGGTTTGCCTTGTTACAATTTATGGGAGAGTGCCACTCGGCACTCTCCCATAAATTGTAACAAGGCAAAGTCACAGGAACAAATTTTGATGACCAAAAATAACTTAGCACTCTACCAGTTAATAATGAAGAGTAATAAACAGATTAATCGCTTGACTGGACTGGTTACGTGAAATAATTTATTTGAGGCGAGGGACTATATTGTAAAACACTTGTGCGCATTCACACACTTGTGTTTGTACAACGTCCCTCACCTCTCATGAATTATTTTATGTAACCAATCCAGTCAAGCGATTACTCTCTATGTAAGTTAGCCTGAACCCAATGGAGATACTTACAGATAGGGCTTTTGTGTTAAGTGGTGTTATACAAACTATTGCAGATTTTTTACAAGTTAGGGAGTCTGAAGTGTTATTTACTCTCTATTCTTAACAAATAGAAACACTGAACTGAATCCGAGGTTTTTTCCTGAAACCGGATCTGAAAAATCAAAACCTCTCAGCTATACGCACCCCCCCCCCCCACCCCCAAGGAAGAGATATACTGAAGAGATCCATCCATCTGGAAGTTTGTTTATGCAGTAACTTGAAGGAAAGTTGTCTGATGTTAATTAATTTTGGTGTGCTGCTTTATCCCAACAATGTCTTGGACAAGTTCAGTAACCACCAACATTCAATGAAAATTAAGGGAGTTATTGCCCTTCGTTACTTAAATTCTTACCTAAAATTAAATTTTTTTTGCATTAACTTGAACAGCAGATCTCAGATTTCAACAAAAGATGATAAACTACTTTTATATATTAACATTGTCGTTGACAAGTTTGAATTCTATGGAAATTTCTCAAAAATTGAGAGAGGTATTGCCTTTTATTTGTTAAATTTTTTGCCGAAATTTCATTTGTTTCTGCAATAACACGAACAGTAAACATTTGATTTCCATAAATTTTTATATCAAGTTTTGTATTACTAATGCCTTGGACAAGTTATAAAACTGTTATGGCTAATTTAAAACTGAGGGAATTATTGCCCTTTGTTGGTTCTGTTTTACTGGATTTTTTAAAGTTCATGTGATTACTTGAAAAGCAAGTACAGTGGAGCCCACTTAAGTGGATATCTCTTATTTGTATATCCCTGTTAATCAAATATAATTTTCAAACACAAAACCATTTACCATACCTTCAGTACAAATTTGATCTGTTAATTGCATATGGGTTGTAGAGTAAACTTCTGTTAATTGTATATAAATTTTTGTAATATGTCGAAAAAATTAGTGACACGCACCAAATTCCCCTTATTTATCAACCTTTTTGGCCTCACTACATCCTGTACAGGCATTTATTCTATTATATCTTGTTTGACAGAGCTCTATGAGCTCTGTCAAACAAGATATAATAGAATAAATGCTCAGTTTACCTCCAGAACACAGGAAACTGACCAAATCCCTGTTAATTGTATACTCCTATTAATTGAATAATTTTCACTGGCAAACTGGATATTCAATTAAGAGGATTCTACTGTATCAGATTTCAATGACTTATTGCATGCTGCTTTAAAGTGGTATTGTTTTGGACATGTTTAAAAATCATGGTGATTTGTTGAAAATTGACACCCTTCCTGCCATTTTTTTCATTTTATTAGCTCAACTTGAGGACGTCAAGTATGAGCTATTGGGATAGGTTGCGATCTGTCATATGTCCATCCATCTGTCTTGCCATCCATCTATCCGATTGTACATTTCTCTGTCCACAATTCCTTTAGCACACCCTTCAGGCCACAGCTCTCACCCCATCAGTTCCAAATTTCTGGCTTTGGGGCAATGTCTTGATGGGAGCTATTGAATTTTTCCAAAGTTTGTTGAAAAACATGGCAGTTAATGGCCATCTTAGATTTGGCATACAAGTTATCGAAAATTCCATTAGCACACTTTAGATGCCACATTTCTTACTCAATCTTTTTTAAAATTTCATATGTATCTTTGTTGTCATATCTAGAGGGGAGCTATCAAATTTTTCTGAATTTCATTGACAAACATGGCCACCAGCAGCCATCTTGGATTTGCCACATAAATTGTCAACAATTCCATTAGCACACCCTTCTGGCCACTTTTCTCACACATTCTTTTTAAATTTTGTATGTAGCTTTGAAGTCATGTCTAGATGGGAGCTATCAAATTTTTCTGAATTTCACTGAAAAACATGGCTTCCAGCTGCCATCTTGGATTTTGGATTTTGTTTGACAGAGCTCGATGAAAAATTTGCTGTTTAAAATTTCAATATTTTAACATCAGTGTGCAGAGGGTTAAAATCCAATTATGGAGAACAATCATTAGTTTTCCAAAATCAGAGCCTAAAACCTCACAGTGATGGCATGTTCAACTCTTTACCCAAAGCACAGGATATCAAAATTTAGTATTTTAATAACATGTATTTATTTATTTATTGATTTATTTATTGGAGTTTAACAACACTTCCGACAGCCAGGGCCACCTCGTGTTGAACAGTTTTTTGGGTGGAGGAAGCTGGGGTACCTGGAGAGTACCACCAAGGAATGGCAAGCAACTGTCAGCCTCCCGAACGTACTAACTCCATGCAAGCAGGGTTAGCTTTGGTTGAAGACATGTGCTGCATCGATATGCAGTGAGCTTTAGTACACAGCGCCACTGTGCCCCTGTGAAATCGGGATTAAGGGCTCTGCCCAAGGAGACAATGCAGTTACTCCTGATGGGGATTGAACTGTGGACCTCTCAGTTTGAAGTTCAATTTTAATTATTGTATTTTCAAATTTAAAAAAAAAAACCCATATTTTCAACTGCTTAACCCTTTGAACACAGGGAGCACCTTCCATGCCAGTTAAATGGCAGAAATTGGAAGAGTCCATATCCATTATTTGGGGGTAGAGCAATTAATATTTTCACACGTTGAAAATATTAATTGTTCTACCACACATATTCACTTGGTAGCCATCCTACTTAATGAAATTATGAAGTATCATGTTCCTGGACCGGAAAAGTGTCCTCTCGTGTTGAAAGAGTTAATCTGCAGATTAAGCAGGCAGATTCGGCCAATTTGTCGGGTTAACCCTTTACCCAATGCAGACGATATCAAAATTTATTATTTTAAATATCATTTTTTAAATTTTTTCAAAAAATTTCAACAAAACCATATCATGTGACCCCTCTTTGGAACAACCTTGATGAGCTCGTTCCAACAAGGGGTCACATGATATGGTTTTGTTGAAATTTTTTGAAAAATAATATTTTTTCAACTGCTGAATTTGCATATTACATGGGCGGATGCGGGCGATTTGTTGGGTAAAGGGTTAAATAAGTTCTTCAATTGGTGGAGAGCTTGATCATGTTTGATAGTCAAAATTTGTCCCAATATAATCGTTTTGCTACAGTTTATTGATATTTATATATTGGTTGGTGTTTATGGTCACTTTCAGCATCTCTGGGTATATCTTGACCACACATTTTATTGGAGAATGCATTAACCCTTTACCTAACCTGAAAAGCAGACGGCACTTGCAAACAAAATTCTTGAATAACTAATTTTTTTCATTTTTTAACTCATTCCAATGCTCGTTCCAATGAGGGGTCATAACCTATGTTTGTGAGACAAAAAATGAAAAAATAATGAAAATTAATTGGCGATTTTTGTGCATAGCACTGGCCGTTTTTGGCCGTTACGTTGTGTAAAGGGTTAAGACACTCTCCCTAAAAATATAACAGTCTTCGTGATTACATATAATTTGCCTCCAGTTGAATATGCAACACACGCTAAGAATGTAATTAGTTCAACTACACTTTTAACTCCAATGCCTTCCCCTCTTTTTCATAAGGTAACATCTCTTTCGTTCTCGATCCACCAAATGCATTTAACACTGGCTGACATTTTTCATTGGACGTTGTTTGCAGTACCAAGTGAAATCCAGGCTGTAGAAATTAGAGATGAAGGCGACCTGAAAAAGGGTTACTTTAACCTTTTCAGGAAACCCATTTTTATACATCCATTGAAAAGGGGACGTATTATGTTTTTGCTCCATCTGTCCTTACGTCACTCCATCCACCGGTCTGTCCATAAACATTTTGGTTTCCATGCAATAACTTTGTATCATTAACACATGAGAACACAGGTCGGTATTAAATTTCAGCTCTGCCCGCCTATTTTTACCAGTGTTACAACCCTTTGTTTGAACACAGTTGGGCCGTTTGTTTGTTTCAGTGAAATAACTTTAGTATGATTTGACCTGGAGTTTTAAAATTTGGTTGGTAGCATAAACATGATGAGCATACACCTTATTGAATTTCAGCCCAGCCCACTCGTTTCTACCAGAGTTATGGCCCTTGCTAGAGTTTTTCAAACTTTGTAGCTTCAACTTATGAAGAAACTGGGTGTTTTATGCAGCGCCCGATGTAACTCTTGTTTTTCTCTGGTAACCCCTTTTTCAGATTTTATAGGTAATAGGAAGGCAAAATGAAAGTGATAAAAGATTTATAACAATGTAAGTGCTGGGTCTGGTGTGAATGTTTCTTAAGACTGGAGTTTATGAGTTTCTGCTGCCAGTAAGGCCTCATAAAGTAGATTTTCTGTCTTTCAGATCATTTTTTGTAAAATTGCTTGCAGGCGGGCGGTCTTTTATTATATTTTTTGTAATTATTTCTTTGCCATGAACAGTTCATGTTCTTGTTTGTTTTATGTCTTAGGCCTCATAATCTACAGTCCCGAACAGCATGGGTGGTGGTATATTTCGTCCCTTGAGTGCAAGAAGGCTTTGCAATGCATTGCAAAGCCTTCTTGCACTCAAGGGACAATTTTATTAACTTGGGTAAAATATCTGGACATAAACCATTTAATTTTTATTTTTTGAAGTTTGCATTGGTTATAAAAAGAGAGAATGCGGTAGCCAAAAGGACCATGCGGGAGGGCCTGAGATACAGATTTGCAACTTTTTTGGCACCAAATCTGATATCATTATCATTTCATCATCATAGTCAAATTATATTAGGTTTTATCATCATTATGAAGTACATCATGATTCTGGAAGAGACAAGGAGTTAAAAAATGACTGCAATATCAGCAGATGGAATAAAGATATTTGTCGAAGATCTAGTTATATAGGCAAATGGAAAACAGTTGCCTTATCTCAATCAAGGTGAATGAAAAGATCATTTGCCCAATTTATACAGGTTTGGAATCCATTGTAGACCAGCCTCTAAAATGTCTCTGTCCTGTTCTTCCTTCATGCATAACCATCTGTCTTTGATGCCATTTCTCCTGAAGTTCTTATCAAGAAATGATGTCAGTGGATTGACAGAAATCATTACTGAATCACTCTTTACCCTATACTGGAGTTTAATCCATGGTGGAAAATGGGGAGGGACCTTTTGGGGAGAGTGAGGATCCAATGAAGTCACCTGTCAAGTGCATGCAAGCTACATCATAATTTCAGTGACATTAAAAGACCAATGATACTGGACACTATGTCTGGAACCACTGATTTTTTGGAGGTCCTTGAAATTTAGATACTTAACCCTTTACCCAACTTAACGGCCAAAACTGACCAATGCCATTCACAAAAATTGCCATTCAATTTTCATTATTTTTTCATTTTTGCCTCAAAAGCATAGCTTATAACACCTCATTGGAACTATCTCATTGAGCTCATTTCAATGAGGGGTCATAAGCTATGTTTTTGACAAAAACAATGAAAAAAAAATAGTTATTCAATAATTTTGTTTGCAAGTGTTGTTTGCTTTTCATGTTAGGTATAGGGTTAAAGCAGCCCTGCAAGACACCAAAACATAACCCATGGCAGTTTAGTACAGTAGAATCCTCCAAACTGAATATCCATTTTGCCAGTGAAATTATTCAATTAACAGGAATATACAATTAACAGGGATTTGGTCAGTTTTCTGTGTTCTGGAGGTAAACTGAGCATTTATTCTATTATATCTTGTTTGACAGAGCTCATAGAGCTCTGTCAAACAAGATATAATAGAATAAATGCATGTATTGGATGTAATGAGGCCAAAAAGGTTGATAAATGAGGGGAATTTGGTGCGTGTCACAGTAATTTTTTCGACATATTACAAAAATTTATATACAATTAACAGGAATTCACTCTACAACACATATGCAATTAACAGATCAAATTTGTACTGAAGGTATAGTAAATGGTTTTGTGTTTGAAAATTATATTCAATTAACAGAATATACAATTCAGAGATATCCAATTAAGTGGGCTCCACTGTACCTACATATATGCATGTAACATGTTCAAAATTTGGACTCAGTACTGAGTAGATTGGATTACTAATAGATGGTAGTCCACGACCAGGTAGGTCTGTTCAGTTGGGCATTTACATCAAATTTGTACTGAAGGTATAGTAAATGGTTTTGTGTTTGAAAATTATATTCAATTAACAGAATATACAATTAAGAGATATCCAGTTAAGTGGGCTCAACTGTACCTACATATATGCATGTAATATGTTCAGAACTTGGACTCAGTACTGAGTAGATTGGATTACTAATAGATGGTAGCCCACGGTCAGGTAGGTCTGTTCAGTTGGGCATTTACACCCTATTTTAGATTGGGATTTGGACAGAAATTCAGACCCAAAAAGGCTTTGGAGTAAACCCTGCCCTACATATTGTTCATATCTATCAGCACTATAAAAGAATTGCAAATCAATTTTTTTCTGTTTTGTATTGAAGTCTCTGACCACAGATAACCCCTTCCTTAGTATGAGTCTATCAAGATCTTCCACAAAAGATGAAGATGGTCCCACTGCAACACCTTCCACAGAAACCCTAACAAAGGAAATATCGTAAAGCCATGCACGTTGCAGCCTTGAAATGAACACCTAACAGGCAAGAATCATTGCACTTAATCCAGTAGGATTAAGTGACCTATTTAATCCCCAAATAACCTTTATACTGAATGGGGCTACTGCACAGATCACAGACTGGACACACCTACCCTAGTTAACCTCAAACAGTGGCGTCAAAAGGTCAACTGTGTCAGCCAACTACAGGTCATGTGGCGACCCAAATGTTTGTTCTTTGCCCCCCCCCCCCCCCCCCCCCCCCCCACACACACACACCTACACTGGCCAGGTCATGACCCCCAATGATTGGTCAAATATAGGATCACAGGAGAGTGAGCAGCACCTTTATCCAAGTTTCCCAAATGCTGGAGAAAAGCCATCGGTGTCATGATACCAAAACCCGACAAGGCCCCCTCCGATCCAGCCAGCTACCGCCCAATCAGCCTGCTCAGCTGCATTGGTAAGACATTCGAACGAATCCTTACCAATCGGTTCAGGGGGCACCTTGAAGACATCGACTTCTTCAATAAATGACAAAGAGCCTATAGAAACCGTAAAGAAGGCATCGAACATGTCTACTGACTAGTCACCCAAATGAAAACCGCTATCAACAATCAGCAAATAGGCGCGGTAGTCCTGTTAGACGTCGAAAAGGCTTTCGACTCTGTTTGGCATAATGGAATGCGCTACAAATTATCAAAAATGGGACTCCCCATGAAACTGCTCAGATTACTATCCTCTTTCTTAAATGATCGCGAAATTAAAGTCAGAGTGAACAATGAAATGTCTGACAGTGTCCCCCTCGAAGCAGGCACCCTCCAAGGATCCGCCCTAAGCCCCTCCTATACATCTTTTTCGTAAATGACCTAAGCTTCTCCGAGGATCGCGTTCAGGTTTCCCAATTCACGGATGATAAGGGCCTCTGTCGAACAATACGGCCAATCTGCTCCAAAAACCCCTGCAACGCGCTCTCGACGAGCTTGAACAATGGTGTGCCAAATGGAGAATTAAGCTAAACGCCAATATTTATTTAAAACCCAACGAATCACCTTTACTCGCAAGATAAGTAAACGGGATTTTGACCTAAAACTTATGGATAACACCCTCCCAGAATGCAAAGAAGCGAAATTCCTGGGCATCACCATTGATCAAAAACTGTCCTTCAACAAACATACCGACGACATGGCAAAAAAGCCACCAAACGCATTAACTTATTGAAAATGCTTAAGGGAACTTCGTGGGGGGCCAACCAGTCCACCCTACTCAAATTATACAAAGCCTTTGTGCGCCCAGTACTCGAATACGGTGCAATCATACTAACTGACCTCAACCAAACTAATATGGGAAAACTCCAGAAGGTCCAAAATCACGCGCTTAGAGTTGCCCTCCTCCGCGCCCCATGGGACACACTCATCAAAACACTCCACGACAGGGCCGATATCCCCACCATTAAAGACCGCCTAGCCACCCTGGCCGCGAAAAAATCATGACCGGTTAGCCGACAGCGAACTCATCTCCGAACTTGGGGCAATTTGCGAAAGCCGACAAAAGCCCAAAAATTGCAATCAAAACTAAGACCGCTTGAATAAAACTAGGGAACGACAAGGTGAACCAAAGGGCAGAAAAACAGCTTAACTGTGGCCTTCTACCAGAAAGGGCTGCCTTCACCGACTCGACTAAAATTTACATCAGGATTAAATACTGTTATAAAAACTAAATAATAATTAGGGAACGAGAAGGTGAATAAACAGGCAGAAAAACAGCTTAACTGTGGCCTTCTACCAGAAAGGGCTGCCTTCACCGACTCAACTAAAAATTCCATCATGATTAAATACTGTTATAAAAACTAAATAACAAATAGGGAACGAGAAGGTGAATAAATAGGCAGAAAAACAGCTTAACTGTGGCCTTCTACCAGAAAGGGCTGCCTTCACCGACTCAGCTTAAAATTAAACCTTAAGATTGAACAAGATGTGCTACTTTTATCTTTACAGTTTACATACTTTAATGAAAACTAATTCTACCTTCTTCTTTTAAGCAGGTACACAGAAAATGCTTTTTGACCAGCACCCCAATAACCGCTACAGACAGTCTAACCGTTATGGAAACAGTCACCCCACGGTTCCTGAACATTCTCCGTTCCATCCCTAAAAGTGGTCGACCACTTTAAGGGAGGCGAGCGTTGGTCCTGCGTCCCGCCTCTGTCCCTTTTTGTAAGCGCATTGCGCATCTTTTTGTCCCAACCCAATAGAATTACAATGCAGGCCTGCCCCCGAACCAGGGAAGTTCGGGTCTTCTTCTTCTTGGTGGTCCCCGAAAGGGGTCGTTGTTGTTTTCCTCCAAAGAGTCCAACCAAACAGAGACAGCCTGAGGCAGATTATACTTGCCAGTGATGGCCATCACTCATAATCATCCTCGAAGCGGCAGACTATACTTGCCCGAAAATCCGGATCGACTGCACCCTCGGGGAGAGGTAGTACCTTTGTGAGAGGACCCAACCTCTCACACTGGTCTTCACCCGAGGGTTCAACCGACATCAGCCAAGAGACCATCACGACGCGATTGGCGACACCGGCCGAGTACCTGAATCAGTTCCTCCTTCAACACGCCTAGACATGTGAGAACGAATCACCTACAGTCAACGAGGGTAGAAAGGGGCTTGTCCCCCATACCGTCCCTGCGCGCCTTCGGCGCGCGAAATCATTCCTTTTGCAGTTCATTTATCCAAGTGCCACTGATGAAGAACAACTAAGGTTGAAACTTGTTTGGCTAGTTAACTGGTATAGTGCTAAATTATTTTGGGGCATTTCAGT
The DNA here is from genome assembly GCA_031216915.1 of Pictodentalium vernedei. Classification (NCBI taxonomy): domain Eukaryota; kingdom Metazoa; phylum Mollusca; class Scaphopoda; order Dentaliida; family Dentaliidae; genus Pictodentalium; species Pictodentalium vernedei. The sequence goes on from CM062290.1 coordinate 42,128,731, forward strand.
TTGTTCACTTGTCATTACAATTCATGGAAGAGTGTAGGACTGAAACTTTTGGCTCATTTTCACAACCGATTAGATGAGAGCAAAAACCCGATAATAACCAGGTATCGGTGTCCATTATTTCACTGAATATGGAATCAAAAACTATAGGAATTGGAAAGCAGTATTCTCAGAAATTATTCTGTAGTGTGTATACAAACGAACGTTGTCGACGTTCGCTTGTATACATATTACAGAATAGTTTCTGCGATTACTCCGTACTCACGGAAATTGCCGGTCATTAACTGGTCGAGTGCTAAATTATTTTTGGTCATCAAATCTTGTACACATGTCTTTGCCTTGTTACAATTTATGGGAGAGTGCCTATGGGCACTCTCCCATAAATTGTAAGAAGGCAAACCCTCACAGTCGAAATAATATCACTTCAAAGGTAATACAAAGCACATCCACTGAATATGAGTCTTCAAGCTGTGGCACCTGCACTTCATAATAAAGCCCAAATATGGGCTTCCAGCACTCTACCAGTTAAAGAAGTCTAAAACGCCAAAGTCGATTATTTCTCAATATATACAATGTGGATTCAAGGTGTAATCTATCCCAAGGGAGAAGTAGCAAATTTACTACGTAGTAACTGTGGAATGACGATCGCTATCGATATTTCGGATAATCGGTTGACGCTTTTTCTAAGCGGTTAGGTAGGTAACTGGTTTCAAATCGGTTATCCAGTAAACCATTTCAGTACTAGAAGAGTGCCTATATTATTTATTTATTTATTGGTGTTTAAGATCACATATTTCTGCACAACAGTTACCACAGCATGGAGATAAAGTCAAGTTTACTTAATCGTTGCCCATTTTAAAGGATTTCCACCCCAAGCTTTGGTGACTGGGTTCTATTTTTCTAGTAAAACAGGGCGTTTGTCATAGTAAACATGCAATGCTTCACCTCAAGAGAGGGTCCCACTGGGAGAAAGTGTGCATATGGGTACTCTCCCATTAACTGTAAAAAGGAAAATCCACACTGAGTAAATAATTTCATTTCAATGATAATACACATCCAGTGAATATGAAATTTTCAAACTCGGGCACCTGTACTTCATTGTAAAGCCCAAATATGGACTTTCATCACTTGACCAGTTAAGCTCAGGCTGTTGTGACAAAGCCAGAAAATAAGCAGACTGTCATCTGCAAAATGAGGTCCCCAGAGGGTGAATTTGGTGATGCTACCCTGCAAAGCAGGGTAGCATCACCAAATTTACCCTCTGTGAACCTCAAGCTGAATCAGGGTCTCAAACCAAAACAGAAAGAGGTACCCAGACCCAGAGGATAAATTGGCCCACTCTATGGGATAGCATCAGCAAATTCCCCCTCTGGGGACCTCATTCTGCAAATGTCAGATTGCCGTTATTTTCAGGCTTGGTTGTGACACAATTATCTTTGAATCAAATGTGAAAAGTCAATCTTTCAAACAATTTCGAGCAGTCCACTTAGAGAAGTTCAAATCTGTGAGGAATACATTTATAACATCTCACCAAGGATCCATTTCATCCAAATCTAAGAAAACCACAGAACGACAATCAAGGATGCAAATGCTTGAGGTGGGAGGAGCTTCGTATTGTCAGGCAGTAAGTAGTATGGGCAGTTCAATAATTGGTATGTTCAAAGACCTTCACCTAGTATGGAAGCGCATTGGTGCCAACAAGTATAAAAAATTGGATGTCATAAGTCGTAATGATGAGATATTATCTCATCATTAGGAGATATTATCTCTTCATTATGACTTATTATCTCATCATTAGGACTTTTTATCTCATCATAAGGAGATATTATCTCATCATTAGGACTTTTTATCTCATAATTATTAGATATTATCTCATCATTAGGAGATATTATCTCATCATTAAGACTTTTTATCTCATCATTAGGACTTTTTATCTCATCATTAGCAGATATTATCTCATCATTAGGACTTTTTATCTCAATATTATGAGATATTATCTCATCACTAGTGGATATTATCTCATCATTAGGACTTATTATCTCCCCATTAGGAGATATTATCTCATCATTAGGACTTTTTATCTCATCATAACGAGATATTATCTCATCATCAGGAGATATTATCTCATCATTAGGAGATAATATCTCATCATTTGGAGATATTATCTCATCATTAGGACTTATTATCTCATCATTAGGAGATATCTTCTATTCCTAGTTTATGGCTGACATTTGTTCCAGGTCAAATACAAGGAGTATTTTGATGGGAAAAATTGAGCTCTTGTTCAAGGAAGCCATTGGAGAGCCTCACTGACTTTCCATTTTCCAAAATTTTTCCCAGAAAAACTGGCCTCACCAACGAAAATAGGATACCCCCTGTCGTGATCTGTTACAGCTCGCCGCTACGTACGTTCAATCATGCGCATCGTGACTAACAGGCCTAAATGAGATATTTAACAATTGGGGTTTCTTGGAATGAGGCCTAGTTAAATTTTGTAGTGCTGGTTCAGTCTCATTCCAGTCACTGGAAAGGAGTTACGAGGGAGTTTGGTGAACAACTGGGTTCAAAGTTCAGCTAAAATGTCTGATGAGATAATAAGTCCTAACGATGAGATAACATCTCGTAATGATGAGATAATATATCCTAATGATGAGATAATATATCCTAATGGTGAGATAATATATCCTAATGATGAGATAATATCTCTTAATGATGAGATAATATATCCTAATGATGAGTTATATATCCTAATGATGCGATAATATCTCTTAATGATGCGATAATATATCCTAATGATGAGATAATATCTCCTAATGATGAGACAAAAAGTCCTAATGATCAGATAATATATCCTAATGATGAGATAATATATCCTAATGATGAGATAATATATCCTAATGATGAGATAATATCTCTTAATGATGATATAATATATCCTAATGATGAGATAATATCTCCTAATGATGAGACAATAAGTCCTAATGATGAGATAATATCTCTTAATGATGAGATAATATATCCTAATGATGAGATAATATATCCTAATGATGAGATAATATCTCCTAATGATGAGATAATATCTCTTAATGATGAGATAATATCTCCTAATGATGAGATAATATCTCCTAATGATGAGACAAAAAGTCCTAATGATGAGATAATAAGTCCTAATGATAAGATAATATTTCCTAATGATGAGATAAGATCTCATTAGTACTTATGAATACCCTAGCACGCAAGCCCACTTGGAAAACCTAGTGCTACCAGTGACCAAAGGAAGTGGATGTGCATGTGTTATCGCTGATAATACTGTGTGTCCTGGTCTTGGTATTTGTGAAAAAAATTGAAGTTACGAAATATGATGGGAGGGGGGGGGGGGGTGCATGCTAAGCGAGTACAAAAACTACTGTTAGGGATTTCAAGCATGTGTGGTCTGTACAATTGACAATTGGGGGGGGGGGGGGGGAAGTGGGTGTACTGGGAGAGAATACAAAAAAAAAAACATTGAAATTCAATATACCAGACTGGCCTTGGCACTATTTAACCCTTTGCCCAACGTAACGGCCAAAACCGACCAGTGCTATTCTCAAAAAAAAAAAAAATAAATTATTCAAGAATTTTTTTTTTTTGCAAGTGTCGTCTGCTCCTCACGTTAGGTAAAGGGTTATACTAGTGACGATTACAAGATTGGCAAACTGGATGTTGGGTGTGTGGGGTGGGGTGGGTAGGCAGGGATAGTGCCAATATTTCCTGACAAGTAAGATTGTGCTCACCAACAGATTACTAGGGTAGTCTCTAACAAGCCAAAAATAAAAAGGAGGCAGTCCCTGGCAAGGGCTCCCCAACCCACCTCGGTGCCTCCCCTGGGAGCGAGCGTTCATGTGATACCTTCAGCCAAGGTTTTTAAAAACTTTTCTTGTGGAGAAGGGATTACCATTAAAAACTTCTTCAGAGAGTACATTCTATGAAGTGTATAAGGATTTCAGTTAACAGACCAGCAAGTAGGACTAGAAGGTTCAGCAGCTGATGCCTTGCTTTTGCCAGTTGTGCATTTTATGCTTTTTATGGCTTTATTGTTGGAAGTATTGTATAGTATGGAAACTTCATTTCGTGGGTCCATATTGATAATACAATTGATCTTATTTTATCAACATACAGTGGTTGGGGCAAAGAATGGGAACTTGATCCCCACCAACTCATGGAGAAAATCACCATTGTCCAAATATCACAGGAACAGCAAAAGTGAAACCTCTGTGGGCCAAACGGAACCCCCTAAAAAACATTGGTGGTGGGGGACTCCCGGCGGAGACATTTTAGTCAGAAATTCACTCACATGATAAGGCATGAAATAACTTCATATAAACCTTTAAAAAACTATAAAAATTACATATTCACATTCTCAGAATGAAATTCAGCTAATTACAGTCACATCTGTATTTCAGGATGCACGACATTGATGGTGTTTACGGTGTCTGGGAACGTGGACTCCACAAATTTATAAATAGATCAGTGATGTTGGGGTCATTTGAGGACACGCTCGCAGCTGACAAACGGACGGTCTGAACTGTGACAGACCGAAGAGGAAAATCCGAAATTGCAATGGCATTCTAAAATGCTTCTTGTGTTGACGCACCTTGTTACCATAATATGCAAAACATTTTATAGCATCAAAAGGTTTTTCGTAAAAAAGAAATTCAAAGACATAAGCAACGATGTAGTCTTGATAACTGGTGGTGGTAAAGGTATTGGAAAGAAACTTGCCTTACAACTTGCCCAATTTCGTCCAAAAATGCGTAAGTTTGATTTGTCTGGCAACAAAGTAGGGAATACATACGTGTGTGAAAAAAAGATGAAAGGTTTGAGAGACACTATGTGAATGTTGAAATATGACATCAAGATATCTCGAGGTTGTTCAATAAACCGCGGTTATTTTGCAGAAGTCAAATCACCGTACATACTTGAATCTGAGCTCTCTTACACTTTTACAGAATAAATTTATCCTCTAAATTCTAATCAACCAATATATGGGGATGAAGTTCATGTTTGTAGGAAAAAACTCGACAACGTCTGGAAGACGTTAGGTGGGGAGAGAACGGGGTGGTGGGGGTTTAACACCCTCATCCCAATAAGAGGTAATAAGCTGTGTTTTTGAGACAAAAAATAAGATTTGAATGGTGATTTTAGTCAGTTGCACTGGCTGTCTTTGTATCAAGTTGATTTGGCAGAAAATGAATTGGCTCTTCTGCCAGAGCAGCCAGAAACGGACCTGGAAATACCACTAAACCGTTTGAGGTATGGGATTTTATAATGGAATTTTCTATACTAGAATATCACATTTCTTTTCAGAACACATAGTAACAAGCCACAACATGAGTCGCACTGATACTTACTGTTAACAGGGTATTGGTCAAAACGTCACCTGACCAAAACATCGCATTTAAAAATGGCCAAAACGTCACATACTTTTGGTAAAAACGTCACACACCTTTTGGTCAAAACGTCACACACGCAGAGAGCAAGATAACGAGACATTTTATTACCATTGCAAACTATTAACTGTAGGCTGCACCTTTGGCTTCATCTGCTCCTGCTACTCAGAAGAAACATTGGCATGGCCACACTCGCTGGCAGCCTCAAGGAGGAAAGTCTCAGGACTCTGTTGTTTCCCAGGGGGGTGGCTTCTCCTCTGTGGGGGCCTTGTCTGGGCCACAAATGAAGGCCCTCACCTCAAATCGCCTCCAGTTGGGGGAAGGCTGTCGCTGTTTTTTCGACCTCTGAACGGAGATAACATTGGATCCATGGGTCCTCGATGTTCATTCAGGTCTGCGACTGCCCTTCTGGTGGCAAACTCAGGTCCCTTCTGGTACAGGAGATCGACAATCTCCTCTCCAAAGGGGTGATCGAGATGGTCAGAGACAACCGTTCTCCAGGGTTCTACTCAAGATTATTCCTAGTGCCAAAGAAGAATGGTCAGCTTCGTCCAGTCATTGATCTGAGTATCCTGAACAAGTCCATCATAGCACCTCGTTTCAACATGGAGACTTTCAGGTCAGTTCATCAGGGCGATTTTACAGCCAGTATCGACCCGAAGATGCCTATTTCCTTGTGCCTATTCAGCTGCTAACGGAAATGCCTTTTGTTCTCACTTATTTCGTGATCGCGTCTTTCAATTGAAAGCTTTCCTGTTTGGTCTGAATCTGGCTCCTTGGGTCTTCACCCGACTGATATCGCATGTGCTTGCTTTTCACTGTACCCAGTCGGCTCTGACCTGGTCAGCCTACCTGGACGACATCCGCCAATGGCATCCCAATCAATGCTACCATTCTGGTGTCTGATGTCCGGCGGATGTTTGGCCTGCTACTAGTAGCGTTGCTAGGTTTCAGAGTTTCTCAGCAATTTCGTCATCTGGGCATGGATGACAACACTTTTTGCAATGTGGTGTCCGTTCCCAAGACTCAGACGTTGATCATTTGACTCTGAACCTGTTTCGATCCTCCACGGTCTCAGACTTTCCTTTGATTGCTAGGCCTTTGTGGTTCGGTGATGAATCTTATTCCACTGGGTCATTTGTTTGTTCAACCTCTCCAACACGTCTTGTTGGATCAATGGCATCCGAATGTGGATCCTCTGGACCTGGAACTTAATATTCCTTGGTCCCTGGATTGACACCTACATCCATGGACCAGTGTTCCTTGGTTATCCCAGGGCGTTTCATTGTATCTTCCTTAGTGTGGATGCCAGTGATCTGGGTTGGGGTGTGACATTAGACCATATCGGTCTTTCTTCTCCCGACGAATGGGACTGAGAGCTAGTGGCCTTTCATATCAACCAGAAGGAGCTCCTAGCTCTTCTGTTAAATTTTCAGCAGTGGATCCAACTATTGGATCACACAGTCTTGCTTCTTTCTGACAATTCGATAATGGTAGCCTACACCTGGAATCAAATGGGCACACATTTGATTCCCATGTATCGGCTGTCTCGATGATCTTCTACTTTTAGCAAGGGCTGTACATACTCATGGGTCCGTTCAACACATCCCCTGGTGTCTGAACATCCTAGCTGACTCCTTGTCCCGATGAGACAGCATCCTACCCACCGGATGGATGCAGTATCGTTCAGTGTTTCAGATGATTTGTGAACAATTGGGCCATCCTTTCATCGATCTTTTCGCTACTTGCTGGAATCATCAGGTGGAGACCTTTGTCTCCCCTTGTCCATATGCATTTGCAATGGACGCTCTTGTCTCTCGACTGGACAGGGTGGGTTGGCTGTGCTTTTCCAGCTTTTTGAGCTGTTCCAATGAGGGGTCATACGCTATGCTTGTGATGCAAAAAATGAAAATATTTAGTTGTTAAAGACTTTTGTTTGCAAGTGTTGTCTGCTTTTCGTGTTAGGTAAAGGATTAATCAGTTTATCCCCAACCACTTACACTTTTTGGAAAGGAAAAGTGCCTTAAAAGGGTGAAATATCTGTTTAATAACCCAATAAGTATTGCTATATTGTTATTTTCAATGATCTAAGATTTGTTCTGCCGAAGTGTCCAAAAACATACAACAAAAGATATTTAGTCACTGCCGAACTGACCAGGTAGTTTTGCTGAATCGACCTGTACCCTTTTGTGTAATACGTTTGGTAAAGCGTTCATGCATGTACAGTATCCTGATACAATCTTAGTTGTGCATGCATTAATTAAATTATAGTTGTGCAGGTAATTTAATTAAATTATCACCTATGAAGAGACAGGGATTTTTGGTTGAATTGTGTTAACAACCAAGACCTATGGTTTGGTGATGGTCGGTGAGCGTCTGTGTGGGCGTCTAATAGTGTTGGGCGTCGGTCCGATAATGCGAATCTGAACGGATTCGGATCGGATTTTCAATTGTGTTTCGGATTTGGGTTCGGGTCGGATTCATGATAGGCAATCGGATTTTGGCTCGGATTAGATTTTTCAACACATCGGATCCGAACAAATCCGACTGCTGATAAACAAAATATATATATATATATATATATTCAAAATTGCAAATCCCACTCGACCAGCACTTATCCCCCTCCCCTCCCCCTCCCTCTCCCTCCCTCTCCCTCCCTCTCCCTCCCCCCCTCCTAATTGAACAAGATCACACAGGCACACACACACGCGTAGTCGCGTACATATCCAATAAATTTGAATAGGTTAGGTTAGGCCACGAAGTTGCAGACGCCTCGCCGCCTTAATTTTATGAAAGTTAATGGCTGATTTCGTTAAATCCCTCTCAGTTATAGGGTAAGTCGATCTCAAAATTACTCACACCATGGCGCTTCGCACGTGGGGCACCCCTTCTATTCAGAAACCCTGGAACCGCCCTTGTTGGTCGATGGTCATTATCGTTTATTCAACATTCTACCCGTCTCTTCACAGAAAATTTCTAGTACGCTATAGCCCAAGGCTCCAAGTAATATAGGTTATTTTCCAAACTTCCCATCGGAGAATGGATGGTCCCCCCCCCCCCCCCCCCCCCCCCCCCCACCCAACTATTCTCCGTCAAAGATTGTACAAAATTGATCGATGCCATATGATATATTCTATGAGGTGAGTGTTACTGCCAACTGCCAAAGTTACTAAATTTGATATTATTCTTGGAACGTAAATTACGTAATACGGTTATGAATCTATAATACGTGCAGTCGTGCATGTGTTCAATGTAGTGTCGCAAAACCGTTGGGTAATGGGTAAATGTATAAAATACTATAAATGAACAAATTTAATGGAAGGTTCCTTCACAAATGAAAGGTGCAGAATCTTGCATATGTTCGCAATTTTGCAGCATTCGCTCCACAAATCTGCGTTGTGTGAGACTTAAAGATTCATAACTAAAAATAAACATGATTTTTCGGATTCGGATTTTCAGATTTGGGTCAGATTTAGGGGCCGATTTCAGTTTCGGATTTCATTCGGATTCAGGAGAGCTTTCGGATTCGGATTTGATGAAACTCAGTCGGATCGGATTTTCCACACTCGTCGGATCCGACACCCAACACTAGCGTCCAAGTGCCCTCGCACTGTTAGCGCAATAACTTGAGCAAATGTTTTCTGATTTGACTAATATTTTCCATACAGGTCTTTTACAATTATATCTCAAGGGAGTTAAAAAAACTGGCCTTGCCCCGATTTATCGTTTCAGAGTTATCTGCCTTAACAGGTTGAGTGCTAGAAGCCACTATCAGGGCTTTCAAAATATGAGGATACCAGAGCAAAAGCCAACACTTTCCTTGCTTATATTTCAAATTCAGCCAAACATAAATATTATTTTGTTTATATGCATTTGTTTTATTACAAATTATTGGAGAGTGCCTGTGGGCACTCTCCAATAATTTGTAATAAAACAAGTTTTGAATAACAAATTCAGATCACCAAAAATAATCTAGCCCTCAACCAGTTAATTAGCCAATTTTTATGAAGTTTTAGCTTGTAAGCGCAGTAACTTGAACAAACGTTCTCTGATTTGACTAATCTTATAATATTATTTCAAGTGGGTTCGAAACTGTCTCAGCCCAATTATTCGTTACAGAGTTATGGACCTTAATTAATTTTTATGAATTCTGAACTTATTAACATTAACTTGAACAAAGGTTCCAGATCTTACAACTGACATATGATTGATGACCAGGTTATGGACATGCAACACGCTCTGATTGACACCACAACATGACACCTGCATCTCCAATGTACACCTCTTGTTTCTGGATGATTACAGGAGTCAAATAGGATTTTTCCCATTTGTCAAAGCCCATAGATCTGTAATGGTTAACCAATTAATTAATAAACCAATGATCAAAGTCTTGAACGATCAGAAAAGTTATCTATCAATTAACCGTTACTTTTAAACTACAGTATTATGTGGGTTGACAAAGGAGCAAACTTGCCCCAGAACAGGCAACATTGTCTTTGAGACAGAGTACAGCATGAATGTGCTGACATACTTGTTCACTTGCATGTTCATTATACTGTATACCAGTAGCTGGAAGGGGGGGGGGGGGCGGTGGCTCAGTAGGTAGAGATGCAGGCTGCAAGCCGAGAGGTCCTCGGTTCGAATCCCACCTGCGGCAACCACGTTGTGTCCTTGGGCAAGACACTTCACCCCCATTGCCCATGTGGGGGCACGATGACGCCGTGTACTAAGGCGTACTGCACGTCGATGGTACGCATGTCTTCAACCAATCTAACCCTGCATGTGCTGCAGTGTGGAGTTACGATGTTGGGGAGCAGGTAGCTGCTCGTCTTTGCTCGGTGGTTCTCTCCGGGTACTCCGGCTTCCTCCACCCGTAAAACTGTCATGGTCACGATTAGCCATTGTGCATAAATATGTGACCTTAAACATCAATAAATAAATAAATAAATAGTAGCTGGAAATGGTCATTCTTAACCCTTTACCTAATGTGTGTAACATATATGTGCTTCTAAATTCTGGAATTACTAAACATTTTCAATTTTTTTCTTAAAAACATAGCTTATGACCCCTTCATTGGAACAAGCTCAGTAAGCTCGTTCCAATGAGAGGTCATAAGCTATGTTTTTTGAGACAAAAATTGAAAACATAATAAAATTTGAATGGAGATTTTTGTGTTCAGCGCTGGCTGGTTTTGTCCGTTACGTTGAGTAAAGGGTTAATGCTGTAAATCATCGAGGGGCAGCAATTATTTAGCTACCTATTAGGTCAAGCTATTAATCCTTTAACCAAGGTTAATCCATGTGATTAATTGACCAAGAAAACTCTTTAACCATTTCAGCTGTACACCTCAAGAATCCCAATCCATCAAACTCCCAGTAGTCAAAAGATACAAGGACAATGGGTAAATATATCTCAGAAATTTGATTCAGCAAATAATGGGAAGCAAGCCTGAAAATAATTTTCATTGCGTTTCCAGACAAAATGTCAGACACCAAATGAAACATGTCTGTCATTTAACACTGATATCTGACATATTACAAAATGGAGTTTGAGTATTTGAAATAATGTGTTTTGGGTGTACATGTACCTTCATCTTAAAACTGCTCAGAATTCATCCAACCATACCTTGGTTGGCAGGGCTCAATGAGCCCTGCCAAACAAGGTATGATTGGTTTCATTCTGAATTGCTTTCAGACATAATTTAGATACATGTATGGCTATATCAAATCGTATTCCTTCAAATGCTGTTAATACTGATGAGCTGTACAGTCACTTTCTTTACACTTCCCAACTTGCCAGGACCAGAAATCACAATAATCATTAATTTTAGGCTTGCTAGTTACGTACATGATTTCCAGCATGCATGATATTCTGATCACTAAACTTCATTGATAATTTTGGCATCAGACATTTTGACTGATGATTTTAAACCTCAGTCAGACATTGGCTTTTTTTTACCTGACATTGTCCTTGACTCCCAGGCCTTGCCTTGAGTCGGGGCTGATCAGCCCAGGCCCCGAGATCAGCCCCGAGGAGCACTTGCCGGGGCTTTTTTTCAAGCCCCAACATTTTCCACAAAAAAGCACTAACAATAATGGACAAGATGGAAAATCAGCCCCGAAAAGGCCCCGACTTCAATATGTGGGGGACTTTTTTTAGGCCCCGACCATTTTACTCAAGGCGAACCCTGGACTCCTTGTCTGCCCACTTATTTTCTGGTATGATGGGAAGCATAGTAGAGCTTTTGATTGATCAAATTTGAGGACGCCTCAAAGTTGCCAAGTAAGCTGCTGTTCATCCGCATTGAGGAAATGTTTTTTGCAATACTGTCTGTCTGGAATGTCCTTTCCTGGTATCTTTAGGCTGCATTCGTGTCTCAGAATAACAAAGGAGCCTTGATCAAATTCTGATCATTTTCTACTGCAAAAGAACAGGTGCCTTTGCATGTTCTGTGATAATTCATATGCGGGGTCAAAAAATTGGTCAGAAACCACATATCTTTGATCTCTATATATGTTTATTGAGCTGGATTTCCAGAAATCTGTAACGTAACTAAACCTTATGATAAGTTTGTACGTGACGTTATCATTTTACAGTTTATTTTGAACACTTAACTCTTTACCCAACGAATCGGCCACATCCGCTCATGTAATATGCAATTTCAGCAGCTGAAAAAATATTATTTTTCAAAAAAATTCAACAAAACCATATCATGTGACCCCTCTTTGGATCGAGCTCATTCCAATGAGGGGTCACATGATATGGTTTTGTCAAAAGTTTTCGAAAAACTTAAAAAAATATTATTTAAAACTATAAATTTTGATATCGTCTGCATTGGTTAAAGGGTTAATGAAGCATGTTCTGAGCTTCTTTTTATGAGAATGATATAAAAATGCCTGTAGGAAATTGTTTTTTCAACCAAGGTTGATAAAAAAATTATCTGTGGTTATCAGTGACAAAAAAAAAGTGTAAAGCTTCCTGCAACACTTCTCTCAAAAACTTCAACATTACCATGAAGGGTGAAATTTGGTGAGTTTGCAGTGGAAAAGTGAATGACACCAAAACTCTCATATGAAATCACTAGTTGTTTGATAGATATTGTGATAAAAAAATTGTCAAAATACAAATCTGTATTGAGGGTAGCAACTGTATGATTTGATTCTGTAAGAGAACGTTTTTAGCTCACCTGAGCAAAGCTCAAGGGGAGCCTTACTAATCACTTTTTGTATGTCGTCGTCCGACGTTATCGACATCTTCTCACAAACTTAACTACTTGACCAAATTGAACCAAATCTGGTGTGCATGTTCCCTATTATATGTCAATTCAAGTTTGTTCAAACAAAGTTGCCACGCCCACAGGGGGCACCACAAGGGGCATAACTCTGATAGCATCCATAAAATACAAAAAAAATCTTCTTCAGATCCAGAGGTCAAAATCTTTTCATATTTGGTATACAACATCTCTAGGAGGGTCAGATTCAAATTTGTTCAAATCGAGTCCCTGGGGTAATAATTGGGCTCTCTATTGGAGCCTGAATTTTAACTTAGTGCAATTTGAGGAAATTTCTTTAAAAATCTTTTTCTTCAGTTCCAGTGGTCAGAATCTTTTCATATTTGGTATACATCATCTCTAAGGGGGCCAGATTCAAGTTTGTTCAAATCGAGTCCCTGGGTTAATATTTGGGCTCTCTATTGGAGCCCAAATTTTAACTTTGTGCAATATGTGGAATGTTCTTTAAAAAGGTTCTTCAGATTCACCAGTCAGAATCCTCTCATATGTGGTATGCATCATCTTTAGGGGGGGGGGAGGGGGGGGGGCAGTTTCAAGTTTGTACAAATCGAGTTTCTCGGTTAATATTTGGGCTTCCAATATATTGGAGCCTGAATTTTAACTTAGTGCAATGTGAGGAAGTTTCTTTAAAAATCTTCTACAGATCCACTATTTAGAATCCTTTAACATTTGGTTTTCCTAATCTCTAAGAGGGTCAGATTCAAGTTTGTTCAAATCGGGTCCCTGGATTGAAAATTTTGGGTCTGGTTCGGACTGAAATTTTGGACCTAAAATCGAAATTTTTGTTGTTGATTTTTTATGCGTTTTGTTCAATTTTGAGATGAAAAAAAAATTAATTTTATAGCCTGAAAATTTTGGGTTCGGTTCCGATCAGTGGTCTGAATCTTTTCATATTTGATATACATCATGTCTAGGGGGCCAGATTCAAGTTTGTTCAAATTGAGTCCCTGGGTTAATATTTGGGCTCTCTATTGGAGCTCAAATTTCAACTTTGTGCAATATGTGGAATATTATTTAAAAATGTTCTTCGGATTCACCAATCAGAATCCTCTCATATTTGGTATACATCATCTTTAGGCCAGATTCAAGTTTGTTCAAATCGAGTTCCTCGGTTAATATTTAGACTCCCAATTGGAGCCTGAATTTTAACTTAGTGCAATATGAGGAAATTTCTTTAAAAATCTAATTTTTCTTATCCACCAGTCAGAATCCTTTAACATTTGGTGTACCTCATCTTTTGGGGGGGTGGGGGGGGGGGGGTCATATTCAAGTTCAGACCAGGTCCCTGGGTTGAAAATTTGGGGTCTGGTTCGGACTTGGAAATTTTGGACCAAAATTTTAAAAAAAAATGTTAAGCCTGAAAATTTTGGGTTCGGTTTTGGACCAAAATTGAAAAAAAAATTTTTTTGTATTTTTTATGCGTTTTGTTCAATTTTGAGACAGAAATTTTTTTTTTATAGCCTGAAAATTTTGGTTTTTTTTATAGCCTGAAAATTTTGGGTCCGGTTCCGACTTTTTTCCGAAATTTTTCAGTTCTTCTCAAAATCATGTTCCTAGATGAATTAGAGTGGTTTTATGCAAAAAATATTTTTACCCCATGTCTTCCCCTCCCTTCCTTGTCGGGGTGGGGTCAGTTAAATGTAACAAAATGTTTGGCGGCAAAATATATTTTGAAAGATTTAGAGTGATTTTATGAACCGTCCCCCCCCCCCCCCCCCCCCCCCCCCCCCGCAACAAAAAAAACAACCTATGACCACCAACCCCACTCCCCACCCCCAGAGGTCAATTAAGCAGAGGGAAAAAAAATTGCTACAAAATGTGTTTTGAAGGAATTATGAGTGAATTTATGTTTAAAAAAAAGGACCCCTATAATAATTTCATGACTTCATTCCTCTGAAGTGTTGATGAGCCATGATTAGCAGAATGCGATCCAAAACACTTCATAAAACAACTTGTCAGGTGAGCAGTTAAGGCCCCTTGGGGTCTCTTGTTTATCTACACTCATCAAAAACGGAATACACATGTCAAGGCCACCATTTTCAAGAGTAATTAAATGAAAAATAAATAACCAACTCAACAAAATAAATTAGACCAGATAATTCTTTGCCTTAATGATATTTTTATATAGACCTACCATGCGTTAAACCTGAAAAATAAAAGAATAAAACACACAGTTGAAACACTGCTATAAACGTTAGCCGCTATAGAACAAGTAGAATAACGAATGAGGATTACGTCATGCATTGCACAAGAACGTAATACTAGGGCTGCACGGTATATCGATAAACCGATATATACCGATATTCAAACCAATATCGATTGAATACCGGTGTAATTACAAAAATATCGGTTTATCGTCATTATTTATTTACCCACAATTTAATTTTCAAGATGTTTTGAGCTATTTAACTGTAGCCCCGAATGAATAATATTATCCCTTTATTCGAGGAATCGTCTGCTTGTGCCCTTGTAAATATACAAAATCAGCAGATGAAAAAATAATTTTCAAAAATTTCAACAAAACTATATCATGTGACCCCTCATTGGAACGAGCTCGTTGAGCTCGTTCCAATGAGGGGTCACATGATATAGTTTTGTTGAAATTTTTTGAGAAAATTTGAAAAACTAATTTTGAAAATAATAAATTTTGATATCTTCTGCGTTGGGTAAAGGTTTCTCGAAGCGAATCATCAAGGCATGCTAATTCGTTCCGACTGTGATGCCTCGAGTCTCGATTGTGATACTTGTGTTCATATATCGATATACCGAGGTATTTTTTTGAATACCGATACCGGTATTCAGTTTTGAATATCGTGCAGCCCTACGTAATACCTTGACGTCGTGATTTTTTTATTCATAAAGATTAAACACAGACACTGAATGATTGTCAAAATATATGTGAACTAGTCAATAATGGAGGAATATTGTGAGATAAATTGGTTATTACCACCAAGTGTGGGTTTCCAGGATGGTGTATTGAAGTCTCGATCCTATCTCTGGGTCATATATCGACTCATCCTAATGGATTCATCAGTATATGCCCAGAGATGAGGTCTTGACTTCAATATACCATCTCGGAAACAAGCAGAGTGGTAATAACCTCTGTACATCGTAACCCACTGGCAGGTTACGCTGTATAGCATGGTGGTAACCCATAGGAAAAAAGGTTTTGTGATGCTTCTCTTCTGCATTATCTCTTTTACTGTGCTTGTCATGCTGTTTTATGTCTTAACCCTTTACCCAACGTAACGGCCAAAACCGGCCAGCGCTGTTCTCAAAAATCGCCAATTAATTTTCACTATTTTTTTCATTTTTTGTCTCAAAAACATAGGTTATGACCCCTCGTTGGAACGAGCTCGTCGAGCTCGTTCCAACGAGGGGTCATAACCTATGTTTTTGAGACAAAAAATGAAAAAAATTAGTTATTCAAGAATTTTTTTTGCAAGTGTCGTCTGCTTTTCACGTTAGGTAAAGGATTAATGGGATTTCTGCCTCAAATATATCAATACAGTTAAAACTAAAAGTCCTGTCATGAAATGCGCACAAAAAGCACGTCGATCTGCGCGTTAATCTACGCGTTATGACCATAGTAAGGCTATCAAATTCTGTACATATGGCCTGTGCACAAGCAATGTTTCAGCCAATGGACCTCCGGTATCCATTGGCAGAAAGATTACCTGTGTTTGCTTTGAGCAACCAGGAGAACCAGCCGTGATTTGGGTGCCATTCGATATGGCAATTGCACGCAATTCCTACACGCAATTAAGCCTAGATAAGCGCACAGTTTGTGACAGGACTTCTAGTTTTAACTGTAACTAACGAATTATCTCGCCGAAGCAAGATCACACATTAGTTGTTGCTACTTATTTTGGCAGAAATTGTTTGGTGGAATTTTCTAAACAGCATGCCATTCTATTCATATGTACATGTAATACTCAACCTTTGAGTCGGCATAGTTCTGAAAGATTATCAAGTCAGAGGCGATCCCCAGAGAAATGTTCATTCCTGAGGTGTCATATGGCGAGGTTTCATTGACTTCCTGCCACAAATTATTCAATTGGACATTAACCCTTTACCCAACGAATCGCCCTCATCCGCCCACGTAATATGCAAATTCAGCAGTTGAAAAATTAATATTTTAAAAAAAATTTCAACAAAACCATATCATGTGACCTCTCATTGGAACGAGCTCGTTCCAACGAGGGGTCAGATGATATGGTTTTGTTGAAATTTTGTGAAAAATTTGAAAAAATGATATTTAAAATAAGAAATTTTGATATCATCTGCATTGGGTAAAGGGTTAACAGATTTGTGGGTTTTCATACATGTATGTAGACTATATGTGTACATACTACACAGGCACACATTCAAGCTGTTTTGGTGGTGGACACTTGCTCAAGAGGCAACAGCCCTCAGCAATGCTAGCCACAGGGTTACTAGTCTTCCCCCCCCCCACCCCTCGTTGGCCCTGGGTAAAGTTTTAACAGATATTGAGTGTCATCCCTAATCAAGCCAGAAAATAAGCAGACTGTCATCTGTAAAATGAGGTCCCCAGAGGGTGAAAATTCAGTGATGTATTAGCATCACTAAATTCCCCCTCTGTGAACCTCAATCTGAATCAGGGTCTCAAAACTAAACAGAAAGAGGTACCCAGATTGGTCCCAGAGGATAAATTGGCCCACTGTATGGGATAGCATCATCAAATTCCCCCCTCCCCCCCCCCCCCCACCCCGGGACCTCATTCTGCAAATGTCAGACTGCTTATTTTCGGGCCTGTACCAAATATACATAGCATAGTTGACAACAGTGTCATGTAAGTGTTTATATTTAGAAGTCTGCAGTTAATCTAAAAATTGATACCTCAGACCTGATAAAATGCCAGTTACCAACAAGTTTGTGCCTGCCAAAATTTGTGCCCACCAAAATATATTTTGTGTCAGACATGCACATCTACCAAAATATAGATATTTTTATACTGTACCAATGACCCAGACTTAGCTGGTGCTAACTCTAACAAAACCAGGGCCAAACACAAATTTTGCCCCCCAATCCCCAAAATTTGCATCCAAAACCAAAAGAAATCATGTCCTATAGGACCTCCATACTACGCCCCCACGGCGCATGCGCAGTGTCAAGGACGTCCCGAAATTGGCGCCAATTATCATTCTCTGTTTGGCCCTTCATCAGTCAACATCTCACTGATCTTTGTGCTTGTAAATCTCAGTTTAAAGGATGCCAGACACGTAATTTTTGGAGAAATGGTGATTCTAAGGAGGATATAGAAGGAGGAGAGGAAAAAGGAGTGACAAAAAATAATCAGGGCTGTACTTAAAATTTTTTATGAAATTATGTTAAGTTGCCTATTTTCGAGGCATGGGCCTCTTGTTGTCATTCTTGCTAAAATGTTGCACTGCTCATTCAGTGTTTCCTCTACCCTGGCTTTCTAAGTCCCCCCTTGCAATTCTCCCATGCTTTTGGCATATTTTTGAGAAAGTTCATTTCTAAAATTTTCTTGGGAGAGTTGCTTGGTTACAGAATGTTTTCTGTTATTTTCCCCATAGTTACGTTTTCACCCATGGGTGTATAAACGTTGTGTTCTGCATCTTCCATCTGATGTTCTGCAGATTCTCCCCTGGGAGTCTCTGTCTTGCATCAGATAGAGTGTAATTTTGATGACTGATTTCGGGCCAGTTTTTTCAGTGCCTGGAGTCAAGTTTTCTGGTGTTTTACACTGTTTGTTTACATTGGCAACAGCCTTTTTTGAGGGGGGCTGTTTGCCTTTGGTGTAGTTTATCTCACTATAAGATACATTTATATTATCCGTAAGTGTCTCATTAATTATTTAATATAAATTTAAAATTTTTGACCACACTTAGCCATCGGATCCATCGGGGCTCAACGTTACTTTTCAGAAACTTGGGCTTCGCTGAAAAAATATTTTTTCAAAATTATTTTGATTTGCAATTGTTTTTTCATTATTAATGGATCATGTTATTTTGTATCTTTGTGTCAGGGGTTTGTGCGAGTAACTAGGACTTGTTGACTTTTCACAATGAAAGGATATTGTTCAAATTGTAATGGGAAGAAATCTTCCTCTGACTTTCATGATCATTGTATTAATTGTAGTCAGTGTTCTCGCACTAATCCCTGTTCTATATGTCAATATTGGGATGACAAACATTGGAAACGTGTGTCACGGTATGTTGTTACTGGAGAAAGGGCTATGCCGGCTTTTTTTCCGCAAGGTCACTCTACTCTCTCAGTTTCTGTTTCAGAGGAACAAGAACAGGGTGATGTTTCCATGTTATCTTCTGCAAGTGTGCTTCCGTCATCACAAATGAATTCAGAGCTAGCGGCAAAAGTGCTCATGGAGATTAAACAAATGTCGTCCGCTAGCTCGCCCGGTGTAGCGACCATTCACCGAATGGTTCGGCAGCCGGGTTCGTCCGATGCGGTCCAGGAGGAAATGTTGGGTAATGCGAGCACTATAAACATTCAATGTGCACACCCAGTGACGGCGGATAGTAAGCGAGATCGGAGGAAGCCTTTGAGTCTGGTTCCTAGCTCGTCCAGGTCCAGCCGGGCTGCGAGCGAGAGAGGCCCCTCTCTCGTACAACAACATCTGGGACCAGATGTTGTGGTACAAAATGTGTCGCAAGCGGAGCATACGTCCGTCGCTCGGGACGCTCCATTGTATAGGCAGTCCGCGGAGACTGCTAAGGCTTCTTCTTCTCGTCAGCGCACACGACCGCACCTTGGCTGCGTGACCGCCGATATCTTACCAGCTTCGCCGATCAAGGATTCTTCGGCGACCAGGTCACACCATCCGACAGCCAGGGACACGAGGCCGATGGACTCAGGACGTTCACATAGAAAAGTATGCGGGAGCCATCTGATGCGGAGCTGCCCTCGGCGAAGCAGCGAAAGACTGCGCCTCCGCAGGTCTCGATGCCGGACATTCTTGTGCAGATAGCACAGCTTATCACAGCATCCCAGCAGCCGACAGAAACGGTGTCGGATCGGGAATTATCCGACGGCGCTGGGTCGGTACGCTCCGCCGAAGCATCGGGGGCGGACGACCGGGAGCATCATGAGGTCCGACCGGATGGTGAAAGGGATACGGATGATTTGGAGCTATCCCTTTCGGAACAACATAAAGCTGCCGTGGACTTCATCCGGCACTTTTTCCCTCAAGTTGTTCCGTCGGGCCAGACTGCTGCGGTTCCGGACAAGAGGATTATAGCGTCATTGGACTCTGAATTTTTTGAGCGGTTCAGGGACATCACTCCCGAGTTTCCGTCGCAGTCCAATAATGTTGCAAGAGCATTTGAATTATTGAACGACGCTATATTTAAACTTGCTTCCAAGACGGGGAAAGCAGGTTTCTTGTCCGCCAATACTCTCAACCTGCCTTTCATTAATGCAAGGAATAAATTTGACACGGCAGGACAGGGTATTCCGAGAGTTCCTCTGCGTATGGACGACGAGGCGGAAGACTTTCATTACCGTCGTCGGCTTCTATTCCAACCGCGGTGTTGGAAACAGCTATTTCGTCTAACAGAGCCAATTTAGATGCCTTATCTTACGCAGATCACCTTACTAAGGCGTTATCACTGCGCCTTCAAGGGAAAGAATTTCAGGATATACAATCCTCTTTAAGACTTCTTTCAAGGGCAGTAGCTTATTCCATGTGTAACTCCGCCCTTTCAGTGGCAAACCTGGAGTTGGTTAGACGTGACGCAGCCCTAGCTACATCCACACTCGTGGATACTAAGGTGAAGAACTCTCTTAGAGTCGCTTCGGTCTCCGGAGAACTTCTCTTTGACGGCAAGCTTTCTGCTATTTATGATAAAATTACAAAGAAAACTTCGGATTCTCTGTTGTTCAAATCTGCTTCTAAGAAGTCGGATACGGCAGACAAGAATAAGACAGGCACTTCTGGGTCTAATGCGCCCAAGAGAGGTTCCTATAGAGGTTCTGGTGCGTCCTCTTGGTCTTATTCGAGAGACCGTCAGGGTAGCGACTCTCGTTCGGGACGTCTTTCGGGCCGGGACAACCGGTCGGACGCCCCGAGGTCGACGGGACGAGGTGCGGGTCGTGGAGGACGTGGTTTCTCCTACCGCAGGCCTCTCAGGTCCAGGAGGTGATGGCTTAAACCTCTATCGCGTACCGGTTGGCGGAAGGTTGTCAAGCTTTTCACAAGAATGGGCGTCGATTACGGACGACCCTTGGGTGAGAGGAGTGACTTCGGAAGGCCTAAAGATATCCTTCAAACGAAAGCCTCCATTAACTCGAAGTCCAAAGTGGACTCAACTTCCGTCAAATCCGCAGAAAAGAGACGCTCTATTATCAGAGGTGCAGTCTCTTTTAATGAAGAACGCGGTAGAGGTCGTAGAAAACCAGGAGACTCCGGGATTCTACAGCCGTCTGTTTCTGGTTCCGAAACCAGACTGCTCGTTCCATCCAGTCATAGATTTGAGCTGGATAAACAAGCTGTTCGTCGCTCCGAAATTTTATATGGAGACGATTCGGTCGGTCAGAGCGAGTATTCGGGTGAACGATTATGCAACAAGCATAGATCTCAAAGATGCATACTTTCACGTCATGGTACATCCGACATTCAGAAAGTATCTACGCTTCGCAGTCCTAGGAGTGGTGTATCAATTCCGGGCGATGTGCTTCGGACTGAATCTAGCACCCTGGGCTTTCACTCGGGTAATGAACTCGGTAATGATCTATTTCCGAGCTCATTCGTCTGCGGTAACGTCGGCCTACCTGGACGACATTCTTCAGAGGTACAGCAACGAGTTAACGCTTCAGAACGATGTTCAGAATCTACTTCTATTGCTCCGACGTCTCGGTTTTATAGTAAACGAGGAGAAGTCGGATCTGGTGCCGTCCAAGTCATTCACACATCTGGGAATGAGCTTCGAGACGCACAACAATCTTGTTCGTCTGCCGTTAACCAGAGCAAAATTAGTCAGTTGTTACGCTCGCTATTGTCTGCACGCAGACAAAGTCACAGCGAGAGAATTTTTGAGACTGATAGGTCTGTGCGGAGCCGCTGCGGATCTCATTCCGATGGGGCGGTTACGCACGCGTCCTCTCCAAATTTTCTTGACTCAGAATTGGAGTGTGAAAATTCATTTGCTCCACGTAGACGTTCTCTTGTCAGATCAAGTGAAACAAGAGATTCAGACTTGGGCAAACATTCAGTGGTTAACTCAGGGAGTTCCGCTGCAGTTGCCGGATCCGAGTTTTACCATTATGACGGATGCCAGTCAAACAGGTTGGGGTGCATCATTGATCCCAACGGATTCGAGATGCCAGGGTCTTTGGGATCCGCAATTCCTGTGCAAGCACATAAACATCAAGGAAATGATGTCAATTTGGCTTGCGTTACGTCATTGGA
This sequence comes from Pictodentalium vernedei, assembly GCA_031216915.1. NCBI lineage: Eukaryota > Metazoa > Mollusca > Scaphopoda > Dentaliida > Dentaliidae > Pictodentalium > Pictodentalium vernedei. The sequence goes on from CM062290.1 coordinate 42,150,860, forward strand.
TGGACATTATTCACAATGCTCATGTCCAAATCCTATCCGACAATACGACAGTAGTGGCGTATATACGGAATCAGGGAGGCACTCATTCAGTTCCGCTGTTCAATCTAACGGAAAGAATCCTTCTGTTTGCGCTAGAACATCAGGTTCTTCTTTCGGTCCGTCACATACTGGGTCGTCTGAATGTGCTAGCAGACTCCCTTTCACGAAAGGGTCGCTTGTTGCCGTCGGAGTGGACTCTCAACAAACAAGTATTCAATCAGATTTGCTACCAATGGGAACGGCCAATGATAGACTTATTTGCGACACATCTCAACAATCAGTTGCAGACGTATGTGTCTCCGTGTCCGGATCCAAGAGCATTTGCAGTAGACGCTCTGTCGATCCCTTGGGACGGAATGATAGGATATGCGTATCCTCCAGCGCCGTTAATTCAACAAGCATTGCTAAAGATAAAACAATCTCAATGCAAGATTCTGTTGGTAGCATCTCTGTCGCCACAAAGACCGTGGATAAATCTACTCAGGTGTCTGTTGTGGGACCTACCGCGAAAGCTTCCTCCACGAGAGGATCTTCTTTCGCAGGGGAAATCGCGTCAACTCCATCACAACCCGCAAGGTCTCAACCTTCACATTTTTCCGTTGTGCGGTCCTTCTTGCATGGCAAGCACTTTACAGGACGAGCAGTGGACGCGATTTCTAACTGTAGGAGGACCTCCTCTTCGCTAAATTATGCGGCTAAGTGGAAGGTTTTTCGTCGTTGGTGTAGGGATCATTCTGTAGATATTTTTGATCCCTCTATACCAGACATTGCAAATTTTCTAGTATACTTGTTTGACGAAATCAAACTGCAGCCTGTTACTATTAAGGGTTATAGGTCTATGTTATCTGATACCTATGCACATCATGATAGTTTACAAATTGGATCTAATGTCTCTTTATCTAAGTTGGTTAGAAACTTCTCGATAAATAGACCCAGAACTCTTAGATTAATTCCTAAATGGAATTTAGCTTGGGTTCTTCTTAAATTGAAGGAAAAACCATTTGAACCTCTTGGGACAGTAGATTTCAAATTCTTATCTTATAAGACAGCTTTTCTCTTAGCTTTCTCTTCTGCTAGAAGAGTCAGTGAGCTTCATGCACTGTCGGTGGATGATTCTCACTATCGTAGTATCGGGAACACTATCACCTTCACTACTAATGTGGGTTTTTTAGCTAAGAATCAGGCTCCTAATAAATATCCGGAACCTATTGTTATTAAGGCTCTTCCGTCTTCAGATGGGCGTAGGCCTTTACTCTGTCCTGTTAGAGCGTTACGTATCTATAAACAGAGATCTCAGTTTATCAGAAAGGGACGGAAACGTTTCTTTCTGTCTTTGATGCCTAATAGAAGGGACATTTCGGTCCATTCTATTGCTAGATGGATTCAATTAACTATCCGTACTGCTTATGAGAGTTTATCTTCTTCTCAGCAGTCTGTGCTTAAGATTTCCGCTCATGAAGTAAGAGCTCTTGCTACTTCTTGGGCTTATGCTAATAGTGTTGCTATTACAGATTTAATGAAGGCTGCTTATTGGTCTCAGCCATCCACATTCACGAATTTTTGTCTCAGAAATATTGAGTCCATTTCTGGAGACCTGCATTGTTTAGGTCCGTTATCTGTTGCTCAGAATGTCGTCCACTAAACAGTTGCAACTATAGTTCTATAGTTATGCAGGCTTTCTGTTCCGGCAGTGACTTCGTCCGGCTGCCCTCTTCGCTCTGGGCTATTTGACCCAGGGCAAGGGGAAGGGGGGGGGGGGGGGGGGGGGGCGGGTGTTCCCTTAGGTCACCTGCTTTATAGTGAAAAGCAAGGGAATGTCTCCTCCAAAGTCAGTATTTCTGAGTCGCTTCTGGGATGGTTTTAAAGTGTAATATTATTGTTAAAATTCATTTATGTCTTATTTTTAAAGTGTAGCTCGGTGTGAAGCATTTGTATATGTCAAGTGTCAAACGGGCTTTAATATACAATACTCGGACACTTTTAAAAGATTATAAAGAGTCTCAATTCTCTGGACTACTTTATTTATTGGCTTACTTTAAAAATAATTAGTATAAGGGTTATACTGGATGTTAATAGAGAACATGAATATTATTGTGCTCAATTATTAAGGGTATTGTATCTTTCTAATTTAATATTAAATAAGAAAGATACATGTAAAGCCTAATACTCCTTTTCTCCTTAAGGGGTTACCTCTTTATTATATAGTTGAGCTTATTGGATTTTCCTCTATGTCCTAGGCCCTCCAGCCTTTTTACTATTCAGCTAAGTCTGGGTCATTGGTACAGTATAAAAATGTTAAAAAATTTATAGTAATTTATATATTTTTTATACTTACCAATGACCCAGACAGGGATGGCCCTCCCAGGAGTTGGGAACTCTTGCCTCCCCGCTGAGTACATAGTGCTGACCAGGCACTGCCAGTAAGAATGATAATTGGCGCCAATTTCGGGACGTCCTTGACACTGCGCATGCGCAGTGGGGGCGTAGTATGGAGGTCCTATAGGACATGATTTCTTTTGGTTTTCGATGCAAATTTGGGGGATTGGGGGGCAAAATTTGTGTTTGGCCCTGGTTTTGTTAGAGTTAGCACCAGCTAAGTCTGGGTCATTCGTAAGTATAAAAAATATATAAATTACTATAAATTTTTTAACATTTTTTAAAAGAAAATAAATTTATTCTCATTTTTCTCTACGGGAACTCCCATAAAGTTTCTGTGAGAAAGACTCGGGAAGATCCCACTAACTAAGAACAGATTGTTTTTACCCGTTTATATCAACTTAATTAATTACTGGTGCTCAGAAGAGCCTGATGGAGCATGATTTAAAGCCTCTTTTTTGCAAAAATTCATCAAAGTAAGGACTCTGATCCCAAGTCTCTGTAAGACTCTTTACCATCTCGAGCCCACCAGGTCTAAGGTGGCACAGAGTCTTACAAATACTAGGCTAGAAGTCAGGGTGCTTCCCTAAAAGAAGCAGTAAGGTGTCTTACATAGACTACCTAACCAGTCTTATATAGACTACCTAGTGACCAGCCACCTGTGGGAAGGGGAACATAGACACTGATACCAGTCACAGTATTAGCCACCCATACATTTGTGTCAGCATCTGGCCAGTTTAGGCTGGACAATGACCATGTCCAGATGCTAATTTGCAGCTTGTATCTTTATTTTGTAGATAGTTTTATGGGGAAGACACAGTGACACATTGTCTGATACAGCAGCACAGATTAAAGAACTTGGTGTAGATTCAGCATACATGGTTTGTGATGTGAGCGAAAGGGAAGAAATCTACAAGAAGGTTGAGTAAAAAAAGTTTTCTCATTATCTCATTCTTTTAATTCTTATTCTTTAGCTGGACTCATTACATCAGTTTTGGAATGGAAATTTTCTACAATCTGATCTAGAAATTTTGAGTGCTGGACAATAGCAGGCAAAAGGTTTCCTCTACAAAATGAAGGGGGACTAAATATGACATTAGGGAGATTTAGAGGTGGTTAACCCTTTGAGACTTTAATTATCCTGACGTTCAAACGTCACTGGGAATTCAGTTTCTTCAATGTTTTTCAAAATGCGAAATCAAACGTCGGAAAGTAGAAATAACAAGATATTTTTCACATTAGAGATTACCTGGTTGAGGGCTAGATTATTTTTGGTGGTCTGAATTTGTTATCAAAATTTGTTTTATTACAAATTATTGGAGAGTGCCCACAGGCACTCTCCAATAATTTGTAATAAAACAAATTTATATAAACAAAATAATATTTGTGTTTGATTGAATATGAAATATAAGCAAGGAAAGTGTTGGCTTTTGCTCTGGTATCCTCATAATTTTGAAAGCCCTGATAGTGGCTTCTAGCACTCAACCAGTTAAGAAGTCTTGACAGCAGGATTATGTTTGTATTTTTGAGCTGCGATAACATTTGGCTCAACGGTTATCCCCGCACACTATTCGGGAGAAAATAGGAATTTGAGGTTAAAACTTTAAAAAATCGAAAAATAATAATAAAATGAATGACCACAAAGTATCAACGTGCTGTTTGATTTCGTACGTAATAACACTTACAAAAGTATCAAAGGGTTAAATTAAACAAATGATTTTGTACGTGGTCAGAAATAAAAATGTGCAGAGCAAACTCAACCACCAATCCCCACAGTAGGCAGAATGGTGAATCACGGATCTAAATTTTAAAGACTATGGAAGGATTAAATCCTTGCATACTGCTGGTTGTGGTGGTTCAGTGGTTATAGCATTGGAGTTCAAACCAAAAGGTCCATGGTTAGATCTCCACCAGGGGTTACTGCATTGTGTATACCAGAAAGGCACTTAATGATTCTTAATCTCATTTGCCCACATGGAGGCATGGAGCTGCTGTGTACTAAGGCATACTTCACATCGACAGTACACTTGTCTGCAACCGATGCTAACCCTACATGTGTATATGTAGTATATCGCAGAGTCTAATATTTGCTTGCTGCTGCTCGGAGACTCTCTTTGGGTAATCTGGCTTCCTCAACCCTTAAAGCTGTCCAACATGAGGTGACCTAGGCTGTTGAAAGTGTCATTCAACCCCAATCAAAAAAAAAAAAAATGCTGCTGATGGATAGGCAGCAAAAAATATCTTTTTACTAGAAGAGGTATAATTTAGACCTTTTAACCAAATTTTTCTCTGTACCAGTGGCGGTGCCAAGATTTCAATTTTAAGGGGGCCTAAGTAAGATACCCTCCCCGTGGGAACCCCTGGAAGTAAGCAGCACTTGTTTACTGTGGTAAACCAGTTCTGCTTTACTAGTAAAATAGGACCCAGTCACCAATGCTTGGGGTGAAAGTCCTCTAAAATGGGCAACATGTAGATCAACGATTGACTAAACTTGACTTTATCTCCATGTTGTGTCACGATTAGCCATGGTGCATAAATATGTGACGTTAACCACCACCAACAAACACCAACAACAGTAAGATACCCAAGGTTGAGATGCCGAAGGCATCTCCTGAATGCTGCAAGCCGGAGCTAGAGGAGGATAGGGGAGGAGGTAGTTCAGCGATCTGAACATAGTGGCTACCCACCCCTCCCCCATAAGGGCGTAGCCACTACATTCAGAACACAGAACTAGGGAGGAGGGTTCCCCCACCCACCACAGAAAACGTTGCATATTTGGATGCCCTGGGAGCGATATCTGAGCATTTCTACAACACCTGACATGATGTGCAACGTTGTGTGATCTTGGGTGGGAAAACCATGATAATATAGTAATTTGAAGTTTGATTTTGGTGGCCCGAGGGGAAAGGGGGAGGCCCCCCTCTTGAGGCCCCCTGTGGTGCTGCAACTGCTCTGTACGCCAAATTAACTGGTTGAGCACTAACGTAGTGTGTTAAATTCCTGTTAATTTTTCAAAAAATCTAGTCATGGCTACTTCAATTGAAACCAAACTTGATGTTACGGTATGGAAATGTTATTGATATTGGTAACAGAAAGAAATCTGAGAATCAGCAACAATAACTATGAATTTAACTATTCTGAAATTTAATTTTAAAAAATTAATAAAAAAAAACAATAGAAAGATCTTTTACACTAATTGGTTTACAGAAAATAAAAACAGTGGTACTTATCAATTATTGAATTAGTCCAAAGTACAGTTTGACAGAATCCAGTAATCCAGTGGGGAAGAATCTTGTGAAGAAAGTTACCAGCTGGTAGTATTAAATCCAAGAGTGTCTCTTCAGAAACAGTATCCCGTAGATTTGTAATAAAATTTTCACTTAGAAATTTCAGTAGTCTCCAATAAAATATAATAAAATGCTCTGCAAAATTCAAATGGAATAAAAATCCAAGATGTATTGGCGCCACAGATAATTTCCAAATAATCCAGTAGAATCCTGGCTTTTCACAAAATAATATTATTCTGTTTCACAGAAAGTATAAATTCTCTTTTCCAAGACGAATGGATTCTCTTCAAAATTCTCTTTTGGAATCAATCTTCCAAATTCACAAAGAAGCACTGCTTCTATAATAAATGCACTGTTCTGAAACAATAATAATCTCCAATGGAAACAACTGAAGTGAGTCTTTCTGAAATGCTTTCTAAAAATGAGTTTCCCGGACGGGAATCAGTTTTGGACCAAAAATCCCAGAAAACAAGAGTCAAATATTTCGTTCCTGTTGTAACTTATGAAAAACGTTCATAAGTCCAATCACATGCATTTCAAACTGTGGTAAAAACTCACGAAGCAGTAAAATATGTATTTAAGTTAAATTTATTTAAGAAAAGGGTATTTTATGATATATATTTCACCTGTGTTCATGGTTATTTCTGGGTTTTTCTTCGGAGATTCGTGATCAATGTGCGAGTGTTGAAGTGAAAATAGGTGACTTACTTTCAAAAAATTGAAAACTCCACCTTCACTTAAATGCAGTTTTTGGAAATTAAAATATATGAAAAGGAATTAAATAATATATATTTATTTATTCCTTCATAGAATAGCTTTAATTCTCATCCCTTTTCCAAAATCAAAACGTAAAGGGACACACTAAAATGTGTACCCCGACCCCGGCTCCGGCTCCAGAAAAGGTGTGCCTGGGAAATATAAAGTTGTATTTCTTTCTTATTCGTATGTATAATGTGATCATTTTTGGTATGTGGCATCCTTTAGGGGTACTTTAAAGGTTTGTGGAGAAATATTTAGAATTATTTTATTTTTGGGAGTTTTATCGAAGTTTTCCCTTCAGAAACAGACTAAAAAGTGTACCCCGGCTGGATCGTTAATTAATTGGCCACAGTTTATCTGATGATTATATACTATAATCTCATCACACCTTCATGGAAACAATGGAAGTGTTGTAGGAGTGCATTCACAATTAACTTGATTGAATTATACAATACAGTGGAGCCCACTTAATTGGATATCTCTTAATTGTATATCCCTGTTAATTGAATATAATTTTCAAACACAAAACCATTTATCATACCTTCAGTACAAATTTGATCTGTTAATTGCATATGGGTTGTAGAGTAAATTCCTGTTAATTGTATATAAATTTTTGTAATATGTCGAAAAAATTACTGTGACATGCGCCAAATTCCCCTTATTTATCAACCTTTTTGGCCTCACTACATCCAATACAGACATTTATTCTATTATATCTTGTTTGACAGAGCTCTATGAGCTCTGTCAAACAAGATATAATAGAATAAATGCTCAGTTTACCTCCAGAACACAGGAAACTGACCAAATCTCTGTTAATTGTATACTCCTGTTAATTGAATAATTTTCACTGGCAAAATGGATATTCAATAAAGAGGATTCTACTGTATAACTAAATTGCGTGGAGTCAGTGAGGATTGCCTCGCTACTAATTGAGAACTTTAGGATAGAGTCTGTGAGGACTGCCTCGTATCTCTGCTGAAGCGCAATTGAAATGCGTTCAAAAAGACCTATATAACAAAACCCTCCACATACTCCAGGATAGTGAATCAGTGGTGAAGCTGAACGAACACCGAATCCTTAACAGAAAAACAAAATAAGCAACAGTAAATTAAAATTACTAAATAGAATTAAACTGCGTGGAGTCAGTGAGGATTGCCTCGCTATTCATTGAGATCTTTAGGATTGAGTCTGTGAGGATTGCCTCGCAACTCTGTGTGTGGGGAGTGGGCTCTGAAGAAATCCACTCCTCACCCCATCCATAGCAACAATCACACAACAGTCGCAATATACAATAGCGGATACCTATCTTTCTCTCTACCTATTACTTTTCTAATTGAACATTCTCAAATTTTCTTGCAACACTCTTATCAAGAAGATGCATGGAAATGGTAGACAAAGCGTAGGAGGAATTGGTGCAACCTACCTTTCTGTTAACATACACAGGAAACCACCAAACACCAGGCAAGGATTGAAACAAGCTTGTCTGTCTGGGGACGAGTGTACATTTTATATAAATAAACATTTGAATAAAGATTTAACAGCCCTTTTAAGGGCTTTCGGGTGTGTGTCTGTGAGAGGGTGTGTGTGTGTTTTTGTTTTTTTTTGTTTTTGTTTTTTTTTTTGGTTCTTTTTTTCCCTTCAATCACCACTTCATCTGTTACCCCTGAAGGCAGACCAGATAGCCAATACCCAGCATCCACTCTCCCTTATAGGCTGATGGATGACTCCCAGCTTTCAAAAACACATATTGGTGGATTTTTTCCTTTTTGTAACCTTTAAGGATAATATGCTGGGGCTGCTCCCAAACCAGCGACTGTTTGGGTTTCTTTTTCTTTTTTTCTAAAATAACCACCAAACTGTGGTTTCAGTATTACCATAAATTTGCCCACTTCTCTTAGCAAACACGGAGCAGAACTCGGGGATCTCAACCCACTATCCTACTGCCTGTCGCACACTCCAACTTAGTAAGATTATTGGCCTTTTCTCCCGACTCTCCTGGATTTATAAGCAAATAAAGCTATAAAGCAAATAAAGTTATTGGGGTCGCAAGGGATTTCAATCCCACATCGTCCCTGTGCGCCTTTGGCGCGCAGAAACTTTTCATTCATCATTTAATCAGTTATTTGGAGTGCGATGAATGTAGACTGCCGAATATCTACGATGATATGATTGAATGCAATTCTGAAGAGTGTGATGTATGGGTGCACTACAGATGTGTCGGTATTAACAAAATGAACATTGACTCAAAAATCTATACTTGCAAGAAATGTGACAATTTCAACTGAACTGAACATTATTTTAACTAAATCTCCATATATTTTGTGTGATTTGAATAATTTATTTCTGCCTTTAATTTTAACTTTACCTCAAAACAGAAATTGTTGAAGCGTATTTTTTAACTATTATTCTTTCAGTTTATTGCCTTAAAAAGTGTTTATATGTGTGCCCCAAAGAAACCAAAATTCGATTTGGTAATTTTTCGACTGTTATTCCTTCAGTGTATTGCCTTAAAACATAGCTCATGCTCCCTCATTGAAACGAACTCAATTGATGTCGCTGCAGTGATGAACCATGAGCTATGTTTAGCGGCAAAAAAACACAATTCGATTAAATTTGGTAATATTTTTATGTGTGCGCGGCAAAGGATAAATTGTTTGTTAAAGGGTAATTTTTGGACTATTATATTCTCAGTGTATTGCCTCAAAACATAGCTCATGCTCCCTCATTGAAACAAACTCAATTGATGTCATTGTAATGATGAATCATGAGCTATGTATACTGGCAAAAGAAACCAAAATTTGATTATTCGGTAATTCTTTTTTATATGTGCGCAGGCCAGCGCATCAAAGGCTAAATTGATAAAGGGTAATTTTTGAATTTTTGGACTATTATATCTTGTTTGTGTATTGCCTTAAAACATAGGGGAGTGGGGGGGGGGGGGGGGGTCGGGTGGGAGGGGGGCTCCTTTTCTTCCTCATTTTATTTTTCCCTAATCATATTGTGTGTGCAATGTATAGTCCAGGCACATTAGACATAAAAATGAGAAAGTAAGGAAAAAAATCGGAGAAAGCTGATTTTTTTATATGTTTCCGGGACACACATTGCGTTTAAAGTGTGAAAAGTCCCCGCGAATCCGAGTTGAGCTTTTTTAGTTATAGCGTTTTTTTGATGAAAAAAAAAATTAAAAAAAAAATTCGACCCAGCTCCATATTTCTCATTCTTATTCGCCTTAGTAGGGTGAGAATCATAAATATCATGCTGAATTATATTGAGAATACATATCCCCAACAGAAAATGCCAACTTTGTACCAATCCTCACACTCGATGGTGAAATATTCACGAAAATGTACAAAATTACGAAAAAAAATTTATTGTTTTCATACACACAACGGTACACAACGTCCATTAAATCAAATCTACGACTACTTTGGGATTTAAATTATATATCAAAAATTGCAGAAAAGCAGTGGCTTTATAATGATATATAACAATAGTCATTTATTCCATAATGAACTGGTGAAACGTGTGAAATATTAACCATACCCCCTAAACTCAAATTCAAACGGCATCTACTTTTCTCATTCAAATACCGTATTATAGCATCATTGTTTCAATTTCCATGTTCGATTAAATCACATAATGTGGTGTTCGCCTACACTCAAGATGCATTGGCATGTAATGTGTGCACGCCCTTGATGTGTATATATCAAAGCAGTGGAGATTGTGTCTTCGTCAGATAAGTTGACAAAAGTTTTCGTTAGACTCGGCGGCTTCCATATGATTATGTCATATTTAGGGGCAATTGGTTCGATCATGGCTGGTAGCGGCTTGGATGAACTTTGGGGGACTGTTTATGCTGGTGGGTCAATCCATCATTTGATCAGTGGTCATGCATATTCAAGAGCAGTTCGTGCCCATTTGCTAACACAAATTGCCATTACAAAACTTGTGTTTGAAGAAAGCCGAACACTAGATAACATAGACTGCACAGAAGTCAACGAAATATTCTGTGGACTTGCCAGAGGTGACTGTACAACAGCTGACGCTGTCAATCAAGAAAGTGTCAACCATTTACTGTCAAAATTACACGAACTGCTCCAGAATGCGTCCGTAGGACGCACAGGAAAGCTTTGGGTACAATACTACAAGCAAATAGGTCTTCTCCAGTTGTTCTTGAGAGCAGAGCGCACAGGCGACTGGGAACTCCACACATATTGTGTTCGCAATATGATTCCAGTATTTCACGCAGGTGGTCATTTTGCATACGCAAAAAGTTCTCATCTCTATTTGCAGCAGATGAATGAGCTAACAGAAATAATGCAACAGGATGATTTGAAGTTGTTCACTGAGAAAGGTTACTTTACCATAAGGCACTCAGATAAATTCTGGGACGGGATATATTCTGATCAGACCATAGAGCAGTGTTTAATGAGAATGTTCAAGCTCCCTGGTGGTCTCACACATGGCAGGGGAATAACCGATAGCACTGTTGCGAAATGGGTACATGGACTACCTCTTTGCCTTCCGATATGTAATGCTCTCGAAAATTTTGTTCATGTTCACACTGGTCATGGCGAACAACATCGGGATCTCCGTCAAAGTTCACAATTGACTGATGCCAATGATATCACCAAATTATTGAACTGGCTCAGAGTGCATTCCCCCTTTCAGAATAGAGATCCACTACAATTAGTCTCTATAGCGACCGGGCTTGTGGCCGACGAAACTGTGAACTGTGACCAAGTTCGCAAAATTGGTGAATGTTGCGTATCGAATGTTGTAAGCAAAACGTTCAACAGCATCAAACTACGACGTGTTGACACTGTGAAGTCTTTCGCATCGATGGCAAATAGCATCAAAGTCCGTGGAAGTAAGGTAGTGATTGACCCCACAATTCTGTTCAACCGCATCACATGTGTTATTCAGTCACAAGCAGAGATGGAAGAGTATCTCAAATATGAACTCGCCCCGAAACCACCAGCATTGTTTGATTCTGCTGGAATGAGGAAGACACAGAAAAGCACGCTCGGTAAGATCCTCAAAACATACGGTTCTGAGCAAACTAAAATCCCAGAACATTCTCTGTTTGTTGTAGATGGTGGATTTTTATTGAGGGCAGTTGTATGGCCTAAACAGTCGTCATATAAGGACATATGTACATCATATTCCACTTATCTAGTGAGACATTTTGGGGCGAACGTCGTAGTTGTTTTTGATGGTTATGCTTGTACAATGTCGACAAAGGGCATGGAACAAGCCCGTAGATCTAAAGACAGGTATTCCATTGATATCAATATCTCACCCGAGTTACCAGCCACCACACCCCAATCCGATTTCCTTGCAAATGCCAAGAACAAAACCCAACTGATCGATCTTCTAATGCAGGAGCTATCTGCTATCAATATTCAGTCCAAGCAGGCCGAGGCTGATGCTGATGTACTGATAGCCGAAACTGCACTTGACATCGCTCAAGATGACAACAATGTTGTCATTGTGGGAACAGACACAGACTTGTTAGTCATTCTTACCTCTCGAGTTCAACCGGGATGTAATATTCACATGATGTATTCCATTACCCCAAACTTACTAGTTTCAGTTAGTGAAATAGCAACCAAAATGGGTGACCATAGAAGCAACCTCCTTGTAGCACATTCTATAAGTGGTTGTGACACTACTTCTGCACTCTTTCGAGTTGGCAAGAAGAAAGTATTCAGTACAATTGTCTCCGATGTTACTAGCGACTCACAACAGTATGTCAACACAATTTTGGCGGATGACAGTACACCAAGTGCAGTAGCCGCTGCCGGGGAACAATTTTTCCTGATCTTATACGGGAGTAAAACTGTTTCCTCTCTCGACCAATATAGATATGTCACAAGCGTTATGTAGCAAAATCTAAACTGAATAAACCCATCGACCTAGCCTCACTCCCACCAAGCAGCGATGCTGCACAACAACATGTCTACAGATGTTATCTCCAGGTCCAACAATGGCTGGGCACTTCGCTTCCTCCGACGGATTGGGGGTGGTCGCTAGACAATGGACTTCTTGTACCGACTGCAGCCACAAAGCCATGTGTCCCCGATAACCTACTGAATCTGATCAGTTGTGGTTGCAAGAGTGCTTGTACAAAAAGGTGTGGGTGTAAGAAGGCAGGACTCTCTTGCTCAGGTTTGTGTAATTGCAGTTCGGATTCTTGTAACAACCACAGAAACACTGTCCTGTCGGAAATTTCTGAGTTCGATGAATAATATGTATATAGGTCATGTCATTTCTGTATATAGCGTTGATAATAGTCAATGTAACTTAATCCATGTTGATTGATTTGTACATTCTGTAAATATTATTTATTGATTTTTGTACATTCTGTAAATATTATTTATTGATCTAATGCTGCCAGACACAGACGTGTCTAATAGTTGAGTTCTCATGCTGACGAATTTTATGCCAAAAGGGGAACTCGGCCAGAAGCAGAGGGGGTCTTCCATAATGTCTATTTTGTAAGCATGATAAAAGTCTTCAAATGGTGGTGGATTTTTTATCGTCTGTCCAACTAACATCCCGTTCTGTACTACGACCCTTTGGGCAAATCCGTTAGGAAAATCGTCATTTTTTGCGTAAATCCGATACTTTTTTGTGAATTTTCAATAATTTTTCGCAGAAATTGTCACAGAATGCACATTTTCCTCTAGGTAAATGTATATTAGACATTATGTAGCTCGAAACACGCGTAAACAAAAAATACAGTTGGATCAATTCGAGGTTACAAAGTTCGTACGATTTTTTTTTATTTTTTTCAAACGCGTTTTCGAAAAAAGGCTGTTGAAAAAAAAGCTCAACTGGGATTTTAGGGGACTTTTGTCTAATCGTTCAGTGACATGTACTCGACATTCCCTGAAAAAATCAGCTTTCTCCGATTTTTTTCCCTAGTGAAACCTAATGTTCTTGGGCTAGTAATGAACTATTGAACTTAAAGAAAACATTTTTTTATTTCATTTGATAATGTAAGATATTGTACAAGTAATACATTGAATATCCACTTTATTGTCTGATTACTCTGACTGAAAATGGTTAAAATAAAAAATATTATAAATATTCATATTCTTTGTCTTTCACCATCCCCATTTTCTTCCCGCTGAAACGTCCCCGATTTTATTTCGCCGAAACATCTTGATAGTTTTGTGAGAATTTTGTTTCTTGTTGAAACACCCCAGATCGATCGGGCACGTTATCAATGATTTTCAAGTAACCTTCCAAATAATATTTATTGGAAAATCATAACTTAAAAATCGTTTGTAATGTGCCACTGTTTTCCAGGTGAATCGTCCTAACGCCGAATGCCGCTTTTATTTGTCTCTACGGAAACCATCCTCATTTTACTCCAACCAAAAATGTCCTAATAACTGAATAAGATTAATAAGAATTATAATCCACTTAGCGAACTGGTAGGGTAATTCAATCAAGTTTTTATACACTCAACTTGTACAACACCTCCATTGTCATCGGATTAAAGTGCGAGCTAATTAATTAACAACCCGGCCGGGGTACACCTTTTAGTGTGTTTCTGAAGGAAAAACTTCATTAAAACTCCCCAAAATAAAATAATTCTAAATATTTCTCTACAAACTTTTAACTGGTAGAGTGGTAAATTATTTTTGGTCATCAAAATTTGTTCACATATCTTTGCCTTGTTACAATTTATGGGAGAGTGCCTGTAGGCACTCTCCCATAAATTGTAACAAGACAAGTCCTTACAGACTAAATAATATCACTTCAAAGATAATACGAAGCACATCCACTGAGTATGAAGCCTTCAAGTTGCAGTACCTTCACCTCAGAGTAAAGCCCAAATATGGGCTTCCAGCACTCTACCACTCAAAGTACCCCTAACGGATGCTACATACCAAAAATGATCACATTATACATACGAATAAGAAAGAAATGCAATTTTATATTTCCCAGGCACACCTTTTCCGGAGCCGGGGCCGGGGTACACATTTTAGTGTGTCCCAACGTAAACCAACAACTATTTAGCACAGTTTAAAAGTAGGTTAAAGTCGCTTAGGATGTCGAAAAATTATGACTGCATATTTAAACACAATGGACTTATTTTCTAACACTACATTTATTCTGTTGTGCTGACCACAGAACTGTTAACTGTTGGCCATCTGCACCCAGAAAAGTTTGAATGGAATTAAAAAAAAAATGCTTCAATGATGAAAAGAAAAGTTTTGTGTAGGGCACAAACATCCCACATGCATGAAGTTTGATAAAGATACTTTCTAAGTACTAATGTTCTTGAAGTAACTGAACATTAGCACATCTTTTCCTGTTAACATTTCCAGACTTGGGAAATTATTAGCTAAGTAGACTTTGATAAGAGCAAACCACAGGTGGAGGTGCTCTGTGGGACAGTGTGGGTGAGTGGTGGTGGGCTGGGGGGTGGGGGGGTGTGGGCTCATAAACAAGAGGATCCTGGGGGGGGGGGGGTCAAATCAACAGTTATTTTATGATTTTTTAACATAGCATAAATGCATCAGCATAGTTGGCAACTAGTTCTGGATATAACCTGGTGTTAATAGTGGTCCATGAGCTGAAAATTCACAAGTTTTTTCTTTTATTTTGTCCCCGCGCGAACTTTTCCCTGAAATCCATCCCATTTCCCTGAAAATCACCCTCAGGTTCCCTGAAAAATTATTCTGTAGGTTAACATGTCTGGTCATTATGTTAAACGTCAAGGTCACAGTTACCTTTAACTCAAATTTGTCTTGTTTCCACTCTCTAATTAAAATTCTGCTCTGATGGAAACAAAACTTGACATATGGGTTAGGTATGATGAGAGGAAGAACCCTTTTTATTTTTGGGTCATTGTGCCAAACGTTCAAGTCACATTGACCTTTAACATACAAATTTTCCTGGTTTTTGCTCCCTGATTAAGTTCCTGTGTGCCAGTTGAAACTGAACTTGACATGTGGGTTGGGTATGATGAGAAGAACAACCTTATGTATTTCAGGATCATTACACTTAAGGTCAAGGTCATCGTGACCTTTAACTAACAATTTTCCAAGTTTTCATTCTTCAGTTAAAGTTTTGTTGGGCCGATCAAAACCAAACTTGACATGTGGGTTGTGTATGAGAGGAAGAATCCTATTATATTGGGGCCATTGTGCCAAAGGTCATGGTCACATTGACCATTAACTTCCAAGTTTTTCTGGTTACTTTTCTCCAAAGTACTGCTGGGTTGATGTACCGGGGTGTTTTTTGGAGTGGGGGGTGGGATTAACAATCCCTGACAGCCAGCTCTAGTTTGGATTATCTACAGTAGCGTCCCAATTTTGATTAGCTACAGTTTGTAGCTTCCCATTAATAAGATGTCAAGAAGTGTATGCACTCTCTACATTTGTTTGACACAGTTCTAATTAGGCCAGAAGTGGGTGATGTAATATTGCGTTAACGGTTGTCGTCAGATCACCGAATTTAAGCAACATTGAGCTCGGTTAGTCCTTGGATGGGTGACCATCTGAGCGATCGATTCGGACTCCCGCATTGTGCCCTTGGGCAAGGCACTTACACCGATTGTCCACATGTTGGGGAGTGAGCAGCTGCACGGTGGTTCTCTCCAGGTACTCTGGCTTCCTCCACCTGTAAAACTGTCACCAACTCGATATGTCCTTGGCTGTTAAAGTGTCATTAAACCATAATAAATAAATAAATAAATAAATTGGGCCAGAAATAGATATTTGTTTTTATTAATAACATGTAACAATCAGATGGAAGGAGGATTGATTTAACCAGGGAAGACAAATGGATGAATTGTGTGGTCTGTGTTATACCCACCACGTATCCCACTCAGAATATTTAGATAAAATAAAAAAATACATCATTCAGTTCAGTGTGTGCGAGCTGTGAGGACAGGCAGAGAATGTAGGCAAGCTTGTTAATGGGCATTCCTCTTATTACTATAAAATATTATGGAAGTTATGACCACTGACAACAGAGAGCCAAGATGAAGGATTTTCAGTCTACAAGGTCTATTTATCAGCAACACCATTCCATGTTCCATTTAGTGTTAGTTCCCCCCAATTATGAGCCGCAAATCCACAATCTCCCAGGATAAACCAAGTTTGAGATAAAATGTAAGTTCTTTGGCTCTGATAATGTGATGATAACATAAAATCAGATATTCAGCACTAAAGATATTTTTATACTGTACCAATGACCCAGACTTAGCTGGTGCTAACTCTAATATTCTAGGGCTGAACACAAATTTTGCCCCCCAAATCCCCCAAATTTGCATCAAAATCAAAAAATTAGATGTCCTATGTGGTCCTCCATACTTTTATCCACTGCGCATGCACAGTAGTCAAGGAAGTCCGAAATTGGAGCCAAATCCTCATTCTCTGTTTGGCCCTTCAATCAGTAACATCACACTGATATCTGTGCTTAAAATCTCAGTTTAAATGAAGCCAGACACATAATCATGAGAGAAATGGTGGATCTAAGGATGAAATAAAAGGATGAGAGGAAGAAACAGTGTTCAGGGCTGTAACTTATATTTTTATACTGTACCAATGACCCAAACTTAGCTGGTGTTAACTCCTTAAATTATAGGGCCAAACACAAATTTTGCCCCCCAATCCCCAAAATTTGCATCAAAAACCGAAATTTCAATGTCCTATGTGGTCCTCCATACCTTTTATCCACTGCACATGCGCAGTGTCAAGAAGGTCTCGAAATTGGCTCAAAAAGTCATTCTTTGTTTGGCCCTAAAATCAGTAACATGTCACTGATATTTGTGCTTGTAAATCTCAGTTTAAATGACGCCAGACACATAATTATGAAAGAAATGGTGGATCTAAGGATGAAATAAAAGGATGAGAGGAAGAAACAGTGGCAGGATGTGTTCAGGGCTGTAACTTATAATTTTTTTATGAAATTATTTCATGTTCCCTAATTTTGGGGCATGAGTCTGATGTTGTCATTCTGGCTATGAATTTACCATTGTTTGTTCAGTGTTTCCTCTCTCCCTTTCCTTAATACCCCCCTTGCTATTCTCCCATGCTTTTGGCATAATTTTTGTAATTTTTTTTACTAAAATTTCTTGGGAGTTTTGGCTTGGTAACAAAATGATTATTCTGTTTTTCCCCAT
Organism: Pictodentalium vernedei; assembly: GCA_031216915.1. Taxonomy (NCBI): domain Eukaryota; kingdom Metazoa; phylum Mollusca; class Scaphopoda; order Dentaliida; family Dentaliidae; genus Pictodentalium; species Pictodentalium vernedei. The sequence continues at coordinate 42,168,470 of CM062290.1, forward strand.
GCTTACGTCCTCACCCTTGGGTGGTTAGGCGTTGTGATCTTCATCTACCATCTGATGTACTACAGTTTCTTCTCTGGAAGCCTCTGTTTTACATCGGATAGTGTTTAAATTGGTGACTGATTTTGGGCCATGTTTACAGTGCCTGGAGTCATGTTTCCAGTTTTTGTACACTTTTGTTTATGTTGACAACGGTTACTTCTGATAGTGATTACTTGTCTTCTATTTAGTTCTGCTCATAGCCAGATACATTAATATTGTCCGTAAGTGTTACATTAATTTTTAAAAATGTTTTAAAATTTTTGTCCACACTTGGGCTTTTTGGGGATCCATTTGGGCTCATTGTTCCCATTGGGAACTTGGGCTCTTCTGAAAATTTTTCAAAATTTTTTTTTTTTTTGGAAATTATTTTTTCGAAATGTTATAATGGATTATATTATATTATGTATCTTTGTTTCAAGGGTTAGTGCGAGTACTATGACTGTTTATATTTTTTCATGATGAAAGAATATTGTTCAAATTGTAATGCGAGGAAATCTTCCTCTGATTCTCATGTTCATTGTGTTTCTTGTATTCAATGTACTCGCACTAATTCTTGCTCAGTGTGTGCCAATTGGAATGACAAACGTTGGAGACGTGTGTCACGGTATAATGTTAGTGGTGAGGGTCCATGCCGGTCCTCTTTCCGCAAGGTCACTCTAGTTTATCAGTCTCTTTTTCAGAGGAACAAGAACAGGGTGATGTTTCCGTGATGTCTTCAACAAGTGTGCCTCCGTCGTTGCAGTCTAACGAAGAGCTAGCGGCAAAAGTGCTCATGGAAATACAACAATTGCCTAAGAGGTCCCTAGTAGGATCGACGGCGTTGTTGTCCGCTAGCTCGCCCGGTGTAGCAACCATTCATCGAATGGCTCGGCAGCCGGGTTCGTCCGTTGTGGTCCAGGGAAGCAGTTTGGGTGATGCAAGCACTATAAACATTGAATGTGCACACCCAGCGACGACGGATCCGAGGATGGTACTGAGGAAGCCTGTCAGTCCGGTAGCTAGTTCGTCCAGGTTCGTCCAGTCCGACGCGGCTTGTCTATTGGCTTCCTCATCCTCATGTCAGCACACACGACTGCACCTTGGCTATGTGACCGCAGATATCCAACCTGCTTTGCCGACCAGGGATTCCACGTTGACCAGATCATGCCATCCGCTAGCCAAGGACATGAGGCCTTTCCACTTGGGACGTTCGCCTATCAGAAGTATGCAGGAATTAACGTCCCTGGAGCTTCCAGCGGCTAAATTACATAAGACCGCAGCTCCACAGGCCTCCGTGACGGACCTGCTATCGCAGATAGCTCAATTCATCGCAGCATCCCAGCAGCTATCAGAAACTTTTTCAGTAAAGAACTATCTGAGCAAGCTGGGTCGGTTCGCTCCCCTGCAGAGTCAGTAGGGACGACCAAGATTATTATGTGGTCCAGGCGGATGGTAAAAGGGAATCAGCACTGCTGAAATTTTCCCTTTCCAAACAACTTAAGGTGGCCGTAGATTTCATACGGCATAACCTTTTAGAAGTTGTTTGTCTGGACAAAAATGCTGCGTTACCTGATAAGAAACAGTAAGCGTCACTGGACACAGACTTTTTCGGCCGGATTAGGGACACCGTCCCTGAGTTTCCGACCCAGTCCAGAATGTCACAGACATTTGAACTTTTGAATGACGCTATATTCAAGCTAGCCTCTAAAACTGGCAAATCCGGTATACAGCTGCCTTTCATCAATGCTAGACATAAATTTGAAATGGCAGGACAAGGCGTACCGAGAGTTCCTCTGCGTTTGGACGACTAGGCTAAATACCTGGAACGGTCATTATTGCCGGCGTTCATGTCTTTTTACTCCAGTATACTGGAGACGACAATCTCTAGAATTTAGACGCATTATCTCACGCAAATCACCTCACCAGAACGTTATCACTACGTCTCGAAGCGAAAGAATTCCAGGATCTTCAAACTTCCTTAAGAGTTCTTTCAAGGGCTATAGCTTATTCTATGTATAACTCCGCCCTTTCAGTGGCAATATGGAGTTAGTCAGGCGTGATGCTGCGCTGGCTGCATCCACAAGAGTGGATAGTAAGGTGAAAAAACTCTCTTCCAGTCGCTCCGGTCTCAGGAGAGCTTCTCTTCGACGTTAATCTTTCTACAATCTATATTAGATTACTAAGAAAGCTCTGGATTCTCTGCGTTTATTCCGCTTTGAAAAAGTCGGACTCAGCAGGGAGGAGTAAGGCAGGTTCTTCGGGGATGAATACGTCCAAAGGAAGTTCCTATAGAGGATCAAAGAAAGCCTCTACGTCTTACTCTGGAGACCGTCAGAGTAGCGACTCACATAGGAGTCGTAATGCTGGCCGAGATATCAGGTCAGACGCCCCTAGGTCGACTGGGTGAGGTGCAGGTCGTGGAGGACGTGGTTTCTCCTTCCGCAATCCTGGCAGGGCCAGGAGGTGATGGTCTAAACCACTATTGCGTTCCAGTGGGCGGAAGGCTGTCGAGATTCTTAACCAATTGCTTGTCAACTACGGACGACCCATGGGTGCAAGGGGTTATTTCCGAAGGTCTAGCTGTCCTTCAAGGAAAAACCTCAGTTAACTCGAAGTCCACACTGATCTCAGCTTCCGTTAAACGTTCAGAAGAGAGATTCGCTTCTATCAGAAGTTCAATCCCTTCTGGACAAGAACGCTATAGACGTCGTAGAAGACCAGGAGTCTCCAGTTTTCTGCAGTCACCTGTTCCTGGTTCCAAGATCAGACGGCTAGTTTCGTCCAGTTATAGATCTGAGCTGGATGAACAAGCTGATCGGGGCTCCAAAATTTTTATTTGGAGACCATCCGATCGGTCAGAGCGAGCATTCGAGTGAATGATTATGCTGTGAGCATGGATCTCAAGGATACGTACTTTTACGTCAGGATACATCCGGCGTTTAGAAAGTACCTAAGCTTCGATGTCCCAGGAGTTGTTTTCAGTTCCGAGCAATGATACTCTGGTCTGAACCTAGCACCCTGGGCCTTCACTTGAATAATGACTCATTTCTGAGCTCATTCGTCTGTGCTAACGTCGGCCTACTTGGACGACATTCTTCAGGGTTACGGCAGCAAGTTAACGCTTCAGAACGATGTTCAGAGTCTGCTTCAATTGCTCCAACGTCTCGGTTTCATAGTAAACGAAAAGAAGTCAGATCTAGTGCCTTCCTAATCATTCACCAACGTGGGAATGAGCTTAGAGATGCAAAACAATCTCGTTCGTCTGCCGTTAACCAGAGCGATATTAGTCAGTTGTTACGCTCGCTTTTGCCTTCACTCAGATGTAGTAACAGCGAGAGAATTCATGAGACTGACAGGTTTGTGCGGACCCGCTGTGGATCTTATTTCGATAGAGCTGCTGCGCACTCGTCCACTCCGCAGATATTTTTTCTCAGAATTGGAGTGTGAAGACTCATTCGCTCGAATTGAACATTGTCTTGTCGAATCAAGTGAAACAAGAGATTCAGACTTCAGTAGTGAGATTCATATTCAGTGGTTAACTCAAGGAGTACCACTGCAACTGCCAGATCAGAGTTTAGCGATAATGACGGATGCGAGTCAAACAGGTTGCAGGGTAGCCGCGGCTCCTTGAAATCCTTGAAAGTCCTTGAATTTTAAAAATTTGTTCAAGGACCTTGAATCTCCTTGAAAAAAGGTCTAAAACCCGGGAAACTCCTTGATTCCGTCTCCGGGTTTCTTCCCGTGTCCGTTACCAGATTAGACTTTTTTATGCAACCGAAACTTCAAAGGCGCCTAGTGCATTAATAAGCTCCATTCTCATTGGCTATTTGCTTTCTCTCATCCATTGAACAACACAACTATTCGTCCAATCAGCGTGTCGCATACAAAATGAACAGAACCACCTCGTATGTTTTTAAAAGTTTTCTGTACGCTTCGGTTGGCGTGAATTGAATTGTTTTCTCTCGTGTTTGAAATAAAAATGCCTGGAGGGAAATGTAAATTCCAGGACAGGTGGTATAGCGATGAAAAGTACAAAGCATGGATAACTGCAGTCCCAAATGATAGAAATTCTGCGCGTTGTAAACTGTGTAAACGGAATATAAATATTTGTACCATGGGCGAATCGGCTCTCCGGTCACATTTAACTGGCAAGTTACATACACAAAATACATTACTCAATCAGCCAGAAATTACAGTTAAAGACATTTTTCATCCTAAAATTTCGACGTCATCGGAGTGCACCAGTGTTCGGCCTACATTAGCAACAACGACAACGGTCAGCTCCCAAAGCGCGTTGGTGAAAGATGCCTGCAGCACAAACGACGTCCACTCTGCTGAAATAATATGGACACTAAAGTGCATCCAATCGCACTACAGCCTGAATAGTTCTGAAAACACGGACAAATTATTTGCCAGGATGTTTCCTGACAGTGCCATCGCCGGAAAATTCACTTGTGGCAGGAATAAAATTTCATACTTAATGAACTTTGGTATTCGACCATATTTACAAAACTTGCTATTAGACACATTACAGAAAGAAGTTAGAGATTTTGTTGTTTTGTTTGACGAATCCCTCAATTCGGTACTTCAGAAAAAACAGCTAGACATTCATGTTAGATTCTGGAGGAATGAGCATTATTTTGTGAGTATTTTTTCTTATTACCATATATTTTGGTACTTTGTCCAACAAAAACATACAGATATGGATATAATTGGAACTGGCCCAATGAGCCAGTTCGAATTATAGCAATATTTGTGTCTGTTTTTGTTGACAAATTGTCAACTTAATGCTCAGCTAAGCAGACAGACACTTGATTCTAAAATTTAGACATAAGCACATAACAGTGATTTCCATCCAAGATTTGTCCTGAACCTCCTTGATTTGGGGCCTAAAACCTCCTTGAACCTCCTTGAATTTCATCTGTCCAATTGTGGGGATACCCTGGGTTGGGGCGCAACTCTGAGCCCAACAGATTCAGGGTGCCAGGGTCTTTAGGATCTGCAGTTCCTAACAAGTACATAAACATCAAGAGATGATGTCAATATGGTTTGTGCTATGTCAATGAATGAACATTCTTCAGAATTCGCATGTTAAAATTCTGTCCGACAATTCGACAGTAGTAGCGTATATTCGGAACCAGGGAGGCACTTATTCCATTCCGTTATTTAATTTAACGGGAAGGATCCTTCTGTTTGTCCAGCTAGAGCATCAAGTTCTTCTATCGGTCCGTCATATTCCGGGTTGTCTGAATGTTCTAGCGGACTCCCTTTCTCGGAAAGGTTGTATGTTGTCGTCAGAATGTACTCTCAACAATGAGTATTCAATCAGATTTGCTACCAATGGGATCGTCCAATGGTAGACTTATTTGCGATGCATCTCAACAATCAGTTGCAGACGTATGTGTCGCTGTGTCCAGATCCTCAAGCGTTTGCAGTAGACGCTTTCTCGATCTCTTGGGACGGAATGGTAGGATACGCGTATCCTCCAGCGCCATTGATTCAGCAGATATTGCTCAAGATAAAGCAATCTCTCTGCAAAATTCTGTTGGTAGCATCTCTGTCAACCCAGAGACCATGGATAAATCTACTCAGGTGTCTGTTGTGGGACATGCCGCGGAAGCTTCCTCCACGAGAGGATCTTCTTTCGCAGGGGAAATCGCGCACACTGCATCACAACCCACAAGGTCTCAACCATCACATATTTCCGTTGTGCGGACCTTCTTGCACGGCAAGCAATTTACAGGACGAGCAGTGGACGCAATTCTAACTGTAGGAGGGCCTCCACTTCGCTAAATTATGCTGCAAAGTGGAAGGTTTTCTCACGGTGATGTAGGTATCATTCTGTTGATAGCTATGCACATCATGATAGTTTACAGATTGGATCTAATGTCTCTTTATCTAAGTTACTGAAAAACTTTTTGATAAATAGACCTAGAACCCTTAGATTAAGTCCTAAGTGGAATTTAGCTTGGGTTCTTCTTAAGCTAAAATAAGTGCCATTTGAGCCTCGTGATACAGTGGACTTCAAATTCTTATCTTATAAGACAGCTTTCTCTTAGCCTTCAATTCTGCTAGAAGAGTTAGAGAGCTTCAGGCACTATCTGTTGATGATTCTCACTATCGTAGTGTAGGTAATACTATTACCTTGACTACTAATGTTGGATTTTTGGCTAAAATCAGGCTCCTAATAAGTATCCGGAACCTATTGTTATTAAGGCTCTTCCGTCTTCAGATGGGCGTAGGCCTTTACTCTGTCCTGTTAGAGCTATACGTATTAACAAACGTAGATCTGAGTTTATCAGAAAGGGACGTAAACGTTTCTTTCTGTCTCTGCTGCCTAATAGAAGGGACATTACGGTCCATTCTATTGCAAGGTGGATTCAATTAACTATCCGTACTGCTTATGAAAAATTATCTTCAACTCAGCAGTCTGTGCTTAAGATTTCGGCGCATGAAGTAAGAGCGCTGTCTACATCTTGGGCTTATGCTAATAGTGTTGCTATTACCGATTTGATGAAGGCTGCATACTGGTCTCAGCCTTCTACTTCACGAGTTTTTATCTTAGAAACATTGAGTCCATTTCTGGCGACCTGCGTGTTTAGGTCCGTTATCTGTTGCTCAGAATGTCGTCCAAAAAACAGTTGCAACTATAGTTATGCAGGCTTTCTGTTCCGGTAGTGACTCTGTCCTGCTGCCCTCTTCGTTCTGGCGTATTTGACCCAGAGCAAGGGGAAGGGGGGGAGGGGGGATGGTGTTCCCTTATATATCACCTGCTTTATAGTGAAAAGCAAGGGAATACCTCCTCTGGGGTCAGTAATTCTGAGTCGGTGCCGGGATGGTTTTAAAGTGTAAAGCTAATGTCTATCTCATTTATGTAATATTTTTAAAGTGTAGCTCGGTGAGAAGCATTTGTATATGTCACGTGTCATATGAGCGCTAATATACAATCCTCGGACACTTTTAAATGAGTATAAAGAGTCTCATCCTTTGGACCATCTTTATTTATTGGCTTTCCTTTAAAAAGATTAGTATAATGGGTTATACTGGATGTTAATAGAGATCATTGATGTTATTGTGCTCAACTACGGAATGGTATTGTGTCTTTCTTTTTTGATACAAACAAGAAAGATACATGTAAAACTTGTTCTCCTCTTCTCCTTGAGGGAATTTTTCTGTTTACATGTAATTGAGCCTATTGGATTTTCCTTTATGTCCTAGGCCCTCCAGCCTTTTTTCTATTCAGCTAAGTCTGGGTCATTGGTACAGTATAAAAATGTTAAAAAATTTATAGTAATTTATATATTTTTTATACTTACCAATGACCATAAACGGGGAGGGCCCTCCCATGAGTTGGGAACTCATACCTCCCTGCTGATTACATAATACCAGGCACTGGTTGTAAGAATGAGGATTTGGCTCCAATTTCGGACTTCCTTGACTACTGCGCATGCGCAGTGGATAAAAGTATGGAGGACCAAAAAGGACATCTAATTTTCGGATTTTGATGTAAATTTTGGGGATTGGGGGGTGCAAAATTTGTGTTTGGCCCTAGAATATTAGAGTTAGCATCAGCTAAGTCTGGGTCATTGGTAAGTATAAAAAATATATAAATTACTATAAATTTTTTAACTTTTCAGTATGTGTTGAACCCTGCCCTTTTTAACAAATGTGGACTATATAGGAATCGTCAGTATATCTGGCCTGTCTGCCTGGAATTATTAATCTCTGTTCATAACAAATCATCAAATAACACAATATACATGAAATATCAATGTAATATGCACATGCTCGCAAGCTTGAATATAAGCAACCTGTCATTTGCAAAATGAGGTCTCCAAAGGGTGAATTTGCTGATGCTATCCCAAACAGTGGGCCAATTTACCCTTTATTTCCATCTTTCTCTTTTGGCTTGAGACCTTGATTCAGACAGGTTCACAGAGAGTAAATTTTGTGATGCTACCCTTCTGTGCAGGGTAGCATCACCAAATTCACCCTCTGGGGACCTCATTTTGCAGCTGACAGTCTGCTTATTTTCAGGCTTGCTTGCAAGTGTAAGAAATTAAATCAGCCCCAGTGAAGAAAAATCAGGCTGGTCGACCACTTTGCCAGGCCTATCGATCAGCCTGGTCACGATTCTAAAATGCAAGCCCTGCTGTCTGTCCCATCCATGTATATCCCGTCTGTGTGTATCCTATCTGCTCCATTCCATCCCATCCCAACCCCTTTTTTCAAATTGCAACAATTTCCTGAGAATTATTAATTTCTCTTTAAGATAGATTTTTATTGATTTCTATATGAAATTCCTGTGTGTGCAAACCCTCAGAGATTTTTATTATATACTTTATAAATAACCACATGTCTATTGGCTGGACCTTATACATGTGACTGGTACTCAAAAATCCATGTACACCAGTTTTCCAGTGAATATCAACTTTCTAAATATAGCTTTTGGAAATCCCCTCCCTCTCTAGTTCTATTTCAATCGACGTTCATGTGCAGTCAACCTGACTTCCGTCTCATATTTTTATGCTATAACCCAATGGCCCAGACTTAGCTGGTGCTAACTCCAAAATATCTAGGGCCAAACACAAATTTTGCCCCCCCCCCCCCCCAATCCCCCAAATTTGCATGCAAAACCGAAAATGAGAAGTCCTATCTGGCCCTCCATACATTTACTCTCCGCGCATGCACAGATGCCAGGAAGTGACCGCAATTGGTGCCAACACCATTCTTTGTTTGGCCCTCAGTCAGATAACAACAAACTGACATCTATGCTTTTAAATCTCAGTTTTAATGATGCCAGACAAAAATCAGTGGTTAATTTGGTGGATCCAAGGACACAGCTGGATGAAGGAAGGAAGAAACGGTGGTTTGAAAATTTCAGGGCTCTAACTTTATAATATTTATAAAAATTATTTCATGTTCCCCAATTTCGGGACATGGGCCTGACGTCATCATTATTGCTGATTTTTCTACTGTTTGTTGTTCCTTCCCTATCCTTCCTTGAAGTCCCCCAGTTAAACTCCCAAGCTTTTTGGCTTGTTTTATTGAAATTTTTTTTTTAATTTCTTGAGAGTCTAACGTGTTACACAGAATGTTTATTCTGTATATCCCCATGGTTACGTCCTCACCCCTAGGGGTGTTTAGGCATTTTGGGCATGCATCATACATCCGATGTATCAAGCTTGGCGGGGTCTGAAGGACCATGAGCGAGAGAGCCCCCTGTCTTTCACAACAACATCTGGGGCCAGATGTTGTGGTTCGGAATTTGCGTCAGTCGGAGCATACGTCCATGTCGCCCATTCGGGACGCTCCGTTCAGTTCATAGCCGGGGTCGGCTCCAGTTACGGCTTTTTCTTCAGCGTCTACCAAGCACACACGACTGCACCTTGGCTACGTGACTTCTGATATCCATCCTACATCGCCGGGAAAGGACCACTCTTCGTCAAAGAAGTCACACCATCTAGTAGCCAAGGAGACGAGGACTCATTCATTGGGATGTCTGCAGAAAAGAGCCATCTCAGACACACTGTCCCAGGAGCAGCCAAGCAACAGAAGACCGCTGCTCCTCAGACCTCCGTAACAGACTTGCTGTCGCAGATTGCGCAGTTCTTCGCAGCATCCCAGTAGGTACAGAAGCAGCCAACGGCAGTTTCAGAACCTGAGCTGTCGGATGGTGCTGGTTCGGTCCAGTCATCTGCAAGTTCAGATGCCGCTGACCGTGAATTTCAACTGATTCAGATGGATGGTGAAAGGGATATGGTGGAGGATTACCCTTTCCTTTCGGAACAACACATGGTTGCGATGGATTTAATCCATCAACACTACACTGAATTTGTTCCAGCGAATCAGAATGCTTCGACTACTTGGAAGAAACCGCTGGCGTCGTTGGATGCTGACTTTATCCAGACAAAGAGGAGGTAATGTCTTTTCTGGTGCAGTCTAGACAGGTGTCGCAGGCCTTCGGCCATTTAGACGACGCCATATTCAACATTCCAGTGGGAAGAAGAAAGGCGGTTTCTTGTCATCATCTTTTTTGGAATTTTACCGATTGTAGAACTATGTTTATTTAAAACGGTCAGGGAAGATGTATAGAGAGTTCCTCTGTGTTTGAATGTGCAGGCTGAGGACCTAGTCATGGCCATACCTTCATCATTCACTATTCGCTCGGACACAGTTGAGACGGCAATTTCTTCATTCAGAGCAAATTTAGACGCAGTGTCTTATGCAGATCACCTTTAAGAACTGTGGTGCAACGTCTCAGCGGAAAGGAATTTGAGGACATTCGTACCTCTTTAAGAGTCCTTTCCAGGGCTATTATGTTTATCACATATAACTCTGTCTTAACAGTGGCTAATTTGGAGTTAATCAGATGTGACGGAGCCCTTGCGTCGTCATCTTTAATAGATGACAAGGTGAAAAACTCTCTATGGGTCACTCCGGTATCCGGACACTAAGTTTTTGACAATAAGCTTCCATTGGTTTATGACCAAGCTACAAAGAAAGCATCAATACTCGTCTCCTTAAGTCCACGTCTAATCGACCCGCAGCAGCAGAAAAGAGTAAAGGAGGACGTCCTAGACAGAAAATCGTCTAAAAAGGACTCCTCGCGAGGGTATAGGAAACCCTCCTATAATTAGCTCACCTTGACAAAGTCAAGCTGAGCTAATCTCATTGCTCTCCATCCGTCATCCATCCGTCGTTCTTCAACACCATGTTTTGGTCTTCTCCTCCAAAGCCACTGCGCCAATTCAAGTGAACGTTTGTGTGAGTGATGGTCCCGAAGGGGCATTGCATTTTTGTTCAGCTCAACATGCTCAGCCACATAGGGAGGGAGTGGGGGAAAATGCTCCAAAATATTTTCAAAATCTTCTTCTCATGAACCAGTGTGTACCAGGCCTCGAAATAACAAGATTTTGATAAACCTTCCAGCAGGTTGCCTCATTTGACAATGGTTAACCTGTTGATCGGTTACCTAGATTTTTTTCATAAACCTGTTGGTTAACCATTGCATTAAAAGTATTAATACTGACAAAGCTTCTGACATACCCAACTACAGTTCCTCCCAAATTAGTTTGGCATTTAGACACAAGGGACCCAAGGCAGGTGTAGTAAAAAACAGGTACATACACATGCCCCCCCCCCAACCCCCACATACACATGCACATTCACGTGTGCACGCATTAACATTTGTTGTTCTTTGCTTTATATTATTTTTGTGTCTAATAAAAATTAAAGAATTTTAATTGTTTATTTTGCTGTGTGGCTTATTATTTCAGAAACCCAAACACATTTGTCTCGAACTGGAAGTGGGAATTGGGCAATTGTGTAGGGATGGGTTCAAGTACAGTCGATGGACGTCTGTATTACGAATACATGGAACTTTAGGGCATGGGAGTTGCATTGGCAGTCTCTGATTAACATTGGAAAAGAAACAATTGTAAATCGTTTCTACCTTCCCCTACATTTCATCCAGAGAATGTAATCCAAAGTTCCAAACTAAAACTTTTTTTGTGCCACAATGTTCGAAATCATTTGGAAAAACACATGTTCACAACCATTCTGGCTGTGTATTCAAATGGAATAAGTACGTAAATAAGAAATCTGCATTGGTGAATAAACGATGTTTCCATAATGTGTTCGAAAATTTTTCTCATGGATTGGTAGGGTAAAAAGGGGCGGAATGCAAATAATTAACAACACCTCATTTGATTTTCAATATGTCTCCTTTTTATTGTATCGAAGACTTATTTTCAGCTTCGCGCAGTGTGAGAGTTAATACCTCATGTGCGTTAAATGTATTAACAAAGCAGTTAGCTCCCTTTAGCTGTAACAGACAATCGTCTTTCTCAGAATGGAAACAAATTAATTGTTTTGAGAGCCAGAGGACGCCGCGAGTTGGTACTGCAGATCTTCAGTACCGCTAATACTATAGATTTATACCTCCACAAGTACAGTAATGATTGAAACACGCTGTATGATAACCCCATGAGCGTTTTGTTCACTGCAGTGCTTCTTTTAAATCAGTGGGTGGAAAAACGTTGAAAACTTTTCTCATCCCATATTGGCGTAACAACCAACTTCATTGGCCATCGGCGCGATTTTTGGTTAACCGATCGAGCGTTCGCCTGAAAACAAATCTGCGTAACCGATAGGCGAACGGTACGAGCGTTCGCCTCTTATTTCGAGGCCTGGTGTACAATGACTTGATATTTGCTATAGAGCTTCCTTTTGAGGTGTAGAATCAAGTTTGTTCAAACGAAGTTCGAGAAGCAATATTTGGCTTTGTAATGGGAGGTGTAAGATTTTTGGCCCCGCCCAAAATTTCTATTTTCTGAACCGATGGTCCGGTTTGAACCAAATTTGGTATGTGGTATTATTGGGTCATAAGTACTTGACCCATGCAAAAAAAAAAAATTCCTGCATCCCCATGGGAACCCTGAGAGCTAAAAATAGAAATATTTTCAAACGCCCATATTTCCCAAGCCACACGTAACAGAGAGCTGTTATTTGGTATGAAGTATCCTTAGGACCAGCAGAATTGAATGGTAAAAAAAAATTGCCATCGGTTATGTTAGGGTGTTCTGTAATGGGCATCGAAAAAATGCTGAGTCAGCATATTTGCAAAATTTTTAAAGAATATTTTCTCCAGAACCAATCGTCAGAATTTTTTGATATTCGGTATACAGCATTCATAGGGGGTCAGATACAAGTTTGTTAAAATAAAGCCCATTGGTTCATATTTGGGCTCAATACAGGAGCCCGAATTTTTAACATAGGGTAATATGGGGAATATTCTTTAAAAATCTTCTTCTTCAGAACCACCAGTCAGAATCTTTTAATGTTTGGTATACATCATTGTTATGAGGGTCAGATTCAAGATTGTTCAAACCAAGCCCCTAGTTCAATATTTGGGCCTCCTACGGAAGCCCAAATTTTAACTTTGTTCAATATGGGGGATAATTTTTAAAAATCTCCTTCTTCAGATCCACCAGTCAGAATGGTTTCATATTTGGTATGCAGCATCTCTAGGGGGGTCAGATTCAAGTTTGTTCAAATCATATCCCTAGGTATATATTTGGGCTCGCTATGGTAGCCCAAATTTTTACTTAGTGCGATATGAGGAAATTTCTTCAAAAATCTTCTTCTTCAGATCCACCAGTCGGAATGCTTTCATATTTGCTATACAACATCTCTAGGGGGTCAGATTCAAGTTTGTTCAAATTGGATCCATAGGTTAATATTTGGGCTCGCTATGGTAGCCCAAATTTTAACTTAGTGAAATATGAAGAAATTTCTTTAAAATTTATCTTCTTCAGATCCAACAGTCGGAATGCTTTCATATTTGGTACACAACACCTCTAGGGAAGTCAGATTCAACTGTGTTCAGATCGAGAGCCTGGGTTAATATTTGGGCTCCATATGGGTTGCCGGAATTGGCCATTTTGCTGAAGATTTAAAAATTTTGGTATTCAGTACCCTCTAGAGGTGTGTAACTAAGATTAACCCATATAGGTTGTATCAAGGGGCTTCATAGGGGAGCTCTACATTTTACATTATGATCAACTGAAGAAAAGGCATGATGCCTGGATTATTTTTGTCACACCTGAGGGACTCAAGGATTGACAATGTTGCCTATGGAGATGGATTGCTTAATGTAGATTCATTCTTGGACTCTGTTTATATTGTGTTCAGTTCAAGATGAGCGCTTCAGGCCCCATGTGGCCTCTTGTTACTCTAAGGATCGTCAATACAGCGACTCAAAAAGGGGGCATAGGTCTGATCAAGACTACCGGTCAGATGCCCCTAAACCACTGGGTCGAGGCTCTTCACAAGGGGGATGTAATTTCTCCTTTCGTAAGCCTCGCAGGTACTACAGGTGAGGGTTAGGACCTCGATTGCTTAGCAGTTGGCGGATGGTTATCAAGATTCACATCAAACTGGATAACTATTACGGAAGACCAGTAGGCGAGAAGTGTGGTCTTGGACGGCCTACGGCTATCTTTCCGAGAGAAACCACCACTAACATGATGTCCGTGATGGACAAAGCTGCCGTCAAATTCTTGCATAAGAGTCTCTCCAATCGGAGGTAAAGGTTCTCTTGGCAATGAAAGTAATAGAGGTCGTCAAAAATCAAGATTCTCTAGGATTCTACAGTCACCTGTTCCTCATACTGAAGCCAGACAGCTCGTTCCGACCAGTAATAGACTGGAGCTAGATAACAAACCTATCATGGCTCTGAAAGTAGATTTATGATATTCATTCAGTTGGTAAAAGCGAGCGTTCGATGTGATCGACTCTACGGCAAGCATAGATCTGAGGATCCGTTCTTTCATGTCCTGGTATATCCGGCATTCAGAAAGTACCTACGGTTCGTCGTTCAAGGGGTAGTATTTCAGTTCCGAGTGAAGTGCTTCGGTCTGAATCTAGCACCCTGGGCGTTCACTCGAATAATGAACTCGGTAATGTCTCACAACAATCTGGTTTGTCTGCTGTTACCCAGAGCAAAATTAGTCAGTTGTTATACTCTCTTTTGTCTACACTCAGACGGATTAACAGCGAGGGATTTTATGCGACTGATGGGGTTGTGCGGAGCGGCTGCAGATCTTATTCCGATGGGTCACTTACGCACACGTCCCCTCCAGTTATTCTTGACCCAGAACTGTGCAGATATTCAGTGGTTAACTCAGGGAGTTCCGCTGCAACTGCCGGATCCGGCTTTCACAATTATGACGGATGTGAGTCAACAGTTTTAGGGGGCGCAACCCTGAGTCCGACAGACTCGAAATGCAGGGTCTTGGGACCCTCGGTTCCTGGAGAAACACATAAACATCAAAGAAATGATGTCAATATTGTTAGTGCTACATCAGTGGATTCACATTATAGCGGATGCGCATGTTCAGATATTGTCGGACAACTCGACAGTGGTAGCGTACATCATGAGTCAGGGCGGCACCCATTCATTTCCGTTATGCCAACTAACGGAGAAGATTTTTCTATTTCATCATGTATCATCATGTTCATCTCTCTATCCGTCATATCCTGGGTCGTCTCAATGAACTAGCAGACTCGCTCCTTGGAAAGGTCGCCTGTTGCATTTGGAATGGATGCTCAACAAGAGAGTATTTGGACAGTTTTGCTACCAGTGGGATCGCCCCATGATAGATCAGTTTGCGACGCACCGGAACAATTAGTTACCGTCATTTGTGTCACCATTCCCAGACCATTGAGTGCATGCAGTTGACGCTCTGCCGATCTCATGGGGTTAGATGATAGGATAAGCGTATACTCCATTTCATTTGATTCAGTAGACTATGTTTAAGATCAAACAGTCTCGTTATGAATCTTATTAGTGCAGTGAGTGAGTGAATGCATCCGAAGCCAACCCTGAGCTCATAGAATGTATTTTATATTTTATTATGTGTGACATATAGACCCCTTGGGTCGGGTGCTTATAATATCTCGATGTATCACTGGAATAATGTAATGGTAGCACATGTCACTTTAATAAATGATTCTACTACTACTATTAGTGGCACTCTGTCGTCACAGAAACCTTGGATCAGTTTTCTCAAGTGACTGTTATGGGACGCTCCCCAGAAGCTTCGTCCACGAGAGGGCCTTCTTTTTCAAGGGAAGTTTTTGTTCTTCACGTCCTTCTCTGCCCATAGTGGCATAATGGAGTCGGTTAGATGTGAGGGAACCTTCGCAGTTCCTATATTATTTGATGACTGGCACAGGAACGATTAAGTAATGCAGGTGAGGAGATTTTGATATGACTTTGAATCCCCCCCTTCCCCACACACACACACTGCCTATGTGTTTAGAGGCAATTACCGGGCAAGACATAGTTTTCTTCCCGCAAGCCTCCTTCTATGGCGACCTCATGGGCACATCCGCTTTTTAGTTGGATTAGTTTCCTGTGATTATTTGTTGATTTGTTATATACGAGCGCTTATTAAAAAATCACCATAATTAAATTGCCACTCTTTGAGTACCTCAGAGGCTGCATGACCAGTTAACTGGTATTCAGATGATTACATGCTGGATTTTAATGCTTTCGTGCATTATAATTATTAGGCTAACGCTTTATTGTATTTTGTGGACCTTGAAATTATAATCTATTTCGGGGGCGGTCTGTGTCGGAGCCTGTTAATCATACCTACTTCCATTTCTAGATCCAGGTTTCTATTATGTCAGTACTCAAATAGCATATTCACACGTGTTTACGGTCATAGATATCGGATAGTACACGTTGGAAAGTGTTGTTACTGGAATTTATTGTACAGAGGTTGCCGGCGGGTTACCTCGGAAGTGTGTTTTCTCTCCAGAGATCATTCAGTGTGGCTCGATTGGACATGTGTATGTTATATTTTATATCACCGGTTTTCGACGTAACTGTGTATGCCATCCACGGTGTACGTTATATAGAGGGCAATATTAATTACCAGGATCGTTGCTATAGCCTTAACTGCTGAAGTGGCATTGAGCACCATTTATCAATCATGGATTAATACCTGAGTGCCTGTTCGACAATTATTTATATTGTTTTCTGGTACCACTTTTACCGATTCCAGAGCTCTCCCCTCTTTCTTTTGAAGATTCCTTCAGAAGAAATGGGGTGGGGTGATTTTCACCTCAGCTCTGGCTTGATATGTATGTAACTATGAAGGGAGCTGTTTTGTCCATATTTATATCCTGCATACAGCTGAAGTGTTATTGTATGGTATATGTTTGTGGGGGATTTTCTCTCATTCTCAGATACGCCATCCTAATTTTTGGGGCTTAGTCCGGACTAGCCTTAAAAATTGGGAACTTGTTACATCCTAATTAGCATAGTCTTCATGCTTAGAATAAGGAATTACTTTAATTGGGCTCCTTATTTAGGATATGTCTCCTCTATCACTGTATAGAGAGACATACATGTAATACCTAATTATTCTAATTTCCTTTCATCTTGAATTGCAGGATTGGAACTATGTTGATCTACCATTTCGGAAGTCCTAGGCCCTCCATCTTTTTACAATTCAGCTAAGTCTGGGCCAATGGGTTATAGTATAAAAATATTATAAATTTATAATAATTAATATATTTTTTATACTTACCAATAGCTCAAACGGAGATGGCCCTCCCATGAGTGGGCACTCATACCTCCCCGCTGAATTATTATGTAATACTCTATTTTACAAAGAATGATGTTGGCGCCAATTGTGGTCACTTCCTGGCATCTGCGCATGCACAGAGAGTAAATGTATGGAGGGCCAGATAGGACTTCTAATTTTCGGTTTTGCATGCAAATTGTGGGTCAAAATTTGTGTTTGGCCCTAGATATTTTTGAGTTAGCACCAGCTAAGTCTGGGCCATTGGTAAGTATAAAAAATATATTAACTATTTTAAATTTATAATTATTTTGTTAGCTCAACTTTGGCGAAGCCAAATTTGAGCTTATGCCGTGGCCCGTCGTCCGTCTGGCCGTTTGTCCATCTGTCCATCTGTCCGTCAACAATTGGATACGGCTCGGGCTAGAGGCCGTATTTATGAACCGATCTTTACGAAACTTCTTGGGTATCTTTGTTATGACCGTGGGACGAGAACGAGTGTTTTTGGGTGCGGTCCGAAATTTAAGATGGCTGCCAGCCGCCATTTTGTACCGACGATGCAGAAATCTGTTTTTTGTACAGAACTTCCATATGAAAGCTCTGATTTGAATAATTTTTTGTACGAATGTTTAGTACCATGGGATACAGCACATATAATACGGGTTTTTTTCTCGTGCGTAAATTATGCAAATTAGACTAACTTTAATGTTTTTTGGTGTTACTTTCAGCACTGTAAGTGCAAATGCCAATACGACTCGGGCTAGAGGCCATATTTATGAACCGATCTTTACGAAACTCCTTGGGTACCTTTGTTATCACCGTGGGACGAGAACGAGTGTTTTTGGGTCCGGTCCAAAATTCAAGATGGCCAATGGCAGCCATTTTGTACACAATTTGGTGCAATCAGATTTTTGCACACAACTTCCATATGAAAGCGCTGATTTGAATAATTTTTTGTGTGAATGTTTAGTACCATGGGATACATCACATATAATACGGGGGTTTTTCTCGTACAGAAATTATGCAAATTAGATGAACTTTGATTTATTCAGTGCTACTTATACACTGTAAGTGCACATGTCAATACGGCTCGGGCTAGAGGCTGTATTTATGAACCGATCTTCACAAAACTTCTTGGGTACCTTTGTTATCACAGTGGGACGAGAACGAGTGTTTCTGGGTGCGGTCCAAAATTCAAGATGGCTGCCAGTGGCCATTTTGTACCGAAATTAGGTCCAATCAGTTTTTTGTCCCAACTTCTACACAGCTCATATTTGTGAACTGATCTTCATGAAACTTCTTGGGTACCTTTGTTTTCACCTTGGGACAGGAATGAGTGTGTTTTGGGGTGCCTTTGTTATCACTGTGCTATGAGAACAAATATTTTGGGGTTCAGTCAGACCCACTCTGGGATTCAAAGATTTCTTTTCTAGTTTAGCATCTGACTGTCACCCACCTTTACAATACTTTACCTATACATTTGTTACAGGCAACGGTCAGTATTTATGTACAGACCGTTACAATACTTTATATGTACCTTTGTTATCAGGTCATTACCTAGATGTTTGTCATTGGTGTGTCACATACTATACATGTACATGTCTTTGTCTTGACAAGTTGAGCTACAGTGTCATTGACACTTTCATTATTCTGCAGATGATGACTATTTTATTGTTAATAATAAAAGTATTTCTGGTTGATATAATTGGACTTTTAATTGACAAATTGAAGATTGTTTTTTTTGAGGATGGTGTATATAATAAAACAGTTAGGACTTTTGTGGTGGTAAATATGATATGATATGAACCTAAAAAACTTATTTTGACCAAGGCTAATACCTCGGTCAATATAAGTTTTTTAGGTTCATATCACATCATATTCACCGCCACGAAAGTCCATAATTGTATAATGGGCGAGTTTTGATTAAACACCTCATGTATGTTCACTTGCCAATGGGTGTAATGCATTCTTCTTAGTTTACTGGTTGCAACAGTTTTTAACTGAATTATCTCCTCTTCAAATTAGGTTTGTTGATCTTGAATGCGCAATGGCTCCCAATTTGATAAACCAATTTTAATGGAATTCTCAAATATTATCACAAGCTGGAAAATTTGATTTGTTATTCATTTTTGTATAAAATATTTGGATGCACAACTTATCCTAGGTTGATAAACCAATTTTAATGAAATTCTCAAATATCATCACTAGTAGGTAGACATGTGCATACTCTCAAATTAGTAAGTTTCTGTAGTTTTTAAGTGAATTATCTCCTCTGTGGGGACCCCAGGAAGCAAAGCAGTGCTTTTTAGTCCCCTACGGGAACCGTAAGGGGACTATAGGATTGCACTCCATCCGTCTGTCCATCCGTCTGCCTGTCCGTCCATCCGTCTGTCTGTCTGTTTTTTATGTTATCACCTCTCCCTCCAACATGCTTTAAGCTACACCTTTCATATTTGGTACATGGATAAATGGTTCTGAGGGGATGATGCATGCTCAAAATTGTTTTTTCAAAATCCAAGATGGCGGAATGGCAGTCATTTTTGTTGTGTTTTTTAAGCTTTTTTTTCTCTATTTTCATGTTACCACTCCTCCCACCAACATGGTTCAAGGTACACTTTGCATATTTGGCACATGGATAGAGGGTTGGGAGGGGATGATGCACATTCAATATTTTTTCTTCAAAATCCAAGTTGGTGGCATGGCGGCCATTTTTGTTGTGTTTTTTAAAGCTTTTTTCTCTATTTTATGTTACCACACCTCACTCCAACATGGTTCAAGCTACTCTTTTTATATCTGGCACATGGATAGAAGGCTGTAATGGGATGTTGCACGTTCAATTTCTTTTTTCTTCAAAATTCAAGATGGTGCCATGGCAACCATTTCTGTTGTGTTTTTTAAGCTTTTTTCTCTATTTTATGTTACCACTGCTCCCTCCAACATGGTTCAAGCTACACTTTTCATATATGGTACATGGATAAAGGGGTTGTGAGGGGATTATGCACGCTCAATATTTTTTTTTTCAAAATCTAACATCTGTCTGTCTGTCCGTCTGTCTGTCTGTTATTTATGTTACCACCTCTCCCTCCAACATGCTTCAAGTTACACCTTTCATATTTGGTACGTGGATAAATGGTTCTGAGGGGATGATGCACACTCAATATTTATTTTTCAAAATCCACGATGGCAGAATGGCGGCCATTTTTGTTGTGTTTTTTAAGCTTTTTTCTCTATTTTATGTTACCACCCCTCCCTCCAACATGGTTCAAGTTATGCCTTTCATATATGGTACATGGATAAAGGGTTGTGAGGGGATTATGCACGCTCAATATTTTTTTTTTCAAAATCCAAGATGCTTATATACTTTAGTGTCTTCTGTGACAAAAACACCTTATGTCACAAACATGCCGTAGGGGACTAATACCACCTCGGTGGTCAAACACTTGTTTACTGTGGTTTACTGGTAAAATAGGACCCAATCACCAATGTTCAGGCCTGTCATTTTTAAAAATGCAGGAGGGCTAAAAATCGCTCCCCTTGCATGTCCTTGGGGAGTAATCCGCTCTCCTTAAGCTTGCAAAAGCTAAAAGTGGCAAAATGAAGTTTTACTATTAATGAATTCTGCCTTGTGGGCTTTGTTAATTTTGTTTAGTGTTGCTAACAAGGTAGTCTCCGTGAGACGGCTACACTGCCCCTTAATATTAATATAGCGATCTGAAAAGGTGTGGTCTTTAGGAATAGGCTGTTATGGTAAGTTTTTGCCCCCCTTAATTTTTTTAAGGCGAGCAGTAGGCGAGCGAATAAATCGCTCTCCTGAAAATGCCAGGCCTAAATGTTTGGGGTGGAAGTCCTCTAAAATGGGCAACATGGGTATAAACGATTCAGTCAACTTGACTTTATCTCAATGTTGCAGTCACGATTAGCCAATGTGCAGAAAGATCTTACCTTAACCCTTTACCTAACATGAAAAGCAGAGGATACTTGCAAACAAAATTCTTCAATAACTAATTTTTTTCATTTTTTGTCTCAAAAACATAGGAACGAGCTCGTTCCAAAGAGGGGTCATAACCTATGTTTTTGAGATAAAAAATGAAAAAAATTAGTTATTGAAGAATTTTGTTTGCAAGTGTTGTCTGCTTTTCATGTTAGATAAAGGGCTCGTTCCAAAGAGGGGTCATAACCTATGTTTTTGAGATAAAAAATGAAAATATAATGAAAATTGGCGACTTTTGTGAATAGCACTGGCCGGTTTTTGACCGTTACATTAGGTAACGGGTTAAACACCAATAAATAAATAAGTGAATCATCTCTTCATGAACTTTGATTTATTATTGTTTCTTGTTAATTTCTCGACATAATACAAGATTTTTTATTTAATTAACGAGTCATTCTATACACTGAAAGTGAAATTTGTTCTATATTAAATTAACAGGGTTATTCAAATAAAAGAAATCCAATTAAGTGGGATCCATAGTAACCCCCCCTCCACTCCCCCTCCCTCCACTCCCCCCCCCCCCCCCCAACACATTAATTATTTATTTCCTGGGGTTTTAACAACACTTTTCACAGCCAGGGTCACCTGGTGTTGGATTGTTTTATGGATGGAAGCCCCCCCAACACACATTCTCCTAAATCAATAATGTTGGGTGGGGATGGGTAGAAATGTATCAATCACCCCAAGATGATTCTTTGTGTTGTTGATAACCTTATTTGTACATTTTGTTTTACAGGCTAAAGAGGTAGAAGAAACTGTAGGACATGTATCTATTTTAATTAATAATGCTGGTATTGTGCGTGGTAAACCTCTACTTCAAAGTGAAGATGAAGAGATAATACATGTTTTGAAAGTCAATACTCTTGCACACTTCACTGTGAGTATGAAATTTCCCATTCCTAAATCATATAATTTGGCTTCAAGTAAATTAGCACTGCATATGCAGAATGATTTGGTTCACACCGACACACCAATGCCCTTACCAGGTTTGACTTGATGCAGAAAACCTGCTTTTCAGTGCAATTTTCAATAAAATGACCCTCAGTCAAAGATTTCCTTGCAGGCTAATGGATTCATTTTAACCCTTTACCCAACGTAACGGCCAAAACCAGCCAGCGCTATTCTCAAAAATCGCCAATTAATTTTCAAAATATTTTCATTTTTTGTCTCAAAAACATAGGTTATGACCCCTCGTTGGAACGAGCTCGTCGAGCTCGTTCCAACGAGGGGTCATAACCTATGTTTTTGAGACAAAAAATGAAAAAAATTAGTTATTCAAGAATTTTTTTTGCAAGTGTCGTCTGCTTTTCATATTAGGTAAAGGGTTAAGACGAGCAAAGTAAGTTGTTTTTCAGTAAAAAACTTCACAAAGTTTATGGAAACGCCAGGAAGGGTTACTGTCATATTATGACCTTAATCCTTCTTGAAGTTTTCCTTCTGGCCTTTTTCAGTGAAACCCTGTTAATTGAATAGCCACATTGCCATTGGAAATTATTAATTAATTACCAGGAGTATTCAACTAATGGGGATTGTGACGCTTTCCTGTATTCTATGGATAAACTTAGCTTTTATTCTATTATACCTTGTTTAACAGAGCTCCATGAGCTCTGTCAAACAAGATATAATAGATTAAATGCCTGTATTGGATGTACTGAGGCCAAATAGGTCTATAAACAAAGAAAAACTGGCGAGAATCAGGGTGATTCCTCGACAGGATACAAGATTTTTAGCTCACCTGAGCGAAGCTCAAGGGGAGCTTTACTAATCACTTTCTGTCCGTCGTCCGTCGTCCGGCGTCCATCGTCCGTCGTCGTCCGTCCGGCGTTAACTTTACATTATCGACTTCTCCTCCTAAACCACTAGCCCAATTTTATTCAAATGTTGGCTAAATGATTATTACCTAATGCCAATTCAGATTTGTTCAAATGAAGTTGCCCCTCCTCCTGGGTGGTGCCACGCCCCCAAGGGGCACCAAAATCTTTGTAAATCTTCTTCTCATGAACCAGCAGTAGCAGAGACTTGATATTTGGTGTGCAGCTTCCTTTTGAGGTGTAGACTCAGATTTGTTCAAGAGAAGTTTGTGGGGCTATACTTGGCGTTGTTATGAGAGGGGCAAAATTTTTTGCCCCGCCCAAAATTTCTATTTTCCAAACCGAGAGGCTGATTTGAACCAAATTTTATGTGAGGGCTTATTGGGTCATGAGTACTTGATTTATGCAAAAAAAAATTTTTTCGCAGCCCCGTGGGAACCGCAGGAGCTAAAAATAGAAAAAATTTAAAACGCCCATATCTCCAAAACTGCACGGCACTGAGAATTTTTATTTGGTGTGCAGCTTCCTTAGGACCAACAGAAAGGATTGGTAAAAAAAAATTGCCATCGGTTTTATCATAGGGTACAGTTTCGGGACTTTGAAAAAGTGCTGAGTCAGCACTTTTTAACACTGTAGGCAATGGGAAAAACATTAAAAAATTTTCTTCTCCAGATCCAGCAGGCAGAATCTTTTGATATTTGGTATGCAACATTGTAGGGTGGATCTGATTCAAGTTTGTTCAAATCGGCCCCCTGGGTTCATATTTGGGCTCAGTATAGGAGCCCGATTTCGAACTTAGTGCATTTCAGGCAAATTTCTTAAAAAATCTTCTTCTCCAGATCCAGCAGGCAGAATCTTTTGATATTTGGTATGCAACATTGTGGGGTGGATTTGATTCAAGTTTGTTCAAATCGGCCCCCTGGGTGTATATTTGGGCTCAGTATAGGAACCCAAATTTGAACTTACTGCATTTCAGGCAAATTTCTTTGAAAATCTTCTTCTCCAGATCCAGCAGGCAGAATCTTTTGATATTTGGTATGCAACATTGTAGGGTGGATCTGATTCAAGTTTGTTCAAATCGGCTCCCTAGATTCATATTTGGGCTCACTATAGGAGCTCGAATTCGAATTTAGTGCATTTCAGGCAAATTTCTTCAAAAATCTTCTTCTCAAGATCCAGCAGGCAGAATCTTTTGATATTTGGTATGCAACGTTGCGGGGTAGATCTGATTCAAGTTTGTTCAAATCGGCCCCCTGGATACATATTTGGGCTTACTATAGAAGCCCGAATTCGAACTTAGTGCATTTCAGGCAAATTTCTTAAAAAATCTTCTTCTCCAGATCCAGCAGGCAGAGTCTTTTCATATTTGGTAAGCAACATTGTGGGGTGGATCTGATTCAAGATTGTTCAAATCGGCCCCCTGGGTTCATATTTGGGCTCAGTATAGGAGCCCGATTTTGAACTTAGTGCATTTCAGGCAAATTTCTTAAAAAATCTTCTTCTCCAGATCCAGCAGGCAGAATCTTTTGATATTTGGTATGCAACATTGTAGGGTGGATCTGATTCAAGTTTGTTCAAATCGGCCCCCTGGGTTCATATTTGGGCTCAGTATAGGAGCCCGATTTCGAACTTAGTGCATTTAGGCAAATTTCTTAAAAAATCTACTTCTCCAGATCCAGAAGGCAGAATCTTTTGATATTTGGTATGCAACATTGTGGGGTGGATCTGATTCAAGTTTGTTCAAATCGGCCCCCTGGGTTTATATTTGGGCTCAGTATAGGAGCCCAAATTTGAACTTAGTGCATTTCAAGCAAATTTATTAAAAAATCTTCTTCTCCAGATCCAGCAGGCAGAATCTTTTGATATTTGGTATGCAACATTGTGGGATGGATCTGATGCAAATTTGTTTAAATCGGCTCCCTAGATTCATATTTGAGCTTACTATAGAAGCTCGAATTCGAACTTAGTGCATTTCAGGCAAATTTCTTAAAAAATCATCTTCTCCAGATCCAGCAGGCAGAATCTTTTGATATTTGGTATGCAACATTGCGGGGTGGATCTGATTCAAGTTTGTTCAAATCGGCCCCCTGGATTCATTTTTGGGCTCACTATAGAAGCTCGAATTCAAACTTAGTGCATTTCGGGCAAATTTCTTCAAAAATCTTCTTCTCCAGATCCAGCAGGCAGAATCTTTTGATATTTGGGTATGCAACATTGCGGGGTGAATCTGATTCAAGTTTGTTCAAATCGGCCCCCTGGATTCATATTTGGGTTTAATATAGAAGCCCGAATTCGGACTTAGTGCATTTCGGGCAAATTTATTAAAAAATCTTCTCCAGATCCAGCAGGCAGAATCTTTTGATATTTGGTATGCAACATTGCGGGGTGGATCTGATTCAAGTTTGTTCAAATCGGCCCCCTGGATTCATATTTGGGCTTAATATAGAAGCCCGAATTCGCACTTAGTGCATTTCGGGCAAATTTATTAAAAAATCTTCTTCTCCAGATCCAGCAGGCAGAATCTTTTGATATTTGGTATGCAACATTGTGGGGTGGATCTGATTCAAGTTTGTTCAAATCAGCTTCCTAGATTCATATTTGGGCTCACTATAGAAGCTCGAATTCGAACTTAGTGCATTTCAGGCAAATTTCTTAAAAAATCATCTTCTCCAGATCCAGCAGGCAGAATCTTTTGATATTTGGTATGCAACATTGCGGGGTGGATCTGATTCAAGTTTGTTCAAATCGGCCCCCTGGATTCATATTTGGGCTCACTATAGAAGCTCGAATTCAAACTTAGTGCATTTCGGGCAAATTTCTTCAAAAATCTTCTTCTCCAGATCCAGCAAGCAGAATCTTTTGATATTTGGTATGCAACATTGCGGGGTGGATCTGATTCAAGTTTGTTCAAATCGGCCCCCTGGATTCATATTTGGGCTTAATATAGAAGCCCGAATTGCACTTAGTGCATTTCGGGCAAATTTATTAAAAAATCTTCTTCTCCAGATCCAGCAGGCAGAATCTTTTGATATTTGGTATGCAACATTGTGGGGTGGACCTGATTCAAGTTTGTTCAAATCGGCTTCCTAGTTTCATATTTGGGCTCACTATAGAAGCTCGAATTCGAACTTAATGCATTTCAGGCAAATTTCTTAAAAAATCTTCTTCTCCAGATCCAGCTTCAGAATCTTTTCATATTTGGTAAGCAACATTGTGGTGTGGATCTGATTCAAGTTTGTTCAAATCGGCCCCCTGGGTTTATATTTGAGCTCCGTATAGGAGCCCAAATTTTAACTTAGTGCATTTCAGGCATATTTCTTAAAAAATCTTCTTCTCCAGATCCAGCAGGCAGAATCTTTTGATATTTGGTATGCAACATTGTGGGGTGGATCTGATTGTGATTCATGAACGTATTTATTTGTAAAGTTGATAGAATCTTAGACAAAATTTGCAGAAAAGATCTACTATAGAAGGGGTGGTATCCAGGGTGAACCGTTTACCCCAAATCTAGCAGTACTAATGCATTATTCACACAAATCTCCGTTCAAATGTTATGACCCCTCATTGGAACACACGCATTCAGCTCATTCCAACAAAGGTCATATGCCATGTTTTCGAGACAAAGGAATAAAAATTTTTAGTTATTCATGAAATTTTTAGGCAACTGTTGTCTGTTATTCACATTGCTTCATGAAATTTCAGTACTTTTAGAAGTTACCTCAGTAATCAAGGGTTAATTCCCCTTAATTAAATGTCGCCTCTAAAAAACAACCACTTTGCATATCTTACCTTTTTACCAGCATAACTGCCAAAACTTGTCAGCATTCTTCGCAAAAATCGCTATTCAAATTTTAATTTTTGTCTCTTAAACATACATGTACTTATCGCTTGTAAATACCCCATTGGAATGAGCTTTTTGCGCACATTCCAATGAGAGGTCGCATACCATGCTTTTTGAGTCAAAAAAGCAATTTTTTTAGTTATTCCAGAATTTCGTACGTAAAACACAGCTTTATGACTTCACATTAAAATGAGCTCTCTAAGCTTGTTCCAATCAACATTCATGCACTATGTCTTTCACACAAAAAATAAAATTTTCCATTTATTCAGGAATTTTGTTTGCAAGAACACTCTTACCCCCCCCCCCCCCCCCCCCCCACACACACACACACAAACACACACACACACACAAACACAGACACACACATCTAAAAGTTTGTCAGCAAAAAAACAGTTACTTCAATTTTTAAATGCATTATAGGAACAACTTGCCTAATCAAATTTAAATACTTTTGCATCATTCTGTATCTAGAACAAACCATTTACCATATCTTTACGCAAAATTCTCCAGCATCATTCACAAAAAAACACCATTATTTATATATTCACATTTCTGTCTCAAAAATATACCTGATCTTCCCATACCCCTATTGGAATAAGCTGTTTGAGCTTGTTCCAATGATGATAAAAAAAACTAATATTTTGGAAAATTTGTGAAAATTTTTGTTTTCTTGCATGCAAATATATACATGTAGCACATGGAAGATATCCACAGTTGGGGAGAGATGTCCAAGGCTATCTCTTCACATTCCTTGTTTGTGCTTCATGCTAAACCAGTTTGTCTGCAGAGATAAATTTGC
Organism: Pictodentalium vernedei; assembly: GCA_031216915.1. Taxonomy (NCBI): domain Eukaryota; kingdom Metazoa; phylum Mollusca; class Scaphopoda; order Dentaliida; family Dentaliidae; genus Pictodentalium; species Pictodentalium vernedei. Next base: position 42,196,029 of record CM062290.1, read on the forward strand.
TTTATTAAAAATCATTGGAGATTGGCCACACACCAACGATTTTAAATAAAACTAATTTTAGGTAACAAATGTTGAACTTCAAACAAAATCTATCACTCAACCAGTTAATGTTGATGAGGCATGACATGGTGAAGGTGACCTAAAATACTTCTTAGAGTCACTTTGTCAGGTGAGCGATTAAGGCCACGTGGGGCCTCTTGTTTGTTCAATTAACAGGAGTTTACTCTATAATCTATGTTCAATTAACAGGTCAAATTTGTACTAAAGGTATGGTAAATGGTTTTGTGTTGGTAAATTATATTCAATTAACAGGGTTATTCAGTTAAGAGAATATCCAATTAAGTGGGCTCTACTGTATTTGTAAATCATTTTCAGTTCCTATTAAAAATGAATTTAACATATTATTTGCTGTTTCAATGTCATGTATCTTTATTTGACACCTTACCTAATAAAACAGCCATATTCACCTATTCACAAGAGTCACGAATCAAAGTTTGCTATTTTTTTCATCTTTTCATTCCAAAAACGTAGCTCATGATACTTGTTGCAGTATCTAAATACCAAAAAAACTGGGGAAAATGAGGGTAATTCAGCAGTCATAATCTTATGTGTTGGGTCAATAAAATTAAAGGTATTAAGCATTCGAGAATTTTGTACAGGTGTTGACTGTTAGTTGTGTCAGATAAATGGTCAAATATGTGTGATATTAACAATTTAACACACCCAGGCCGGATGGACATCAACTTGACACATTTAGAGGTCTGACTTTTGAAATTGAAAGATGACCTCTAGATTCTAGAAAATGAAAGCAGAAGTGCCCCACAATTTTGAAGCCAGAGGGAAATTGCTGGCACTCATCTCTTAGGGTTTTCAGATTTTAGGGTTTGAATATTTGTTCAAAATACAGTGGAACCCTATTAACTGAATAGCCACTTAGCCAACCAAAATTATTCAATCAATGGGAGTATTCAGGTAACAGGGATTTGGCCACTCTCTTGTATTCTATAGATAAACTAAGTATTTATCCTGTTATAGCTTGGAGCTCTTTCAAACAAGATATAATTGATTAAATGCCTGTATTACCGGTAGTTTAAACAATATTTATTTCCAATAGCAAACAAAAACAAATCTCTTTGATATTTTATACACAGGTAACAAGAAAATGGATTCATCAGGAAACTAGAAGCTTATTCAATGCCTGTATATATATTTATTGATGTTTTAAGGTCACATATTTATGGACAATGGCTAATCATGACCTTGACAGTTTTATGGGTGGAGGAAGCCGGAGTACCCGGAGAGAACCACCGAGCAACGACGAGCAGCTGCCAGCTCCCCAACATCGTAACTCCGCACTGCAGCACAGGCAGGGTAGATTGGTTGAAGACATGTGTACCATCGACGTGCAGTACGTCTTAGTACACAGCGTCATCGTGCCCCCACGCAGGCAATGGAGATGAAGTGTCTTGCCCAAGGACATAACGCGGATGCCGCAGGTGGGATTCGAACCGAGGACCTCGCGGCTTGCAGCCTGCACCTCCACCTACTGAGCCACCGCGCCCCCATTCAATGCCTGTATTGAGTATAGAGGTGCCACATAGGTCCATAAACAAAGGGATTTCTTGGCATATCACAAGATTATTATCTCCTGTCCAAAGTTTGGGCAGGGGATATAGAAATGGGTCCCTTCCGTTCATCTGTCTGTCAAGCCAGAAAATTAGCAGACTGTCATCTGCAAAATGAGGTCCCCAGAGGGTGAATTTAGTGATGCTACCCTGCACAGCAGGGTAGCATCACTAAATTTACCCTCTGTGAACCTCAATCTGAATCAGGGTCTCAAAACAAACAGAAAGAGGTACCCACAGGATAAATTGGCCTACTGTATGGGGTAGCATCATCAAATTCACCTTCTGGGGACCCCATTCTGCAAATGTCAGCCTGTTTATTTTCAGGCCTGCTGCCTGTGTCTGCATGCATCTGTAATAAATATTGTGATTGCAATAAATTGAACAAATGTAATCAGATTTTCATGAAACTTGCTCTAGGCATACATTGCGAGAAGATCTCTGTTAAGTTCAGTAATCTAGGGCTGCACGATATTCAAAACTGAATACCGGTGTAACAGGATATCTTCCCCCCCAGGGGGGAAGATATCCTAGTATATCTTTCCCCCCACCCTGGATATCTTCCCCCCTCCCCCCCCCCCCCACCCATAAAAAAACAATTTCTCTACCCAAAACAGTTACACTTCATGTCACATGACAACATGAACCAGAATAGTTGAGAAAATATTGAAATGATTTTTTGTCACAGGTTTTCAACTGGATGAGAGCAAGATATCCAGGTTGTACCTGAAAAAAAAACAACATTCTGCCAAAAAAAACCATTTTTCTCGCCATTTCATCATCAAATAATGTTAAATTAATCCCAAAAAAATTTTTGTGGTGGGGGGGGAAGATATTCAGGGTGGGGGGAAGATATACTAGGATATCTCCCCCCCCACCCCCCTGCCGGATAATTGTCGTCCCACAATGTCACCATTTAAAATATGAAAGGCATGAGCAATTGCAAATAGTCCACAGTCTGAGGTTCTTTGTCTGCCTAATTGTTTCTGGAAAAACAACTTTCACTCTGCTGGTTCTCATGAGGTCTCTCAGAAGTTTTTTCATTGAAGTGGGGAGTGATCTACACAAACTGTTGTAAATTTCAACAGTCCCTGAAACGCAACCAATGGTGCTCACAGTAACCCAATGGTTGCCACCAGTATTTAAAATCTGAACAAATTCATGTGTAGGAATGTTAAATTATGTCAAATTAATCAAAAAAAATTTTTTTATGGGTGGGGGAAGATATCCAGGGTGGGTGGGGGGGAAAGATATCCTGGGGGGAAGATATCCTGTTACACCGGTATATATAGGTTTATCGATATATACCGTGCAGCCCTACAGTAATCACCAAATTTTCTTGGCTTTTCAGGCCTGCACAAATTGGGCGAACGGTCGTTCCGTTCGCCTAAAGGTTGCCCTACTTTTTTATGGTGAGCTGTTTCCCGTTCGCCCCAAATTTTCAACTGTGTTTCTGACGTATCCCACTGAATACAAAACTTGAAAGCCGGTTGGCTTTTTTTTTATGATTTATACATGGAGACCAGTCAACGCTAATTTAATTAATTACTTGCGAAAGTACGGTTGTTATTTGTACAACATGTGTGGAAATCCCCAGCAAATGTTAGACATCACATGTGTGACGTATTTACTATTGACAGAGCTAACCACTTGTACAATAAATAACTGTGGAGACTGCGCATTCATCATAGAATATTTTATTTTTGTCACAGCTTACCTTGACCTTGTAGTTCTCCATATCATCGTGCATGACGTCAGTGAGTCTTCCCAAGCAGTGGGCTAAACTAATTGATAACATTGTCAAAATAAAATGGTGCAATTGATAATTTTCGGTCGTTGAAACCATGTTGTAAATATATTTATTTAGAGGAATATTTACTTCCAGCTGAAAAGAATAAAATTTTCCTGCTCCACTCAGTCATAGTCCTCGAACTTTAAGTTATCAATTGGTACATGAGGAAATCGTCTCGTGGTGGTGCTTCAGGTCTGTAAACAAACTGAACAGCAAACAGCTGAGTTAGCATGTGTTACGGTGTACTCCGATGTGATCTTATAATATAATTATCAACCTCTTTCTCTTTAAAATTGTTATTAAAACCTGTTTATCATGTTTTGCAAACCGAAAATAAATCAATTCACTGAAGTCTGTCACTGAAAAAAAACTTTTAAAAAAAATGGAAATTTGCGTGGATTCTGTTTAGAGCAATCAGAAGCATGTCTAAAGAGATATTATTTTAGTGGCACACTACTAACATGTTGAATGGTTTCCGTTCAACGTTATTACAATGCACCGCTGAAATGGGTTACCTTAATTGAAAGGGTTACCTTAAAAAAATTAGGGGAACCCATAAACAGGTTGCCTTAATTTTCAATTTGTGCAGGCCTGCTTTTGTGGATGTGTTGCTCTCTTTTCTTGGAAATGTGGTGTTTGACATTGACTTTGTAAACTTAATAACTTGAATAAATGTAAGGGGGCGTGGTGGCATTGCGGTAACCGGTTCTCGTCAGATCACCGAAGTTAAGCAACGTCGAGCCCGGTTAGTCCTTGGATGGGTGGCTGTCAGCGATCGATTCGGACTCCCGCATTGTGTCCTTGGGCAAGGCACGTAACCCTGATTATCCACATGGGGGCACGATGACGCCGTGTACTAAAGCGTACTGCACGTCAATGGTGCAATGTCTTCAACCAATCTAACCCTGCCTGTGCGGAGTTGCGATGTTGGGGAGCTGGCAGCTGCTCGTCATTGCTTGGTGGTTCTCTCCATGTACTCCGTCTTCCTCCACCCATAAAACTATCATCGTCATGATTAGCCGTTGTGCATAAGTATGTGATCTTAAACCAGGCCTAAAAATAAGCAGTCTTGACATTTGCAGAATGAGGTCCCCAGAGGGTGAATTTGATGATGCTATCCCATACAGTGGGCGAATTTATCCTCTGGGTAATTCTTTTTGTTTAGTTTTGAGACCCTAATTCAGATTGAGGTTCACAGTGGGTAAATTTAGTGATGCTACCCTGCTGTGCAGGGTAGCATCACTTAATTCACCCTCTGGGAACCTCATTTTGCAGATGTCAGTCGGCTTATTTTCTGGCTTGTTTAGGGCCCTGTGAGACCCTAATTCAGATTGAGGTTCACAGTGGGTAAATTTAGTGATGCTACCCTGCTGTGCAGGGTAGCATAACTAAATTCACCCTCTGGGGACCTCATTTTGCAGATGACAGTCTGCTTATTTTCTGGCTTGCCTTAAACACCATTAAATAAATATAAATAATATTGAATAAATGTAATCAGATTTCTAGATTCATATGAATTTTTTTCTCAACTGAGATGGCAATAATCATTTACTTTGTTTCTAAACAAAATTTGGTGTTGCAGCCCTGAAATTTTACACATGTATCTATATTTTTATACTGTACCAATGACCCAGACATAGCTGGTGCTAACTCTTAAAATATAGGGCCAAACACAAATTTTTACCCCCAATCCCCAAAATTTGCATCTAAAACCAAAGAAAACATGTCCTGAAAGGCCCTCCACACTTCGCCCCTACTGTGCATGCGCAGTGTCAAGGACGTTCCGAAATTGGCGCCATTAATCATTCTAAGTTTGGCCCTTCATCAGTTAACATCTGACTGATCTTTGTGCTTATAAATCTCAGTTTTAATGATGCCAGACACATAAATATTAGTGAAATGGTGATTCTAAGGAGGATAGAGAAGGAGGAGAGGAAAAAAATGTGTGACAGAATATTATCAGGGCTGTAACTTAAAATTTTTTAATGAAATTATGTTAAGTTACCTATTTTCGAGGCAGCAGCCATTTTGTTGTCATTCTGATTATTTAGTTACACTGTTTTTTAAGTGTTTTCCTCTCTCCCTGTCCTTTAAGTACCCCCTTGCTATTCTCCCATGCTTTTGGCATAGTTTTTGTAATTATTATTACTAAATTTTCTTGGGAGTTTTAGCTGAATAACAGAATGAATTCTGTTCTTTTCCCCATGTTTACGTCTTCACCTACGGGTGGTTAGGCATTGTGTTCTGCATCTACCATCTGATGTTCTGCAGTTTCTTCCCTGGAAGTCTCTGTTTTGCATCAGATAGTGTATTTTTGGTAACTGATTTCGGGCCTGGGTGCCTGGAGTCTTATTTTAGTGTTTTTACACTCATTGTTTACATTTACAACAGCCCTCTGTGTGAGGGGGGGATTTCTGGAAAATAATATCTTGATGTTATTTTAATCATAACTAGATACATTATTATTATTCGTAAGTGTTGAATAAATTGTTCAAAATATTTTTAAAATTTTTGTCCACACTTAGGCTTGGGATCCATTGGGGCTCAACGTTACTTTTCAGAAACTTGGGCTGTTCTGAAAAAATATATTTTTATACTGTACCAATGACCCAGACATAGCTGGTGCTAACTCTTAAAATATAGGGCCAAACACAAATTTTGCCCCCCAATCCCCAAAATTTGCATCTAAAACTAAAGAAAACATGTCCAGAGAGGCCCTCCACACCTCGCCCCCACTGCGCATGCGCAGTGTCAAGGACGTTCCGAAATTGGCGCCATTTATCATTCTAAGTTTGGCCCTTCATCAGTTAACATCTGACTGATCTTTGTGCTTTTAAATCTCAGTTTAAATGATGCCAGACAAATAAATATTAGTGAAATGGTGATTCTAAGGAGGATAGAAAAGGAGGAGAGGAAAAGAATGTGTGACAGAATATTATCAGGGCTGTAACTTAAAATTTTTTAATGAAATTATGTTAAGTTACCTATTTTCAAGGCAGCAGCCATTTTGTTGTCATTCTGATTATTTAGTTACACTGTTTTTACAAGTGTTTTTCCTCTCTCCCTGTCCTTTAAGTTCCCCCTTGCTATTCTCCCATGCTTTTGGCATAATTTCTGTAATTATTATTACTAAAATTTCTTGGGAGTTTAGCTGAATAACAGAATGAATTCTGTTCTTTCCCCATGTTTACGTCTTCACCTACGGGTGGTTAGGCGTTGTGTTCTGCATCTACCATCTGATGTTCTGCAGTTTCTTCCCTGGAAGTCTCTGTTTTGCATCAGATGGTGTATTTTTGGTAACTGATTTCGGGCCTGGGTGCCTGGAGTCTTATTTTAGTGTTTTTACACTCATTGTTTACTTTTACAACAGCCCTCTGTGTGAGGGGGGGGATTTCTAAATAATAATATCTTTATGTTATTTCAATCATAACTAGATACATTATTATTGTTCGTAAGTGTTGAATAAATTGTTTAAAATATTTTTAAAATTTTTGTCCACACTTAGGCTTGGGATCCATTGGGGCTCAACGTTACTTTTCAGAAACTTGGGCTGTTCTGAAAAAATATTTTTTCAAAATATTTTGATTTCAATTATTTTTTCTATATTAATGGATCATATTATTATTATGTATTTTGATTGCCAGGGGTTAGTGCGAGTACCAGGACTTGTTTTATTTTCACATTGAAAGGATATTGATCTATTGTTTTAAGAGGAAGTCTTCCTCTGACCTTATTATCATTCTATATGTGGTCAGTGTACTCGCATTAACTCCGGTTCTGTATCGTATGATTTCGATGACAATATGGGAAGCGTATGTCACGGTATGTTGTTGGGGATTTGGACACTCCGGTCCTTTCCCCGCAGGGTCACTCTACTTTATCAATTTCTATTTCAGACGATCAAGATTAGGGTGATGTATCTGTGATGTCTTCCAACAGTGTGCCTCCGTCGTCACAATTAATGAAGGGCTAGCGGAAAAGTGCTCATGTAATACGCCAATTGCCTAAGAGGACCCTAGTAGGTTCGACGGCCTTTGACGTCCGCTAGCTCGCCCGGTGTAGCGTCCATTCACCGAATGGTTCGGCAGCCGGGTTCGTCCGTTGCGGTCTAGAAGGAATTTTGGGGTGATGCGAGCACTATAAAATTAACTTAATGCACACCCAGTGACGGCGGATCGGAGGGAGAACGGAGGAAGCCTTTTAGTCCGGTTCATAGCTCGTTCCGGTCCATCCGGACGGCAAGCGAGAGAGGCCCCTCTCTCGTTCAACAACATCTGGCCCCAGATGTTGTGGTACAAATGTGTCGTTAGCGGAGCATACGTCCGTCGCTCGGGACGCTCCGTTGTATAGGCAGTCCGCTGAGACTGCTAAGGCTTCCTCTTCTCGTCAGCGCACACGACCGCACCTTGGCTGCGTGACCGCCGATATATTACCAGCTTCGCCGATCAAGGATTCTTCGGCGACCAGGTCACACCATCCGGCAGCCAGGGATTCGAGACCGATGGACTCCGGACGTTCGCATAGGAAAAGTATGCGGGAGCCATCTGATGCGGAGCTGCCCTCGGCGAAGCAGCGATAGACTGCGCCTCCGCAGGTCTCGACGCCGGACATTCTTGTGCACATAGCACAGCTTATCGCAGCATCCCAGCAGCCGACAGAAACGGTGTCGGATCGAGAATTATCCGACAGCGCTGGGTCGGTAGCCGGGGACTCGAGGTCTGCAGACTCCGGACGTTCGCATAGGAAGTATGCGGGAGTCAACGTACACGGAGCTTCCAGCGGCAATGCATCGTAAGTCCGCTACTGCACAGGCCTCGGGAACGAACGTGCTTTCCTTAATAGCACAGTTTATCGCAGCATCCCAGCATCAACTGAATCTGTCGCATATATTTTATCCGACGATGCTGGGTCGGGACGCTCCGCGGAAGCGGGTACGGACGTCCGAAAGTTTCATCCGGTCCGACGGGATACCGAAAGGGATTCGGTGGATTTCAAGCTTTCCCTTTCGGAACAACATATGCTGCGATGCCGGATAAGAAACTGATAGCGTCGGTGGACTTAGAAATTTTTGGTTCGGTTCAGGGACATCGTCCCTCAGTTCCGACATAGTCCAATAATGTCACACAAACTTTCGAATTATTGAACGACGCTATATATATTATTATTTTATGCTTGCTATCCAAGCATTTCTGGTTTCTTGTTCGAAGAGTTATGGAGATATCTTTCAAAAGTGTGCCTCTGTCGTTATAGTTAATGAAGAGTTAGCGGCAATAAGTGCTCATGGAATATGTCTATCGCTTACGGAGTGACATTCGCTAGCTCACCCGGTGTAGCGTACATTCATCGAATGGTTCGGCTGCCGGGTTCGTCCGTTGCGGTCTAGGAAGGAGATTTGGGTGATGCGAGCACTTTAATTACTTTAGTACTCACCCAGTGACGGCAGATTGAGGACAGATCGGAGGAAGCCAACAACATAGGGGACCGCATGTTGTGGTTCAGATATTTTACATTCGGAGCATATGTCCGTTGCTCGGGACGCTCCGTTATATTGACAGTCCGAGAGACTGTCTTTAATGCTTCCTCATCCTCACAGCAGGGCACACGACCGCACATTGGCTACGTGACCTCGAGTATCCGATCAGTTTCGGCATTCAGTGATTCCACAGCGAATAGGTCGCGCCATCCGGTAGCCAAGGGACACGAGGCCTATACACTCCGTTCGCTCGCATATTGGAAGTATGCACGGGGTAACGATCTCGGAGCTTCCTGCGGCAATGCATCGTAAGACCGCTGCTCCTCAGGCCTCAGTGACGGACGTGCTATCCGAGTTAGCACAGTTGTTTCGCAGCATCCCAGCAATTGACGGTTTCTCGGTCGAATCAGGAATTATCCGACGGCGCTGGGTCGGTGCGGTCCGCGGTTGCATCAAGCTACGGACGACCGAACGCTTTATAGGGTCCGACAGGATGGCGAAAGGGATTCGAAAGATTTCGAGTTTTCCCTTTAGTAGTATCGGAAGATGCCTTTCATATCTTCTGGCATTTCTTCCAGTGATTATTTTTCGGACTTCATTGCTGCGATCTTGGATAAGAGACTTATAGCGTCATTGGACTCGGATTTTTCGATCGGTACAGGGACTTTGTCCCTGACTTACCGACGCAGTCCAATATTGTCATTACAACATGTGTTTTATTTTTCGACGCTATATATTTATATATATACAAGATGGCTACTAAGCATGATAGTTTAGTTTCTTGTCCGCGTGGCTCATTTCTGCCATTTTATCTTTTTTACATATAGTTTATTTTGGCAGAGCAGGGCATACCGAGAGTTCATATGCGTCTAGACGGTGTGATTAAAGACTGCATATATTCTTTTTCACCGTTTATGTCTTTTCCAATTTCAATGTTGGGAACGACATTATGTATATTAGACTTCACTTAGACGCTTTATTATACGTAATCCGCCTTACTGAGGCGTTATCATTACGTCTTCAAGAAAAGATTTACGGGATATTATTCTCAATGTAATTTCTTTTGAGGGCAGTAGTTTGTTCACGTATAACTCCGCCCTTCAGTGGCTGATTGGAGTTGGTTAGACGTGAGGCAGCCCTAGCTACATCCACGCGTGGATAGTAGGTTAAGAACTCTCTCAGAGTCGCTTCGTTCTCGGAGGAGCTTCTCTTCGACGGCAACTTTCCGGCAATCCATGAATTGCTTGATTTATACATTCTCTTGTCTATCTAGTGTTACAAGAGATTCAGACTGGGGCAAACATTCGGTGGTTGACTCAGAGAGTGCCGCCGCAGTTGCCGGACCCGAGTGTGGCTGTTATGACGGTTGCCAGTCAAACAGATTGGGATATATACTGATCCCTACGGATTCGAAGTGCCAGGGTCTTTGGGTTCCGCAGTCTTTTAGCTATCAGTTAACTTCCGCGGAATAATGTTTTTTAGGCTTGCTTTATGTCATTGCATGAACATTATTCAGAAACGCATGCCCAAATTCCTGTCCTTTAATTCGACAGTAGTGGCGTATCTCCGGAACCAGGGAGGCACTCTTTCGTTTCCGTTATTCAATTTAATGGAAAGAATCCGTCTGTTGGTTATAGTACACCAAGTTCAGTTTTGGTCCGTCATATTCTGGGTCGTCTGATTGTTTTATCGCACTCCCGTTCTCTTACGGGTCGCTTGTTGCTGTCAGAATGGACTCTCAACAAACAAGTATTCAATCAGATTTGCTATCTATGGGAGCGCCCAATGATGTTTTATTTATGACACAGTTGGCTAATCAATTGCAGACGTATGTGTTGGCTTGTCCAGATCTCTGAGCTAATACTGTTAACGCTCTATTGATCTATAGGACAGAATGATAGGATACGCGTATCCTCCGGCGCTGTTGTTTTTAGCAGGTATTGCTAAGATAAACAACCACAATATATTTCTGTTGATAGCATCTCTATCTTCACAGAGATCATGAGTAATTTACTCTCTTGTCTACTGTGGATCTTAACGTGAAATCTTCCTCTATGTGAGGATCTTTTTTCACTGGGTAAATCGTGTCATTTTTATCACAACTAGCAAGGTCGCAACCTTCATGTTTTCCGTTGTGTGGTCCATATTGCATTGTAAGCACTGTACTGGACGAGCTTTGGACGCGATTTCTTACTATAGGAGATCCTCTTCTTCGCTATTCTATGCGACTAAAGTGGAGGCTCTTCCGTCGTGGTGTAGGGATCATTATGTTCATATGGTTGATCCCTCCATACTACTCATTGCTATTTTTTAGTATACTTGTTTCACAAGATCTACTGCAGCCTGTTGTTATTTAGGTTATAGGTTTATGTTACCTCATACCTATGCACTCTACGATAGTTTACAATTGAGTCTTTTGTCTCTTTATCTAAGTCAGTTAGTAACTTTTTGATAAATAGACTTAGAATCTTTAGATTAAATTCCTATACGGATTTTAACTTCAGGTTCTTATTTAGCTAAGTAATCATTTGAGCCTCTGGAAACAGTAGTTTTCAAATTCTGACCTTTTAGACAGTAATTCTGTTGGTTTCTCTTTTACTGTAGAGTCAGTGAGTTTCATGCACTATCGATGGATGATTTTCACTTTCATAGTTTCGGAATCAATACTTCCGTTACTATTTAGGTTGGATTGTTGCATAAGAGTTAGGCTCCTATTATCCGGAACCTATTATTTTAAGGTCCTTCCGTCTTCGTATGGGCATAGGCCTTTACTCTTTCCGGGTACAGTTTATGTATTTATAAACAGATATCTGTTTATTACAAGGGCGTAAGCTTCTTCTGTCTTTGATGTCTAGTAGAAGGACGTTACGCTCCATTTTATTGTTAATGGATTCTATTAACTAGCGTACTGCTTATGGTATATCATTGGCTTAGCAGTTGTGCTTAAGATTTCGGCTCATGAAGTAAGAGTTCTTCTACTTCTTGGGCTTACATTAATAGTGTTCTATTATAGATTTTTGAAGGCTGCTCATTGCGCTCAGCCATCCATTCATGAATTTTATCTCAGAAATATCGAGTCCATTTCTGGAGGCCTCTATTGTTAGGTCTATTATCTACTGCTCAGAATGTCATTCACTTAACAGTTGCTACTATAGCTAGGTAGGCTGTCTGTTTCGGCAGTGTCTCCGTTCGGCTGCCCTCTTCGCTCTGGGCTATTTGACCCAGGGCAAGAAAAAGGGGGGGGGGAGGGTGTTCCCTTGGGTCACCTGTTTTTACTATGAAAACAAGGGGATACCTCCTCCGGAGTTAGTAATTCTGAGCTGTTTTTAGGATGGTTGTTTAGTGAGAAGTTTAAGTTTATAAAATTCATTCAAGTCTTAGTTTTTAAAGTATAGCTTTTGAATATTGCATATGTCAACGGACATGATTATGCAATTCTCACACACTTTTAGGAGTATAAGAGTCTCTATTCTCTAGACTTACTTTATTATTGGCTTACTTTAAAAATTATTAGTATAAGGATTATTGGATATTAATAGAGTACATGGATGTATGAAGCTCAATTTTTGGAAGGTGTTGTATCTTTCTAATTTATCATAAATAAGAAAGATACATGTAAGGCCTATTACTTCTTTTCCCTACAGGGGATGACTCTATTTTATTTTATTGAGCGTATTCCTTTTTGCTCTATGTCCATGGCCCTCCAGCCTTTTTACTATTCAGCTATGTCTGGGTCATTGGTACAGTATAAAAATGTTAAAAAATTTATAGTAATTTATATATTTTTTATACTTACCAATGACCCAGACGGGGATGGCCCTCCCAGGAGTTGGGAACTCTTGCCTCCCCGCTGAGTACATAGCGCTTACCAGGCACTGGTTATTAGAATGATAAATGGCGCCAATTTCGGAACGTCCTTGACACTGCGCATGCGCAGTGGGGGCGAGGTGTGGAGGGCCTCTCTGGACATGTTTTCTTTAGTTTTAGATGCAAATTTTGGGGATTGGGGGGCAAAATTTGTGTTTGGCCCTATATTTTAAGAGTTAGCACCAGCTATGTCTGGGTCATTGGTAAGTATAAAAAATATATAAATTACTATAAATTTTTTAACTTTTTCAAAATATTTTGATTTCAATTATTTTTTCTATATTAATGGATCATATTATTATTATGTATTTTGATTGCCAGGGGTTAGTGCGAGTACCAGGACTTGTTTTCTTTTCACATTGAAAGGATATTGATCATTTGTTTTAAGAGGAAGTCTTCCTCTGACTTTATAATCATTCTATATGTGGTCAGTGTACTCGCATTAACTCCTGTTCTGTATCGTATGATTTCTATGACAATATGGGAAGCGTATGTCACGGTATGTTATTGGGGAATTGGACACTCCGGTCCTTTCCCCGCAGGGTCACTCTACTTTATCAATTTCTATTTCAGACGATCAAGATTAGGGTGATGTATCTGTGATGTCTTCCAACAGTGTGCCTCCGTCGTCACAATTAATGAAGGGCTAGCGGAAAAGTGCTCATGTAAATACGCCAATTGCCTAAGAGGACCCTAGTAGGTTCGACGGCCTTTGACGTCCGCTAGCTCGCCCGGTGTAGCGTCCATTCACCGAATGGTTCGGCAGCCGGGTTTGTCCGTTGCGGTCTAGAAGGAATTTTGGGGTGATGCGAGCACTATAAATTAACCTAATGCACACCCAGTGACGGCGGATCGGAGGGAGAACGGGGGAAGCCTTTTAGTCCGGTTCATAGCTTGTTCCGGTCCATCCGGACGGCAAGCGAGAGAGGCCCCTCTCTCGTTCAACAACATCTGGCCCCAGATGTTGTGGTAAAAAATGTCTCGCAAGCGGAGCATACGTCCGTCGCTCAGGACGCTCCGTTGTATAGGCAGTCCGCGGAGACTGCTAAGGCTTCCTCTTCTCGTCAGCGCACATGACCGCACCTTGGCTGCGTGACCGCCGATATATTACCAGCTTCGCCGATCAAGGATTCTTCGGCGACCAGGTCACACCATCCGGTAGCCAGGGAAACGAGGCCTGCAGACTCCGGACGTTCGCATAGGAAGTGTGCGGGAGTCAACGTACACGGAGCTTCCGGCGGCAATGCATCGTAAGACCGCTACTGCACAGGCCTCGGGAACGGACGTGCTTTCCTTAATAGCACAGTTTATCGCAGCATCCCAGCATCAACTGAATCTGTCGCATATATTTTATCCGACGATGCTGGGTCGGGACGCTCCGCGGAAGCGGGTACGGACGTCCGAAAGTTTCATCCGGTCCGACGGGATACCGAAAGGGATTTGGAGGATTTCGAGCTTTTCCTTTCGGAACAACATATGCTGTTGTGTATGTCATCTGACTTGGTCTTCTACAGCTTCTTTCATCGGACCAGAATGCTGCGATGCCGGATAAGAAACTGATAGCGTCGGTGGACTTAGAAATTTTTGGTTCGGTTCAGGGACATCGTCCCTCAGTTCCGACATAGTCCAATAATGTCACACAAACTTTCGAATTATTGAACGACGCTATATATATTATTATTTTATGCTTGCTATAACCAAGCATTTCTGGTTTCTTGTTCGCAGAGTTACGGAGATGTCTTTCAAAAGTGTGCCTCTGTCGTCATAGTTAATGAAGAGCTAGTGGCAATAAGTGCTCATGGAATATGTCTATCGCCTACGGAGTGACATTCGCTAGCTCACCCGGTGTAGCGTACATTCATCGAATGGTTCGGCTGCCGGGTTCGTCCGTTGCGGTCTAGGAAGGAGATTTGGGTGATGCGAGCACTTTAATTACTTTAGTACTCACCCAGTGACGGCAGATTGAGGACAGATCGGAGGAAGCCTGTTAGTCCGGTTCCTGGCTTGTCCAGGTCCGTCCGGGCTGTGAGCGAGAGAGGTCCCTCTCTCGTCCAACAACATAGGGGACTGCATGTTGTGGTTCAGATATTTTACATTCGGAGCATATGTCCGTCGGTCGGGACGCTCCGTTATATTGACAGTCCGAGAGACTGTCCTTAATGCTTCCTCATCCTCTCAGCAGGGCACACGACCGCACATTGGCTACGCGACCTCGAGTATCCGATCAGTTTCGGCATTCAGTGATTCCACAGCGAATAGGTCGCGCCATCCGGTAGCCAAGGGACACGAGGCCTATACACTCCGTTCGCTCGCATATTGGTAGTATGCACGGGGTAACGATCACGGAGCTTCCAGCGGCAATGCATCGTAAGAACGCTTCTCCTCAGGCCTCAGTGACGGACGTGCTATCCGAGTTAGCACAGTTGTTTCGCAGCATCCCAGCAATTGACAGTTTCTCGGTCGAATCAGGAATTATCCGACGGCGCTGGGTCGGTGCGGTCCGCGGTTGCATCAGGTACGGACGACCGAACGCTTTATAGGGTCCGACAGGATGGCGAAAGGGATTCGAAAGATTTCGAGTTTTCTCTTTAGTAGTATCGGAAGCTGCCTTTCATATCTTCTGGCATTATCTTCCAGTGATTGTTATTTCGGACTTCTTTGCTGCGATCTTGGATAAGAGACTTATAGCGTTATTGGACTCGGATTTTTCGATCGGTTCAGGGACATTGTCCCTGACTTACCGACGCAGTCCAATATTGTCATTACAACATGTGTTTTATTTTTCGACGCTATATATATATATATACAAGCCTGCTACCAAGCATGATAGTTTAGTTTCTTGTCCGCGTTGCTCATTTCTGCCATTTTATCATTTATACGAATAGTTTATTTTGGCAGAGCAGGGCATACCGAGAGTTCATATGTGTCTAGACGGTGTGGTTAAAGACTGGATATATTCTTTTTCGCCGTTTATGTCTTTTCCAATTTCAATGTTGGAAACGACATGATGTATAGTAGACTTAACTTAGACGCTTTATCATACGTAATCCGCCTTACTGAGGAGTTATCATTACGTCTTCAAGAAAAGATTTACGGGATATTATTCTCAATGTAATTTCTTTTGAGGGCAGTAGTTTGTTCACGTATAACTCCGCCCTTCAGTGGCTGATTGGAGTTGGTTAGACGTGACGCAGCCCCAGCGACATCCACACGCATGGATAGTAAGGTTAAGAACTCTCTCAGAGTCGCTTCGTTCTCGGAGGAGCTTCTCTTCGACGGCAACTTTTCGGCAATCCACGAATTGCTCGATTTACACGTTCTCTTGTCTATCTAGTGTTACAAGAGATTCAGACTGGGGCAAACATTCGGTGGTTGACTCAGAGAGTGCCACCGCAGTTGCCAGACCCGAGTGTGGCTGTTATGACGGTTGCCAGTCAAACAGATTGGGATATAATACTGATCCCTACGGATTCGAAGTGCCAGGGTCTTTGGGTTCCGCAGTCTCTTAGCAATCAGTTTTCTTCCGCGGAATAATGTTTTTTAGGCTTGCTTTATGTCATTGCATGAACATTATTCAGAAACGCATGCCCAAATCCTGTTCTGTAATTCGACAGTAGTGGCGTATCTCCGGAACCAGGGAGGCACTCTTTCGTTTCCGTTATTCAATTTAATGGAAAGAATCCGTCTTGGTTATAGTACACCAAGTTCTGTTTTGGTCCGTCATATTCCGGGTCGTCTGATTGTTTTACCGGACTCCCGTTCTCTTACGGGTCGCTTGTTGCTGTCAGAATGAACTCTCAACAAACAAGTATTCAATCAGATTTGCTATCTATGGGAGCGCCCAGTGATGATTTATTTACGACACAGCTTGCTAATCAATTGCAGACGTATGTGTTGGCTTGTCCAGATCTCTGAGCTAATGTTGTTAACGCTCTATTGATCTATAGGACGGAATGATAGGATACGCGTATCCTCCGGCGCTGTTGTTTCAGCAGGTATTGCTAAGATAAACAACCACAATACATTTCTATTGATAGCATCTCTATATTTTTATACTGTACCAATGACCCAGACTTAGCTGGTGCTAACTCCACAAAAACCAGGGCCAAACACAAATTTTGCCCCCCAATCCCCAAAATTTGCATCCAAAACAAAAAGAAATCATGTCCTAAAGGACCTCCATAGTACGACTCTACTGCGCATGCGCAGTGACGCAGTCGTCCCGAAATTGGCGCCAAATATCATTCTTTCTCTGTTTGGCCCTTCATCAGTCAACATCTCACTGATCTTTGTGCTTGTAAATCTCAGTTTAAAGGATGCCAGACACGTAATTCTTGGAGAAAATGTGATTCTAAGGAGGATAGAAGGAGGAGAGGAAAAAAGAAGTGGCAAAAAATAATCAGGGCTGTACTTAAAATTTTTTGTTGAAATTATGTTAAGTTGCCTATTTTCGAGGCAAACGCCTCTTGTTGTCATTCTTGCTAATTGTTGCACTGCTTATTCAGTGTTTCCTCTCCCCTAACCTTCTAAAGTCCCCCCTTGCAATTCTCCCATGCTTTTGGCATATTTTTGAGAAGTTTCATTTCTAAAAATTCCCTGGGAGAGTTGCTTGGTTACAGAATGTTTTCTGTTATTTTCCCCATAGTTACGTTTTCACCCATGGGTGTATAACGTTTGTGTTCTGCATCTTCCATCTGATGTTCTGCAGATTCTCCCCTGGGAGTCTCTGTTTTGCATCAGATAGAGTGTAATTGATGACTGATTCCGGGCCAGTTTTTTCAGTGCCTGGAGTCATGTTTTCTTCTGTGTTTACACTGTTTGTTTTCATTGGCAACAGCCTTTTTTGAGGGGGGCTGTTTGCCTTTGAGGTAGTTTATCTCATTATAAGATACATTTATATTATCCGAAAGTGTCTCATTAATTATTTTATATAATTTTAAAATTTTTGACCACACTTTGCCATCGGATCCATCGGGGCTCAACGTTACTTTTCAGCAACTTGGGCTTCTTTGAAAAAATATTTTTTCAAAATTATTTTGTTTTGCAATTGTTTTTTCATTTATTAATGGATCATGTTATTATGTATCTTTGTGTCAGGGGTTTTTGCGAGTAACTAGGACTTATTGTTCTTTCACAATGAAGGGAACTTGTTCAAATTGTTATAGGAAGAAATCTTCCTCTGACTTTCATGATTATTGCATTAATTGTAGTCAGTGTTCTCGCATTAATCCCTGTCCTGTATGTGAACATTGGGATGAGAAACATTGGAAACGTGTGTCACGATATGTTGTTTCTGGAGAAAGAGCGATGCCGGCTCTTTCTCCACAAGGTCACTCTACTCTCTCAGTTTCTATTTAAGAGGAACCAGAACAGGGTGATGTTTCCATGTTATCTTCTTCAAGTGTGCGTCCGTCGTCACAATTAAATACAGAGCTAGCGGCAAAAGTGCTCATGGAGATTAGACAAATGTCGTCCGCTAGCTCGCCCGGTGTAGCGTCCATTCACCGAATGGTTCGGCAGCCGGGTTCGTCCGATGCGGTCCAAGAGGAAATTTTGGGTGATGCGAGCACTATAAAAATAATAGATGCACACCCAGTGACGGCGGATAGTGAACGAGAACGGAGGAAGCCTTTTAGTCTGGTTCCTAGCTCGTCCAGGTCCAGCCGGGCCGCGAGCGAGAGAGGCCCCTCTCTCGTACAACAACATCTGGGACCAGATGTTGTGGTACAAAATGTGTCTTTAGCGGAGCATACGTCCGTCGCTCGGGACGCTCCGTTGTATAAGCAGTCCGCAGAGACTGTTAAGGCTTCCTCTTCTCGTCGGCGCACACGACCGCACCTTGGCTGCGTGACCTCCGATATTTTGCCAGCTTCGCCGATGAAGGATTCTTCGGCGACCAGGTCACACCATCCGGCAGCCAGGGATTCGAGACCGATGGACTCCGGACGTTCGCATAGGAAAAGTATGCGGGAGCCATCTGATGCGGAGCTGCCCTCGGCGAAGCAGCGAAAGACCGCTCCTCCGCAGGTCTCAACGTCGGACATTCTAGTGCAGATAGCACAGCTTATCGCAGCATCCCAGCAGCCGACAGAAACGGTGTCGGATCGAGAATTATCCGACGGCGCTGGGTCGGTACGCTCCGCCGAAGCATCGGGGGCGGACGACCGGGAACATCGGGAGGTCCGACCGGATGGTGAAAGGGATACGGATGAATTGGAGCTATCCCTTTCGGAACAACACAAAGCTGCCGTGGACTTCATCCGGCACTTTCTTCCTCAAGTTGTTCCGTCGGGCCAGACTGCTGCGCTTCCGGACAGGAGAATTATAGCGTCATTGGACTCTGATTTTTTCGAGCGGTTCAGGGACATCGCTCCCGAGTTTCCGTCGCAGTCCAATAATGTTGCAAGAACATTTGAATTATTGAACGACGCTATTTTTAAACTTGCTTCCAGGACGGGGAAAGCAGGCTTCTTGTCCGCAAATACTCTCAACCTGCCTTTCATTAATGCAAGGAATAAATTCGACACGGCAGGTCAGGGTATACCGAGAGTTCCTCTGCGTATGGACGACGAGGCGGAAGACTTAGAGCTATCATTACCGTCGTCAGCTTCTATTCCAACCGCAGTGTTGGAAACAGCTATTGCGTCTAACAGAGCCAATTTAGATGCCTTATCTTACGCAGATCACCTTACTAAGGCGTTATCACTGCGTCTTCAAGGGGAAGAGTTTCAGGATATACAATCCTCCTTAAGACTTCTTTCAAGGGCAGTAGCTTATTCCACGTGTAACTCCGCCCTTTCAGTGCCAAATCTGGAGTTGGTTAGACGTGACGCAGCCCTGTCTACATCCACACTAGTGGATTCTAAGGTGAAGAACTCTCTTAGAGTCGCTTCGGTCTCAGGAGATCTTCTCTTTGACGGCAAGCTTTCCGCTATTTATGATAATATTAAAAAGAAAGCTAGTGATTCTCTGTTGTTTAGATCCGCTCCTAAAAGGTCGGATACAGCAGACACGAATAAGGTGGGCACTTCTGGGTCTTATCCGCCCAAGAGAGGTTCCTATAGAGGTTCCGGTGCGTCCTCTAGCTCTTATTCGAGAGACCGTCAGGATAGTGACTCTCGTTCGGGACGTCCTTCAGGCCGGGATAATCGGTCGGACGCCCCGAGGTCGACGAGGCGAGGTGCGGGTCGTGGAAGGCGTGGTTTCTCCTACCGCAGGCCTCGCAGATCCAGGAGGTGATGGCTCAAACCTCTATCGCGTTCCGGTTGGCGGAAGGTTGTCGAGTTTTTCTCAAGAGTGGGCGTCGATTACGGACGACCCGTGGGTGAGAGGAGTGACTTCGGAAGGTCTAAAGATATCCTTCAAACGAAAGCCTCCATTAACTCGAAGTCCAAAGTGGACTCATCTTCCGTCAAACCCTCAGAAAAGAGACGCTCTGCTATCAGAGGTGTAGTCTCTTTTAATGAAGAACGCGGTAGAGGTCGTAGAAAACCAGGAATCGCTGGGATTCTACAGCCATCTGTTTCTGGTTCCGAAACCAGACGGCTCGTTCCGTCCAGTCATAGATTTGAGCTGGATAAACAAGCTGATCGTCGCTCCGAAGTTTTATATGGAGACGATTCGATCGGTCAGAGCGAGTATTCGGGTGAACGATTATGCAACGAGCATAGATCTCAAAGATGCGTACTTTCACGTCATGGTACATCCGACATTCCGAAAGTATCTACGCTTCGCAGTCCTAGGAGTGGTGTATCAGTTCCGGGCCATGTGTTTCGGATTGAATCTAGCACCCTGGGCTTTCACTCGGGTAATGAACTCGGTAATGATCTACTTCCGAGCTCATTCGTCTGCGGTAACGTCGGCCTACCTGGACGACATTCTTCAGAGGTACGGCAACGAGTTAACGCTTCAGAACGATGTTCAGAATCTTCTTCTATTGCTCCGACGTCTCGGTTTCATAGTAAACGAGGAGAAGTCGGATCTGGTGCCGTCCAAGTCATTCACTCATCTGGGAATGAGCTTCGAGACGCACAACAATCTCGTTCGTCTGCCGTTAACCAGAGCGAAATTAGTCAGTTGTTACGCTCGCTATTGTCTGAATACAGACAAAGTCACGGCGAGAGAATTTATGAGACTGATAGGTCTGTGCGGAGCCGCCGCGGATCTCATTCCGATGGGACGGCTACGCACACGGCCTCTTCAAATTTTCCTGACTCAGAATTGGAGTGTGAAAATTCATTCGCTCGATGTAGACGTTCTCTTGTCAGATCAAGTGAAACAAGAGATTCAGACTTGGGCAAACATTCAGTGGTTAACTCAAGGAGTTCCGCTGCAGTTGCCGGATCCGAGTTTTACCATTATGACGGATGCCAGTCAAACAGGTTGGGGTGCATCATTAATCCCAACGGATTCGAGATGCCAGGGTCTTTGGGATCCGCAATTCCTGTGCAAGCACATAAACATCAAGGAAATGATGTCAATCTGGCTTGCGTTACGTCACTGGATGGACATTATTCACGATGCTCATGTCCAAATCCTATCCGACAATACGACAGTAGTGGCGTATATACGGAATCAGGGAGGCACTCATTCAGTTCCGTTGTTCAATCTAACGGAAAGAATTTTTCTGTTTGCGTTGGAACATCACGTTCTTCTTTCGGTCCGTCACATACCGGGTCGTCTGAATGTGCTAGCAGACTCCCTTTCACGAAAGGGTCGCTTGTTGCCATCGGAGTGGACTCTCAACAAACAAGTATTCAATCAGATTTGCTACCAATGGGAACGGCCAATGATAGACTTATTTGCGACACATCTCAACAATCAGTTGCAGACGTATGTGTCCCCGTGTCCGGATCCAAGAGCATTTGCAGTAGACGCTCTATCGATCCCTTGGGACGGAATGATAGGATATGCGTATCCTCCAGCGCCGTTAATTCAACAAGTATTGCTAAAGATAAAACAATCTCAATGCAAGATTCTGTTGGTAGCATCTCTGTCGCCACAGAGACCGTGGATAAATCTACTCAGGTGTCTGTTGTGGGACCTACCGCGGAAGCTCCCTCCACGAGAGGATCTTCTTTGGCAGGGGAAATCGCGCCAACTCCATCACAACCCGCAAGGTCTCAACCTTCACGTTTTTCCGTTGTGCGGTCCTTCTTGCATGGCAAGCACTTTACAGGACGAGCAGTGGACGCGATTTCTAACTGTAGGAGGACCTCCTCTTCGCTAAACTATGCGGCTAAGTGGAAGGTTTTCCGTCGTTGGTGTAGGGATCATTCTGTTGATATATTTGATCCCTCTATACCAGACATTGCTAACTTTCTAGTATACTTGTTTGACGAAATCAAACTGCAGCCTGTTACTATAAAGGGTTATAGATCTATGTTATCTGATATCTATGCATATCATGATAGTTTACAAATTGGATCTAATGTCTCTTTATCGAAATTGGTTAGAAACTTTTCGATAAATAGACCCAGAACTCTTAGATTAATTCCTAAGTGGAATTTAGCTTGGGTTCTCCTTAAATTGAAGGAAAAGCCATTTGAACCTCTTGGGACAGTAGATTTCAAATTCTTATCTTATAAGACAGCTTTTCTCTTAGCTTTCTCTTCTGCCAGAAGAGTCAGTGAGCTTCATGCACTATCGGTGGATGATTCTCATTATCGTAGTGTTGGGAACACTATCACCTTCACTACTAATGTCGGTTTTTTAGCTAAGAATCAGGCTCCTAATAAATATCCGGAACCTATTGTTATTAAGGCTCTTCCGTCTTCAGACGGGCGTAGGCCTTTACTCTGTCCTGTTAGAGCACTACGTATCTATAAACAGAGATCTCAGTTCATCAGAAAGGGACGGAAACGTTTCTTTCTGTCTTTGATGCCTAATAGAAAGGACATTTCAGTCCATTCTATTGCTAGATGGATTCAGTTAACTATCCGTACTGCGTATGAAGATTTATCTTCTTCTCAGCAGTCTGTGCTTAAGATTTCTGCTCATGAAGTAAGAGCTCTTTATACTTCCTGGGCTTATGCTAATAGTGTTGCTATTACAGATTTAATGAAGGCTGCTTATTGGTCTCAGCCATCCACATTTACTAATTTTTATCTCAGAAATATTGAGTCCATTTCTGGAGACCTGCATTGTTTAGGTCCGTTATCTGTTGCTCAGAATGTCGTCCACTAAACAGTTGCAACTATAGTTATGCAGGCTTTCTGTTCCGGCAGTGACTCCGTCCGGCTGCCCTCTTCGCTCTGGGCTATTTGACCCAGGGCAAGGGGAAGGGGGGGGGGGGGGCGGGTGTTCCCTTAGGTCACCTGCTTTATAGTGAAAAGCAAGGGAATGCCTCCTCCAAGACAGTATTTCTGAGTCGCTTCCGGGATGGTTTTAAAGTGTAATATTAATGTTTAATTTCATTCATGTCTTATTTTTAAAGTGTAGCTCGGTGTGAAGCATTTGTATATGTCAAGTGTCAAACGGGCTTTAATATACAATACTCGGACACTTTTAAATGATTATAAAGAGTCTCAATTCTCTGGACTACTTTATTTATTGGCTTGCTTTAAAAATAATTAGTATAAGGGTTATACTGGATGTTAATAGAGAACATGAATGTTATTGTGCTCAATTATTAAGGGTAGTGTATCTTTCTAATTTAAATATTAAATAAGAAAGATACATGTAAAGCCTAATACTCCTTTTCTCCTTAAGGGGTTACCTCTTTATTTTATAATTGAGCTTATTGGATTTTCCTCTATGTCCTAGGCCCTCCAGCCTGTTTACTATTCAGCTAAGTCTGGGTCATTGGTACAGTATAAAAATGTTAAAAAATTTATAGTAATTTATATATTTTTTATACTTACCAATGAACCAGACGGGGATGGCCCTCCCTGAGTTGGGAACTCTTGCCTCCCCTCTGAGTACATAGCGCTGACCAGGCACTGCCAGTAAGAATGATATTTGGCGCCAATTTCGGGACGACTGCGTCACTGCGTCACTGTCTGGGTCATTGGTACAGTATAAAAATGTTAAAAAATTTATAGTAATTTATATATTTTTTATACTTACCAATGACCCAGACGGGGATGGCCCTCCCTGAGTTGGGAACTCTTGCCTCCCCTCTGAGTACATAGCGCTGACCAGGCACTGCCAGTAAGAATGATATTTGGCGCCAATTTCGGGACGACTGCGTCACTGCGCATGCGCAGTAGAGTCGTACTATGGAGGTCCTTTAGGACATGATTTCTTTTTGTTTTGGATGCAAATTTTGGGGATTGGGGGGCAAAATTTGTGTTTGGCCCTGGTTTTTGTGGAGTTAGCACCAGCTAAGTCTGGGTCATTGGTAAGTATAAAAAATATATAAATTACTATAAATTTTTTAACTTTCACAGAGATCATGGGTAATTTACTCTCTTGTCTACTGTGGGTCTTAACGTGAAATCTTCCTCTATGTGAGGATCTTTTTTCACTGGGTAAATCGTGTCATCTTTATCACAACACGCAAGGTCGCAACCTTCATGTATTCTGTTGTGTGGTCCGTATTGCATTGTAAGCACTGTACTGGACGAGCTTTGGACGCGATTTCTTACTATAGGAGATCCTCTTCTTCGCTATTCTATGCGGCTAAAGTGGAGGCTCTTCCGTCGTTGGTGTAGGGATCATTATGTTCATATTGTTGATCCCTCCATACTACTCATTGCAATTTTTTAGTATACTTGTTTCACAAGATCTACTGCAGCCTGTTATTATTAAGGTTATAGGTTTATGTTACCTCATACCTATGCACTCTACGATAGTTTACAATTGAGTCTTTTGTCTCTTTATCTAAGTCAGTTAGTAACTTTTTGATAAATAGACTTAGAATCTTTAGATTAAATTCCTATATGGATTTTAACTTCGGTTCTTATTTAGCTAAGTAATCATTTGAGCCTCTGGAAACAGTAGTTTTCAAATTCTGACCTTTTAGACAGTAATTCTGTTGGTTTCTCTTTTACTGTAGAGTCAGTGAGTTTCCTGCACTATCGATGGATGATTTTCACTTTCGTAGTTTCGGAATCACTACTTCCGTTACTATTTAGGTTGGATTTTTGCATAAGAGTTAGGCTCCTATTATCCGGAACCTATTATTTTTAAGGTCCTTCCGTCTTCGTATGGGCATAGGCCTTTACTCTTTCCGGGTACAGTTTATGTATTTATAAACAGATATCTGTTTATTACTATGGGCGTAAGCTTCTTCTGTCTTTGATGCCTAGTAGAAGGACGTTACGCTCCATTTTATTGTTAATGGATTCTATTAACTATCGGAACTGCTTATAGTATATCATTGACTTAGCAGTTGTGCTTAAGATTTCGGCTCATGAAGTAAGAGTTCTTCTACTTCTTGGGCTTACATTAATAGTGTCGCTATTATAGATTTTTGAAGGCCGCTCATTGCGCTCAGCCATCCACGTTCATGAATTTTATCTCAGAAATATCGAGTCCATTTCTGGAGGCCTCTATTGTTAGGTCTATTATCTACTGCTCAGAATGTCATTCACTTAACAGTTGCTACTATAGCTAGGTAGGCTGTCTGTTTCGGCAGTGTCTCCGTTCTGCTGCCCTCTTCGCTCTGGGCTATTTGACCCAGGGCAAGAAAAAGGGGGGGGGGGGGGAGGGTGTTCCCTTGGGTCACCTGTTTTACTATGAAAACAAGGGGATGCCTCCTCCGGAGTTAGTAATTCTGAGCTGTTATTGGGATGGTTGTTTAGTGAGAAGTTTAGGTTTTTAAAATTCATTCAAGTCTTAGTTTTTAAAGTATAGCTTTTGAATATTGCATATGTCAACGGACATGATTATGCAATCCTCAGACACTTTTAGGAGTATAAGAGTCTCTATTCTCTAGACTTACTTTATTTATTGGCTTACTTTAAAAATTATTAGTATAAGGATTATATTGGATATTAATAGAGTACATGGATGTATGAAGCTCAATTTTGGAAGGTGTTGTATCTTTCTAATTTATCATAAATAAGAAAGATACATGTAAGGCCTATTACTTCTTTTTCCCTACAGGGGATGACTCTATTTTATTTTATTGAGCGTATTCCATTTTGCTCTTGGCTCTCCAGCCTTTTTACTATTCAGCTATGTCTGGGTCATTGGTACAGTATAAAAATGTTAAAAAATTTATAGTAATTTCTATATTTTTTATACTTACCAATGACCCAGATGGGGATGGCCCTCCCAGGAGTTGGGAACTCTTGCCTCCCCGTTGAGTACTGAGTACATAGCGCTTACCAGGCACTGGTTATTAGAATGATTAATGGCGCCAATTTCGGAACGTCCTTGACACTGCGCATGCGCAGTAGGGGCGAAGTGTGGAGGGCCTTCAGGACATGTTTTCTTTGGTTTTAGATGCAAATTTTGGGGTTTGGGGGGCAAAATTTGTGTTTGGCCCTATATTTTAAGAGTTAGCACCAGCTATGTCTGGGTCATTGGTAAGTATAAAAAATATAGAAATTACTATAAATTTTTTAACTTTCTGAAAGTTTGATTTCAATTATCTTTTACAGACTATCAAAGCATTTCTTCCAAACATGATGAGAAGAAACCATGGCCATATAGTGGCAATGTCATCTATGATTGGTTTAATTGGACTGAAAGGTGCTATAGAGTATTGTACATCTAAATTCTCAATTGGAGGGCTTACAGAAAGCTTGAGACATGAATTGAGAATGTCAGGACATAATGGCATAAAGTTGACATGCGTACATCCATTCCAGATTGACAATGATATGTTTGCTGGTGTTAAAACTAGGCAAGTATAAAATGAATATTATCGGAGACTTGACAATGTTTCAAAAATTTGTGGAGAAGAGTTGTGTTAGATCTTTGTAAGTTTTTCAGTGCTTTTTTTCTGAGGTGCTCTATTGTACCTATGATCCACCTCATTTGCATCTGATGTACACTCTTTGTCACGATCCTAAATTATTATACAGTAGAACCTGTCTTGAGAGACCACCCTTTTTGCCATACAAAAGAGGTCTCTCAAGACAGATGGTCTCCCATGACAGGTCCATTACAGAGTAAAACAACCAATCCATGCAATACGGCTGTGGTCTCTCAAGCAGGTGGTCTCTCAATACAGTAGTCTCTCAGGTTTTACTGGACCCCAGTTCTCGGAGAGATGGGGGGGGGGGGGGGGGGGGGGGGGGGTGAGGGGGGTGCGTCTGTACCCATCCATCCAGATTCATTTCCCAGCAGTGAGTGGATGGAATTCAACAAAATTTGGTATGCAGAAACAGGGCTGCTGATTTGAGGCAACCGGCTGTTTGGATCACATGGAGGTTACCTGCAATAAAAAACATGCGAACAAAAAACAGGTTGCACCAAATTGTCGCAAGGTTACCAGGGTTCTTGCAGGCTTTGAAAAGCCTTAAATTTTAAAATCAATTTTCAAGGTCTGAAAAGTCATTGAATTTCCCCAAAACTCCAAAAGTGGCCTGGAAAATCCTTGAAAACAATCTTTCAAAATATAAAAACCATCTAAATATTCCTGTGATTATCCTACAACTTATTTCCACTGGTAGGTACTGTACTCTCAGTTTTAGTCGATAACCTTGCAAAAAAACCTTGAATTTTACTTCCATGAAGCCTTGAAAAACCTTAAATATGGTATGAGCCTGGAATCCACTTACTAATTAGCTGCAGGAACCCTGGTCACGCGAAATTTTCGACAAGCTGAATGATCTAGTACAAATGAATGGTGGAATGATGTTGAGCATCAACCAATCACCAGCTGCACAGGTGTTTGCATCTGCAGAGCTTGCATTTTAGAATCGTAACCAGGCTGATTGATAGGCCTGGTGAAGTGGTCGACAAGGCTGATTTTTCTTCACTGGGGCTGATTTATTTTTTTACACTTGCATGTGCATATTATGTTGATATTTCATGTATATTGTGTTATTTGATGATTTGTTATGAATAAAGATTAATAATTCCAACCTAATTGTCTTTTATTAATTTGCTATCGGCTATTAACCAAGCAATATTAATACCATGCTGATCCGTGTCTTGCGTCTTGGCACATATTCCTGATGTATGGCTTTTCCCACCATATGTATAAAACTTGTGCTAGGCAATCAAACAGTAATCGCAATGGAATGTGGTAAAACCAAAATATGGTTTGTAAGGTCAGTATCAACCCGTTTCTCCACTTATTTTCACCAAACCCACCCCTCGTGTTTTGTACGCTCATCTGCGATCGTCTTTTAGTACATCCCTGGTGGAAGTAAACGAATAAACCCAGAATCGCCCGATCGATTAGTCCCATTGCCGGATGTTATTTTGTTTTACTGATCAAAATGCAAGCCCTGCATCTGCCTGAAGTACAGCTGCTCTGTTGGCCAATTATTTTTTCAGTTAGATGTAAACACGTATGCTGATGATTGGTTGATGCTCAACATCATTTTAAATTGTTGATCATCTTAAATGGTAGAGTGCTAAGTTAATTTTGATCATCCAGATTTGTCCACGTCTTTTTGCCTTGTTGCAATTTATGGGAGAGTGCCTGGTGGCCATAAATTGTAATAAGGCAAATCCCCACAGACTAAATACTTTCAATTCAAAAATAATATGAAGCACATCCACAGAATATGAAGCCATGTAGTTGTGGCACCTGCACTTCAGACTAAAGCCCAAATATGGGCTTCCAGCACTCGACCAGTTAATTTTAGCATAGATACAAAATCCGGAAATGCAATAATTTATGTCTCTGCCACAAATAGTGATTATGGATGCCATACTCTTCTGCAGCATGCTGACCCATACCAAGATTAGGCTATAATTGCAACTAATTTGTATCTGAAATGCTGCAACATAGCCTCATTATTGTTCCTAAGGATTCATCTCTATTCATTAGGATATTGCCCACAGGAGCAATTACTTGGCAATGATACAACAGTTCATATACAGTGGAGCCCACTTAATTGGATATCTCTTAATTGTATATCCCTGTTAATTGAATATAATTTCCCAACACAGAACCATTTACCATACCTCCAGTACAAATTTGACCTGTTAATTGAATACAGGTTATAGAAGAAACTCCTGTTAATTGAATAAAAATCTTGTAACCTGTCGAGAAATTACCCTGACCCTACCCAGTTTTCCTTTGTTTATAGACCTATTTGGCCTCAGTACATCTAATACAGGGATTTAATCTGTTATATCTTGTTTGACAGAGCTCTGTCAAACAAGATATAATAGATCAAATGCTAAGTTTATTTTTAGAATACAGGAAAGTGACACAATCCCTGTTAACTGAATAATTTTCATTGGCAAAATGGCTATTCAATTAACAGGGTTCCACTGTATCAGCATAATTGCAATACAAATATTTTTAGGTTACCTAATGGGTTACCTGGATCAAGTACAGGGGAATGAACGATAAGTTACCAATGCTTAGACTAGGTGAACGATAAATGGGTTACACAACATTTTGAAAACAGCAGGCCTGCCACACCCAGGCCTGCCTGAGCATAAAGCCCAGGTAGGCTTGAGGTGTGGCATAGAAATTATTAGATATATCTTACTTCAGATACTTTTGGAACATGAGAATAGGCAGGCTTGAGGAAAGGCGTAATGTTACAGAGGCATGTAGTAAAAGAGACACTGTGATGTTGGTGTCTAGAATTGGATGCAAAAGAGACAAATCCAAGAATTTTTGGTATCTGGACAAAATACCCTTGGACAAAATACCCTTAGGACATAATACCCTAAAAAAAATACCCTTAGGACATAATACCCTCAGTGGGTAGGACAAAATACCCTCGGACAAAATACCCTCAGACCAAATGTATATAAAGTTGGATTTTTGGTGTGTGTGTGGGGGGGGGGGGGGGGGGGGGGGGGGGGGGGGGGGGGGGGGGGGGGGGGGTAATTGCATCTAAGGCACTAGCCGGTGTTTCAAGTACCAATATTTTTAATTTTTTTTATTAACCCTTTACCTAATGTAACGGCTAAAACCCGCCATTGCTATTCTCAAAAATCGCCAATTAATTTTCACTGCTTTTTCATTTTTTGTCTCAAAAACATAGGTTATGACCCCTCGTTGGAATGAGCTCGTTCCAACGAGGGGTCATAACCTAAGTTTTTGAGACAAAAATTAGTTATTCAAGAATATTTTTGAAAGTGTCGTCTGCTTTTCAGGTTAGGTGAAGGGTTAAACTAAATAGATATGAAGCACAATACCAATGGCAGATGGCAATTGAATATGAAGAACAATATAAATGGCAGATAGCACAGAACATGAAACAAATATGAGGGTATTTTGTCCGAGGGTATTTTGTCCTACCCATTGAGGGTATTATGTCCTAAGGGTATTTTTTTAGGGTATTATGTCCTAAGGGTATTTTGTCCGAGGGTATTTTATCCTACAATCGAATTTTTCGGGGTCACCTGTTTTTCATTTGAGGATATCCCCAAATAAATTGAGATGTCTAAATGCAGTTGATTAGACCACTTCATGCATTTTGATGTGCTTTTTGTCTCCTGACAAAACGTTTTGTTGGAGGACTATTGTAATCAGCTGTATCTGTCCATGCGTGGGTCCATGTATCCATGCGTCCATCCATCAAGAGTGGTAACTAAAGCTTGCATCATCGAATCGAATCAATCGAATCAAAACCAAATTTGGTGTATATGCCCCTTACCCCAATGATTAGGTGATTTCTGCATAAAAGCCTGAAATAGGCCTTTAAAGGTTAAAAGCTAAGGGTGTCTTGAAATTTTGACCAAAACAATTTACAAAAGCTGTGAACATTTTCTCTTTCTTTGTAGGTTTCCTTCTTTATTTCCTCCAATCAAAGAAGACTATGTTTGCAAGAAATCAGTGGAAGCAATATTAAGAAATCAAGAGATGCTAATTCTTCCAAGACTCTTTTATTTATCATATATTGTTGGCATGTGCGTATTTAGCTTACTCAGTATCAAAGCTTTCAGAATAATGTGACAACTCTTAATTTCTTTGATAAGCGCAAGTCAGAAAATAAGCAGACTGTCTTCTGCAAAATGAGATCCACAGAGGGTGAATTTAGTGATGCTACCCTGCACAGCAGGGTAGCATCACTAAATTTACCCTCTGTGAACCTCAGTCTGCATCAGGGTCTCAAAACTAAAGAGAAAGAGGTACCCAGAGGATAAATTGATCCACTGGATGAGATATCCTCAGCAAATTAACCCTCTGGGGACCTCATCCTGCAAATGACAGATTGCTTAATTTCAGGCCTGGATAAGCGGAAAGATACAATTTTCCTTCTGTTCTCATAATTCTCAGACAAATTCTGAAATAATGAAGATCTGTCAAATGAGATATAATATATTAACCCTTTACCCAACGAATCGGCCGCATCCGCCCGCGTAATATGCAAATTCAGCAGTCGAAAAAATATTATATTTTTATACTGTACCAATGACCCAGACATAGCTGGTGCTAACTCTTAAAATATAGGGCCAAACACAACTTTTGCCCCCCAATCCCCAAAATTTGCATCTAAAACCAAAGAAAACATGTCCTGAAAGGCCCTCCACCCTTCGCCTCTACTGCGCATGCGCAGTGTCAAGGACGTTCCGAAATTGGCGCCATTAATCATTCTAAGTTTGGCCCTTCATCAGTTAACATCTGACTGATCTTTGTGCTTGTAAATCTCAGTTTAAATGATGCCAGACACATAAATATTAGTGAAATGGTGATTCTAAGGAGGATAGAGAAGGAGGAGAGGAAAAAAATGTGTGACAGAATATTATCAGGGCTGTAACTTAAAATTTTTTAATGAAATTATGTTAAGTTACCTATTTTCGAGGCAGCAGCCATTTTGTTGTCATTCTGATTAATTAGTTACACTGTTTTTTAAGTGTTTTCCTCTCTCCCTGTCCTTTAAGTCCCCCCTTGCTATTCTCCCATGCTTTTGGCATAGTTTTTGTAATTATTATTACTAAATTTTCTTGGGAGTATTAGCTGAATAACAGAATGAATTCTGTTTCTTTCCCCATGTTTACGTCTTCACCTACGGGTGGTTAGGCATTGTGTTCTGCATCTACCATCTGATGTTCTGCAGTTTCTTCCCTGGAAGTCTCTGTTTTGCATCAGATAGTGTATTTTTGGTAACTGATTTCGGGCATGGGTGCCTGGAGTCTTATTTTAGTGTTTTTACACTCATTGTTTACATTTTCAACAGCCCTCTGTGTGAGGGGGGGATTTCTGGAAAATAATATCTTGATGTTAATTTAATCATAACTAGATACATTATTATTGTTCGTAAGTGTTGAATAAATTGTTTAAAATATTTTTAAAATTTTTGTCCACACTTAGGCTTGGGATCCATTGGGACTCAACGTTACTTTTCAGAAACTTGGGCTGTTCAGAAAAAATATTTTTTCAAAATATTTTGATTTCAATTATTTTTTCTATATTAATGGATCATATTATTATTATGTATTTTTATTGCCAGGGGTTAGTGCGAGTACCAGGACTTGTTTTCTTTTCACATTGAAAGGATATTGATCAATTGTAATAAGAGGAAGTCTTCCTCTGACTTTTATAATCATTCTATATGTGGTCAGTGTACTCGCATTAACTCCTGTTCTGTATCGTATGATTTCGATGACAATATGGGAAGCGTATGTCACGGTATGTTATTGGGGAATTGGACACTCCGGTCCTTTCCCCGCAGGGTCACTCTACTTTATCAATTTCTATTTCAGACGATCAAGATTAGGGTGATGTATCTGTGATGTCTTCCAACAGTGTGCCTCCGTCGTCACATTTAATGAAGGGCTAGCGGAAAAGTGCTCATGTAAATACGCCAATTGCCTAAGAGGACCCTAGTAGGTTCGACGGCCTTTGACGTCCGCTAGCTCGCCCGGTGTAGCGTCCATTCACCGAATGGTTCGGCAGCCGGGTTCGTCCGTTGTGGTCTAGAAGGAATTTTGGGGTGATGCGAGCACTATAAATCAACCTAATGCACACCCAGTGACGGCGGATCAGAGGGAGAACGGAGGAAGCCTTTTAGTCCGGTTCATAGCTCGTTCCGGTCCATCCGGACGGCAAGCGAGAGAGGCCCCTCTCTCGTTCAACAACATCTGGCCCCAGATGTTGTGGTACAAAATGTTTCGCATTCGGAGCATACGTCCGTCGCTCGGGACGCTCCGACATATAGTCAGTCCGGAGTAGACTGTCAATAAGGCTTCCTCATTCTCATAGTTGCGCACACGACCGCTCTTGGCTACGTGACCACGGATGTCCAGTCAGCTTCGCCAGTCAGAGATTCATCGGCGACTAGGTCACACCATCCGGTAGCCAGGGACACGAGGCCTGCAGACTCCGGACGTTCGCATAGGAAGTGTGCGGGAGTCAACGTACACGGAGCTTCCGGCGGCAATGCATCGTAAGACCGCTACTGCACAGGCCTTGGGAACGGACGTGCTTTCCTAAATAGCACAGTTTATCGCAGCATCCCAGCATCAACTGAATCTGTCGCATATTTTTTATCCGACGATGCTGGGTCGGGACGCTTCGCGGAAGCGGGTACGGACGTCTGAAAATTTCATCCGGTCCGACGGGATACCGAAAGGGATTTGGAGGATTCAAGCTTTCCCTTTCGGAACAACATATGCTGTTGTGTATGTCATCTGACTTGGTCTTCTACAGCTTCTTTCGTCGGACCAGAATGCTGCGATGCCTGATAAGAAACTGATAGCGTCGGTGGACTTAGAAATTTTTGGTTCGGTTCAGGGACATCGTCCCTCAGTTCCGACATAGTCCAATAATGTCACGCAAACTTTCGAATTATTGAACGACGCTATATATATTATTATTATATGCTTGCTATAACCAAGCATTTCTGGTTTCTTGTTCGCAAAGTTACGGAGATGTCTTTCAAAAGTGTGCCTCTGTCGTCATAGTTAATGAAGAGCTAGCGGCAATAAGTGCTCATGGAATATGTCTATCGCCTACGGAGTGACATTCGCTAGCTCACCCGGTGTAGCGTACATTCATCGAATGGTTCGGCTGCCGGGTTCGTCCGTTGCGGTCTAGGAAGGAGATTTGGGTGATGCAAGCACTTTAATTACTTTAGTACTCACCCAGTGACGGCAGATTGAGGACAGATCGGAGGAAGCCTGTTAGTCCGGTTCCTGGCTTGTCCAGGTCCGTCCGGGCTGTGAGCGAGAGAGGTCCCTCTCTCGTCCAACAACATAGGGGACCGCATGTTGTGGTTCAGATATTTTACTTTCGGAGCATACGTCTGTCGGTCGGGACGCTCCGTTATATTGACAGTCCGAGAGACTGTCCTTAATGCTTCCTCATCCTCACAGCAGGGCACACGACCGCACATTGGCTACGTGACCTCGAGTATCCGATCAGTTTCGTCATTCAGTGATTCCACGGCGAATAGGTCGCGCCATCCGGTAGCCAAGGGACACAAGGCCTATACACTCCGTTCGCTCGCATATTGGTAGTATGCACGGGGTAACGATCACGGAGCTTCCAGCGGCAATGCATTGTAGGACCGCTTCTCCTCAGGCCTCAGTGACGGGTGTGCTATCCGAGTTAGCACAGTTGTTTCGCAGCATCCCAGTGATTGACAGTTTCTTGGTCGAATCAGGAATTATCCGACGGCGCTGGGTCGGTGCGGTCCGCGGTTGCATCAGGTACGGACGACCGAACGCTTTATAGGGTCCGACAGGATGGCGAAAGGGATTCGAAAGATTTCGAGTTTTCCCTTTAGTAGTATCGGAAGCTGCCTTTCATATCTTTTGGCATTATCTTCCAGTGATTGTTATTTCAGACTTCATTGCTGCGATCTTGGATAAGAGACTTATAGCGTCATTGGACTCGGATTTTTCGATCGGTTCAGGGACATTGTCCCTGACTTACCGACGCAGTCCAATAATGTCATTACAACATGTGTTTTATTTTTCGACGCTATATATGCATACAAGCCTGCTACCAAGCATGATAATTTAGTTTCTTGTCCGCGTTGCTCATTTCTGCCGTTTTATCATTTATACGAATAGTTTATTTTGGCAGAGCAGGGCATACCGAGAGTTCATATGCGTCTAGACGGTGTGGTTAAAGACTGGAAATATTCTTTTTCGCCGTTTATGTCTTTTCCAACTTCAATGTTGGAAACGACATTATGTATAGTAGACTTAACTTAGACGCTTTATCATACGTAATCCGCCTTACTGAGGCGTTATCATTACGTTTTCAAGAAAAGATTTACGGGATATTATTCTCAATGTAATTTCTTTTGAGGGCAGTAGTTTGTTCACGTATAACGCCGCCCTTCAGTGGCTGATTGGAGTTGGTTAGACGTGACACAGCCCTAGCTACATCCATACGCGTGGATAGTTAGGTTAAGAACTCTCTCAAGAGTCGCTTCGTTCTCGGAGGAGCTTCTCTTCGACGGCAACTTTTCGGCAATCCATGAATTGCTCAGTTTACACGTTCTCTTGTCTATCTAGGGTTACAAGAGATTCAGACTGGGGCAAACATTCGGTGGTTGACTCAGAGAGTGCCACCGCAGTTGCCGGACCCGAGTGTGGCTGTTATGACGGTTGCCAGTCAAACAGATTGGGATATAATACTGATCCCAACGGATTCGAAGTGCCAGGGTCTTTGGGTTCCGCAGTCTCTTAGCATCCAATTTTCTTCCGCGGAATAATGTTTTTTTAGGCTTGCTTTATGTCATTGCATGAACATTATTCAGAAACGCATGCCCAAATCCTGTCCGTTAATTCGACAGTAACCAGGGAGGCACTCTTTCGTTTCCGTTATTCAATTTAATGGAAAGAATCCGTCTGTTGGTTATAGTACACCTAGTTCTGTTTTGGTCCGTCATATTCCGGGTCGTCTGATTGTTTTACCGGACTCCCGTTCACTTACGGGTCGCTTGTTGCTGTCAGAATGGACTCTCAACAAACAAGTATTCAATCAGATTTGCTATCTATGGGAGCGCCCAATGATGATTTATTTACGACACAGCTTGCTAATCAATTGCAGACGTATGTGTTGGCTTGTCCAGATCTCTGAGCTAATGTTGTTAATGCTCTATTGATCTATAGGACGGAATGATAGGATATGCGTATCCTCCGGCGCTGTTGTTTCAGCAGGTATTGCTAAGATAAACAACCACAATACATTTCTGTTGATAGCATCTCTATCTTCACAGAGATCATGGGTAATTTACTCTCTTGTCTACTGTGGGTCTTAACGTGAAATCTTCCTCAATGTGAGGATCTTTTTTCACTGGGTAAATCGTGTCATTTTTATCACAACCCGCAAGGTCGCAACCTTCATGTATTCCATTGTGTGGTCCGTATTGCATTGTAGCATTGTACTGGACGAGCTTTGGATGCGATTTCTTACTATAGGAGATCCTCTTCTTCGCTATTCTATGCGGCTAAAGTGGAGGCTCTTCCGTTGTTGGTGTAGGGATCATTATGTTCATATTGTTGATCCCTCCATACTACTCATTGCAATTTTTTAGTATACTTGTTTCACAAGATCTACTGCAGCCTGTTATTAGTAAGGTTATAGGTTTATGTTACCTCATACCTATGCACTCTACGATAGTTTACGATTGAGTCTTATGTCTCTTTATCTAAGACAGTTAGTAACTTTTTGATATATAGACTTAGAATCTTTAGATTAAATTCCTATATGGATTTTAACTTCGGTTCTTATTTAGCTAAGTAATCATTTGAGCCTCTGGAAACAGTAGTTTTCAAATTCTGACCTTTTAGACAGTAATTCTGTTGGTTTCTCTTTTACTGTAGAGTCAGTGAGTTTCATGCACTATTGATGGATGATTTTCACTTTCGTAGTTTCGGAATCACTACTTCCGTTACTATTTAGGTTGGATTTTTGCATAAGAGTTAGGCTCCTAATATCCGGAACCTATTGTTATTAAGGTCCTTCCGTCTTCGTACGGGCATAGGCCTTTACTCTTTCCGGGTAGAGTTTATATATTTATAAACAGATATCTGTTTATTACTATGGGCGTAAGCTTCTGTCTTTGATGCCTAGTAGAAGGACGTTTCGCTCCATTCTATTGTTAATGGATTCTATTAACTATCGGTACTGCTTATGGTATATCATTGACTTAGCAGTTGTGCTTAAGATTTCGGCTCATGAAGTAAGAGTTCTTCTACATCTTGGGCTTACATTAATAGTGTCGCTATTATAGATTTTTGAAGGCTACTCATTGCGCTCAGCCATCCACATTCATGAATTTTTATCTCAGAAATATCGAGTCCATTTCTGGAGGCCTCTATTGTTAGGTCTATTATCTACTGCTCAGAATGTCATTCACTTAACAGTTGCTACTATAGCTAGGTAGGCTGTCTGTTTCGGCAGTGTCTCCGTTCTTCTGCCCTCTTCGCTCTGGGCTATTTGACCCAGGGCAAGAAAAAGGGGGGTGGGGGGTGGGGAGGGTGTTCCCTTGGGTCACCTGTTTTACTATGAAAACAAGGGGATACCTCCTCCGGAGTTAGTAATTCTGAGCTGTTATTGGGATGGTTATTTAGTGAGAAGTTTATGTTTAAATTCATTCAAGTCTTAGTTTTTAAAGTATAGCTCTTGATTATTGCATATGTCAACGGACATGATTATGCAATCCTCAGACACTTTTAGGACTATAAGAGTCTCTATTCTCTAGACTTACTTTATTTATTGGCTTACTTTAAAAATTATTAGTATAAGGATTATATTGGATATTAATAGAGTACATGGATGTATGAAGCTCAATTTTGGAAGGTGTTGTATCTTTCTAATTTATCTTAAATAAGAAAGATGCATGTAAGGCCTATTACTTCTTTTTCCCTACAGGGGATGACTCTATTTAATATTATTGAGCGTATTCCATTTTGCTCTATGTCCTTGGCCCTCCAGCCTTTTTACTATTCAGCTATGTCTGGGTCATTGGTACAGTATAAAAATGTTAAAAAATTTATAGTAATTTCTATATTTTTTATACTTACCAATGACCCAGACGGGGATGGCCCTCCCAGGAGTTGGGAACTCTTGCCTCCCCGCTGAGTACATAGCGCTTACCAGGCACTGGTTATTAGAATGATTAATGGTGCCAATTTCGGAACGTCCTTGACACTGCGCATGCGCAGTAGAGGCGAAGGGTGGAGGGCCTTTCAGGACATGTTTTCTTTGGTTTTAGATGCAAATTTTGGGGATTGGGGGGCAAAATTTGTGTTTGGCCCTATATTTTAAGAGTTAGCACCAGCTATGTCTGGGTCATTGGTAAGTATAAAAAATATAGAAATTACTATAAATTTTTTAACTTTTCAAAATATTTCAACAAAACCATATCATGTGACCCCTCGTTGGAACGAGCTCATCGAGCTCGTTCCAACGAGGGGTCACATGATATGGTTTTGTTGAAATTGTTTGAAAAATTTGAAAAAATGATATTTAAAATAATAAATTTTGATATCGTCTGTGTTGGGTAAAGGGTTAAATGCTCAGTTTACATCTAGAGTACAGAAAAGTGACCAGATCTCTTGTAATTGAATAATTTTCATTTGCAAAGTGGCTGTTCATTCAAAAGGGTGCCAACTGTTTATGAAAATAAAATACTTTCCTTGACTGAAGTGGCCATTATCAATTGGGGTATTAAAAAGGAGTGTTTTAATTTAACAATCAAACTTTGGCAAATGTTACTAAATCATGATTTAGTATACATTTCTTACAGGCTTTGTTTCATTCCATGACAAAAAAGGTCAAGGCCAAACTTTGGTGGAGAAAAATATTGTGAAATACATATGTATTCTTTCTTGCTGCAGTTATAGATATTCCAGTCAATAAGTATTTAATCACTTTAAAAACATGAAGATATTAACTTAATTTGTAGAACTATCCAGCGTAATCTGAGCACTATGACTGTGGTGAGTCTTCATTAAAATATCAATCAAATTAAGTCTCGAATGAGCAACATTTCCAGCTTTGGTTCACAGAAATGAAGCTTTATGCTAGAGAGGCAGAGGGTCTGCTTAGCAGCCCCATACCCTAAACCAACTTTTTCTCCATTATGTAGTTACCTCTTAATTATAACAAGACTGGTTTTTAGCTCACCGAAGGGAGCTAAACTTATCACTTGCCATCCGTCCGGCATCGTGAACATTTTTCAAACGACTTCTCCTCTGAAACCACTAGGCTGATTTGCTCGAAACTTGTTATGGATGTTCATTACCATATGTCAATTCAAGTTTGTTCAAATGAAATGGACATGAACACTTGGGGCTCCATATGGGGCATAACTCCGATAGCACCCTATGTATATTAGAGAAATTTCTAAAAAATCTTCTTCTCCAGCACAAGTGGGCAAAATCATTTGATATTTGGTATACAGCATAATGGGGTGGATCTGATTCAAGTTTGTTCAAATCGGCCCCCTGGATTCATATTTGGGCTCACTATAGAAGCCCGAATTCGAACTTAGTGCATTTCAGGCAAATTTCTTAAAAAATCTTCTTCTCCAGATCCAGCAGGCAGAATCTTTTGATATTTGGTATGCAACATTGTGGAGTAGATCTGATTCAAGTTTGTTCAAATCGGCCCCCCTGGGTTCATATTTGGGCTTAGTATAGGAGCTCGAATTTGAACTTGGTGCATTTCAGGCAAATTTCTTTAAAAATCTTCTTCTCAACATCCAGAAGGCAGAATATTTTGATATTTAGTATGCAGCATTGTGGGGAGTGAGATTCAAGTTTGTTCAAGCCAAGTCCCTGGGTTCATATTTGGGCTCATTGTGGGAGCCCGAATTATAACTTAGTTCAAAATGAGGAATTTTCTTTAAAAATCTTCTTCTTCAGATCCAGCAGTCGGAATGTTTTGATATTTGGTGTGCAGCTTCCTTAGGGGGGTGAGATTCAAGTTTGTTAAAGCCAAGTCCCTGGGTTCATATATGGGCTCCCTGTGGGAGCCCGAATTATAACTTAGTTCGGAATGTTTTGATATTTGGTATGCAGCATCCTTAGGGGGGTGAGATTCAAGTTTGTTCAAGCCATGTCCATAGGTCCATATTTGGGCTCACTGTGGGAGCTTGAATTGTAACTTAGTTCGAAATGAGGAATTTTCTTAAAAAGTCGTCGTCTTCATATCCAGCAGTCAGAATGTTTTGATATGTGGTGTGCAGCATCCTTAGTGGGGTGGGATTCAAGTTTGTTAAAGCCAAGTCCTTGGGTTCATATTTGGGCTCACTGTGGGAACCCAAATTATAACTTAGATTAATATGGGGAATTTTTCTTCTTTAAAAATCTTCTTCAGATCCAGCAGTCGGAATGTTTTGATATTTGGCATGCAGCATCCTTAGGGGGATGAGATTCAAGTTTGTTCAAGCCAAGTCCCTAGGTTCATATTTGGGCTTACTGTGGGAGCCCGAATGATAACTTAGTTCAAAATGAGGAATTTTCTTTAAAAATCTTCTTCTTCAGATCCAGCAGTTGGAATGTTTTGATATTTGGTGTGCAGCTTCCTTAGGGGGGTGAGATTCAAATTTGTTAAAGCCATGTCCCTAGGTCCATATTTGGGCTCAGTGTGGGAGCTTGAATTGTAACTAAGTTCAAAATGAGGAATTTTCTTCAAAAATCTTCTTCTTCAGATCCAGCAGTCGGAATGTTTTGATATTTGGTGTGCAGCTTCCTTAGGGGGGTGAGATTCAAGTTTGTTAAAGCCAAGTCCCTGGGTTCATATATGGGCTCCCTGTGGGAGACCGAATTATAACTTAGTTCAATATGAGGAATATTCTTTAAAATCTTTTTTTTAGCTCACCTGAGCAAAGCTCAAGGGGAGCTTTACTAATCGCTTTCCTTCCGGCATTAA
Source organism: Pictodentalium vernedei (assembly GCA_031216915.1). Classification (NCBI taxonomy): domain Eukaryota; kingdom Metazoa; phylum Mollusca; class Scaphopoda; order Dentaliida; family Dentaliidae; genus Pictodentalium; species Pictodentalium vernedei. The sequence continues at coordinate 42,236,660 of CM062290.1, forward strand.
TTTTACATTATCGACTTCTTCTCACGAACTGCTGGACCAAATTCAACAAAATTTGATGTTCATGTTCCCTATCATTTGTCAATTCAAGTTTGTTCAAATCAAGTTGACTCACCCCTCGGTAGGGCCACGCCCAAAAAGTGTGCATAAATCTTAAAAAATCTTCTTTTCATGAACCAGCAGTAGCAGAGACTTGATATTTGGTGTGCAGCTTCCTTTTGTGGTGTAGACTCAGATTTGTTCAAGAGAAGTTCGAGGAGCTATATTTGCCTTCGTTATGGGAGGGGCAAGCATTTTCGGCCCGCCCAAATTTTCTAAACCGAGTCGCAAATTTGAACCAAATTTGAGAGCTTATTGGGTCATAAGTACTTAATTTTTGCAAAATTTTTTTTTCCTGTCGCCGCATGGGAACTGCAGGAGCTGAAAATAGAAAAAAATTAAAACGCCCATATCTCCAAAACTACACGGCACTGAGAATTCTTATTTGGTGTGAAACTTCCTTAGGACCAACAGAATGGAATGGTAAAAAAAAATTGCTATCGGTTTTATCATGGGGTTCTTTTTGGGGACTTTGAAAAAGTGCTGAGTCTGCATTTTTTAACACTGTGGTTAATGAGGAAAACATTTAAGACTACTTTTCTCCCAAACCATTACTCCAAAAGCTTTCAAATTTCACAAATAACATCTTTGGAAGATTGTTTTACATGTTTATTGAAATCAATTCCCTGGGTCCATATTTGGGATCTCTATGGGAGCCCAAATGTTGAAATTAGTGCAGCATGAGGAATATTCTTTAAAAATCTTCTTTTTCAGATCTACCAATAAGAATCTTTTGATATTTGGTATTCAGCATGCTTAGGGAGGTGAGATTCAAGTTTGTTGAAGCTAAATCCCTGGGTTCATGTTTAGGCTCGGTCCGGACTTAGAAATTTTGGACCAAAATCTGGAAATTAGTTTTTTTTTTGTTTTTATGCGTTTCAGTCAATTTTAAGACAAAAAAAAAAAAAAAATTTTATACTGAAAATTTGGGGTCTGGGTGGGACTTAGAAATTTTGAACCAAAATCTGGAAATTAGTTTTTAGCTCAACTTTGGCTCTTGTGAGCTCTGTCAAACAAGGTATAGTTGGTTAAATATTTGTCCTTAATGGTGATGAGGCCGATTTTCTGTGACGAGGGAGGTGCCTGAGAAACATGATTTTTCTTTTAATAATATAACAATCTTTTTTTCCAGAATAGCTCCAATGTCAGTAAAAATGCCAATGTTCCAGTTCTTAGGACTCGATAGAGCAATGGATGATTTCCAGAGTGCTGTTAAAAAGACCTCTTGAAGTATACCAGAACTGATAACAGATGAACAAGTACAGTTATTGGGACTGGGCTGTTGCATAAAATAAACAATTTGAAGATCCAAGAAAAAGAAATGACTTCTCTAAATGGAAACATGTCAATGGCTGCAATTCAGAGTTCCATTGTAAATGTAGTTCAGCGAATCTCCAAGAATCATAGAAATGATTTTAATATATTTTTGATTTTGTACTAGTCCTGTTTGATTGTGTATGTTGTCAGACCTTTACCTTACAAATCAACAAAAGAGGCTGGAACAACAGAGCAAATAAGCAAGGCCACCAGTCAAATTCTGTTCCAAATTTGATACTGTTGTTTGTTTACCAACTTTTTATGGAAATTTGCTCACAAGCGACTGTTGATGTAATGTGATGTTTCTTTACATACAAAGATATATAGATATTCTTTCCTGTCTCAGTTATAGATATTCCAGTCAATAAGTATTTAATTCCCCTTGTTAACATCAAGATAACATAATTTGTGGAACTACCCAGAGTGATCATAAAACTTTGGCTCTGGTGAGTCTTCATTTCTGATTGTAATGTCATCAAATCATCAAAATGTCGATCAAATCAAGCAACATTTCTAGCTTTGATTTACAGAAAAGGAATCTATGCAGTTTTTCCAATTCCGTCATTCAGAATATATCACTTGATTGGAAAAGCGAACTGTAGGTTCACTTTTCCAACCAACTGAAAAATTCCAGACAAGTGAAACATGGCCGATGACATATTTGTTGGCTAGACTGGTTTCAGGCTATAACATCATCAAATTTCTTATGGAATTAGGCTCGTGGCCTGAGAGGTATGGCAAATAAGGTGACCTGGAAGAAAATTAGAGTATTTTTTTTTGCAGGTCAAGGGAAAGACAGTGACAGTGATATATATTTTTGCCCATGTTTATACAAAGGCAGAATGGCACATTCCATACTTCTGTAGGTTATATCTTCAGTTTTCTTCATTAAGCCTGTGGTACTGGTTTTTTAGCTCATTGTGAGTGAAGGTTAAGGGGAGATTTGCTGATCACTTTCATTTGAATAACTCTGTTAATGGCATATAACTTACAAACACCAAACCTTTTACCATATCTGCAATACAGATTTGATCTGTTAGTTACATATCGGTCATAGAGTAAACTCCTTTTTAATTAAATGAAAAAATTCTTGTAATCTGTCCAATAATTTCCTACAATTCGCCAATCTTGATCACTACAGCTGCACCTAGATGTCCTGCATGGCTGCTGACTCGAATATGAACATCTTATGATCTGCAAAATTGCATCTGGTGCTAATTGTACGTCTGTTGAAATAGTCACAGGCAATACTGACCTTGAGTTTTCATCTCTGATGAAGCCAAAGTCTGGTGGATCTGAGTTAGGTGGGTCATGTCTAAGGCATTTTTCCAAATGCATGCTTGGATATGCACCCACTTGATATTCTCTGTGAATGACTCATTACATGGAGGTAGGCAGCAAAGACAGGGAACTTTTGTTGCACCTTTTTCTTCCTATTTAGATGTCCAAAGATTTATTATTGCATTAGACATATTACTTCATGTCTTGCACCTATATCATGAATCTTGTGGCCTGTCCCAAAACATCAACCTAGAGAGCCCTGCTATCACCAACTGGTGTCAAAGATTCCCCACTGGCTTTCAAAACACAATTGTTGCCTATACACTAACAGCCAGCAACTGTATCGCAACCAGACATTGCATGAGCAGTGACTACGTTTGGGATGATACAGTTGTGCAGATATCCACTACAGACCTTTCCTTTACAGGGGAATGAAGCTAGTAGATGTCAGATTCTGTTCACATGATGATGCAGAAGTAACACATCTCTGCAATCAGCTAGGATGGTAATATGATTGTTCTTTTCAATCGCATCTCGGATTGCATGCTGGTCAATGATATTGTCACCTTCCTTGTGCCCAGTTGCCAACACTGTTATTGATCTCTGTTGGGGTCATATTCACCGATTATGAATTGTGTTTGGTGGTGTTTTCAACAGCAAACTTTTTGTAACACCTGAAATGGTTGACAGTTATATTTTTCAGCTACTTCTTATTTTCAGTCACAGTAAATGTCTGTTTCTGCATTTTTAGAGATAACATTATATTCAGCTTGAATTTGAACAACAGTTGTCAGCATTCCTGTTAGTCCTCATGCCACACTTGGTACTGAAACTTGGTACAGTGGAACCCTGTTAATTGAATACCCACTTTGCCAATGGAAATTATTCAATTAACAAGAGTCTTCAATTAACAGGGATTGTGTCACTTTCCTGTATTCTAGAGATAAACTTAGATGTTATTCTATTATATCTTGTTTGACAGAGCTATATGAGCTCTGTCAAACAAGATATAATAGATTACATGCCTGCATTGATGTACTGAGGCCAAATATGTCTACGAACAAAGAAAACTGGGGAGAGTCAGAGTAATTTCGCAACAGGTTACAATATTTTTTATTCAATTAACAGGAGTTTACTCTATAACCTATATTCAATTAACAAGTCAAATTTGTACTGGAGGTATGTTAAATGGTTTTGTGTTGAAAAATTATATTCAATTAACAGGGATATACAATTAAGAGATATCCAATTAAGTGGGCTCCACTGTACCTATAAAAAACAAGATAGGTGCCTCCTGACAAGAGGCTTGCTTCATGTGATCCTGAAATTTCTGAACAAAATCTTTCACTGTTTGGAGCATAGTCTATAGGGTGCTGGCCAGTGGAGTATACAGATGAGTGCACAACTGCTGATGACTGGACAAAAGGAGACATTTTCATGGCCAGTTTTCTTTGCTGATACCGAAACAACGGTTTCATTTTCCAGGATAAATTTTGATGTACGGAGGTCACCACTGTCAGTGCATAAAGCTTTAGGAACGGATGACAACTCTTTGGAAAGAATATATATATCACGGCCCGCAAACTGGATTGGAGCCCCATTACTCTTGAGTATATGGGGTTGCTATCAAACACCCAGGTGTCACCCAATTTGATTGACTTATTCTCAGAGGACATTGTCTCAACAGGCATGGATATCGTAACATGGAAACCAGTTGGCAACATTTTCTCTAAATCATTCATTTGTTGATGACCAAGGGATATTACATCAGGGATATTACATCATCCACATTCACAGTTGTAGAAGCAATCTTACCGTTGTCAATATTCCTTCCTCATCAAAATGTTGCTTAGGGTTCATTGGATTCGTGACCATTACAAGGTTTGGAGACCTTACGATCCAGTTGATTGGTAGCGCCTCTCGTCACCGACTCCTCCTTGTGATACTGCAGAGTTTGAGATTTCATATGAGATTCCCTCATTCGAGGTACATGTATACCATTTACCAGTTGTCCACAAGTAAGAATATTGAGAGCCCAGATTTTTAGAGTTTCTGGTTTCAATTTTGTTCCTATGATACCTGATTTCCCATGTCAATAGTTCATGCATGTTTATGGTATACATGGTCTCTTCTTCATATTTTTTTCATGGCCATGTTTTTTGCTGCGTAATATAAAAAATTCCTCAAGGGTGCTGGCTTGGCAGCTGATAGAATATTGTTTCCAAATGTCTGAACTTGCAAAAACCTAATGATGGCAAAATACCGAAATGTTAAGTAGATGTGCTAAACAAGAGTGAATTGGTTAAATTCCTAGTTGCATTATGGGAAATATTTTATGCTTGAAATTTGGTCTTTCAGCATAAGTGTGCAGAGGGTTAACACTTTACCTAACGATTTTGGTGCATAATTTACAAATCGAGCAGTTGAAAAAAATATATTCAAAAGATATTGACAAAACCATATCATGTGAGTCCTTGTGTTCATTGATTCCATTCTAATGAGGGGTCACATGATAGAAGGCTTTTTTTTGGAGAAGTTTGAAAATTCCCCCCTCCCCCCCCCCCCCCCACCCCCCAACAAAAAAAGAATTGAAATAACAAAATTTAATATTGCATGCATTGAGTCAAAAGGTTAAAAGGACATTCTTAACCCTTTACCCAACATAAGGGCCAAAAACAGCCAGCACTATTCACAAAAAATACCATTCAATTTTTATTATTTTTTTCATTTTTTGTCTCAAAAACATAGCTTATGACCCCTCATTGGAATGAGCTCTTTGAGCTCATTCCAATGAGGGGTCATAAGTTATGTTTTTGTTGAAAAAAATTGAGAAAATAGTTATTGAGAATTTTGTTTGCAAGTACCGTCTGCTTCTCATGTTAGGTAAAGGGTTAATAAATGCTAACAAAAGCTATTTTTAACTATAAAAAATTCAATTCACTGAAAATGTGAAGTGAAAAAGACAGTGTTTGCTTCCAGAATTTTTATCTCTTGCCATCTAAGAAACTTCCAATGTGAAAAGGGATTCAGCTTCAGGACTGCCAACTTGCTATTATATACACATGACTGCTGAAAATATTGTTTCACTTAATTGCATATTTTGGATATTATCTGAATGAATATTTAAGAATCTTGTTATTATTGTTAATTTGATCCATTGAACTATATTTCTTGTTTTAAATCTTTGTTATTGCAAAGCACAGCTTTCCTTTTTATATATTATATTTGTAGACTGAGCAATAAGATATTTTGAATAAAATTGTTTTCTCAGAATATTTAGTTTTGTTATATTTCCACTGCTTTGGTAGTACAAATATCTGTATTATGAAAAACTGGTATAAAATGCCCAAGGGAGGCTGAATACTGGCACTAACCCGTGCAGAAATTCTGCACGGGTTAGTGCCAGTAGTCAGTCTCTCTTGGGTATTTATACCAGTTTTCATAATTTATACATTCCAAGCCTGTCTACTGTGACTATGGCAGATTTAAATGCCAAGAGGGGGGCGCGGTGGCGTTGCTGGAACCGGTTCTCTTTAGATCACCGAAGTTGAGCAACGTCGAGCCCAGTTAATCCTCGGATGGGTGACCGTCTGAGCGATCAATTCGGACTCCCGCATTGTGTCCTTGGGCAAGACACTTAACCCTGATTGTCCACGTGGGGGCATGATGACATCGTGTACTAAGGCGTACTGCACGTCGATGGTACTCATGTCTTCAACCAATCTAACCCTGTCTGTGCTGCAGCGCAGAGTTACAATTTTGGGGAGCTGGCAGCTGGCAGCTGCTGGGGTCCAGCTCCAGTGACACCACAGTCCTCAACTCCAAAGACCCCAGGAATAAGAAACTCTCAAGAGCCACCATAAACCATCAATGAAAGAATTCTGGCTATACCAAATCAGAAGATTGAATTACAATAATAATAATAATATACACATTTATATAGCACCAAAATTATAGTTCAGAAGATGTAGAACCATATTCAATTCTAGGGTACTGTACATGTTACTGAGCTCGTGCAAATATACAAATGGAATATATACAGTATCTTACAGTCCACAACATCACTTATAGGCTTTTTGAAACGGGTATGTTCTGAGATCTTTCTTGCAAAGGTTGACATTTGATAGTCTTTTTAGGTGTTCTGGTAAATTATTCCACAAGTGAGGGCCAGCAAAGGAGAATGACCTCTCTCCAAATGTCTTACACCTATGTTTTGGAACATTTAGTAGCATTTTACCATCGGACCTCATTCTTGGTATTAAGGAGTTCTTCTAAGTCGGCTGATGACATGTTGGTTTGTGTCTTAAAAACTAATAATAAAGTTTTGAAAATTATTCTGTACTTGACTGGCAGCCAGTGCATATCCCTCAGAACAGGAGTGATGTGTTGAGATCATGATACCCTGCACACCACTCGGGCTGATGAATTTGGTACCATCTGCAGGCGAGAGTAATGATATTGTGGAAGGTTGAACAGTAAGGCATTACAATAATCCAAATGTGAAGTTACAAAGGCATGAACTAGGGTTTTTGTGGAGTCTTTCGTGAGGAACTGTCTTATCTGTTTAACTTTGTATAGACCCCTAAAAGCCTTATTGCACATATTTGTAACATGTCTGTCCATAGACATGGTAGAGTCAAAGAAGGCACCAAGATTACGTACACTGTTACTTGCACTGATGGCGGAATCTCCTACCTTCACTGAATTGATGTCAATACGTCGGCGAAACTAAAAGATACTTTCACACCCGAATTAATGAACACATCGCTGACATTAAACACTCAGGAGACACACCTGTTCTTCATTTCAATCAGTAATCACAAACCAAGTGATTTGGGTGGGAGCGCGGTGGCTTAGTGATTGACTGTTGGACTTTTATGCTAGAGGTCGCAAGTTTGATCTCCATCCAGGACGACCCACATTGTGTCCTTGTAAAAGGCACTTTATCCCAGTTGCCTACATGGGGGCATGATGGTGCCATGTACTGAGGCGTACTTCATGTCGATAGTGCACATGTTTCAATAGCTGCAATCTGTCATGGTCACGATTAGCCATTGTACATAAGTCTGTGACCTTAAATACCAGTAAATAAATAAATAAGTGATTTTGGTACCGGTATAGAATAATACAGGTCTTCAGCTCAGACCCACACAACATCTCCAGCACTGAGTATCGTCACTATAGGGAAATCCAGTAGATGTTCACTCTCAAAACTCTCAACCCAATCAGCATGAACAGGAAGGATTTTTAATCTGGACTGCTTTTTGATACAAATATCTGATAAAGTAAAATTATTTGAGTTTGTCCAGGAGATCATGCTGATACATTTGTGTATTTAACCCTTTACCTAATGAATCTGAATATTTTTTTATACTGTACCAATGACCCAGACTTAGCTGGTGCTAACTCCTTAAATTCTAGGGCTAAACACAAATTTTGCCCCCTAATCTCCAAAATTTGCATCAAAATCCGAAATTTCAATGTCCTATGTGGTCCTCCATACCTTTTATCCACTGCGCATGCGCAGTGTTAAGGAGGTCTCGAAATGTCATTCTTTGTTTGGCCCTAAAATCGATACATCTCGCTGACATTTGTGCTTGTAAATCTCAGTTTAAATGATGCCAGACACATAATTATCAAAGAAATGGTGGATCTAAGGAGTAAATAAATGGATGAGAGGAAGAAACAGTGACAGGATGTGTTCAGGGCTGTAACTTATAATTTTTTTACGAAATTATTTCATGTTCCCAAATTTCGGGGCATGAGCCTGATGTTGTCATTCTGGCTATGAATTTACCATTGTTTGTTCAGTGGTTCCTCTCTTCCTTTCCTTAAAACCCCCCTTGCTATTCTCCCATCCTTTTGGCATAATTTTTGTAATTTCTTTTTACTAAAATTTCTTGGGAGTTTTGGCTTGGTAACAGAATAATTATTCTGTCTTTCCCCATGCTTATCCTTGGGTGGTTAGGCGTTTTGGTGTGCATCTACCATCTGATGTACTGCAGTTTCTTCTCTGGAAGTCTCTGTTTTACATCGGATAGTATTTAAATTGGTGACTGATTCTGGGCCATGTTTACAGTGCCTGGAGTCATGTTTCCGGTTTTTGTACACTTTTGTTTATGTTGACAACGGTTACTTCTGATAGTGATTTCTTGTCTTCTGTTTAGTTCTGCTTATAGCCAGATACATTAATATTGTCCGTAAGTGTTACATTATTTTTTAAATATGTTTTAAAATTTTTGTCCACACTTAGGCTTTTTTGGGATCCATTTGGGCTCATTGTTCCCATTGGGAACTTGGGCTCTCATGAAATTTTTTCGAAATTTTTTTTTTCTTTTCAATTATTTTTTCGAAATGTTATAATGGATTATATTATATTATGTATCTTTGTTTTCAAGGGTTAATGCGAGTACTGTGACTGTTTATATTTTTTCATGATGAAAGAATATTGTTCAAATATATTGTTGAAGATGAGAGGTCCGTGCCGGTCCTCTCTCTGTAGGGTCACTCTAGTTTTTCAGTCTCTTTTTCAGAGGAACAAGAACAGGGTGATGTTTCCATGATGTCTTCAAGAAGTGTGCCTCCGTCATCGCAGTATAATTAAGAGCTAGCAGCTAAAGTGCTCATGGAAATACGACAATTCCCTAAGAGGTCCCTAGTAAGATCGGCGACGTTGTCGTCCGCTAGCTCGCCCGGTGTAGTGACCATTCATCGAATGGTTCGGCAGCCGGGTTTGTCTGTTGCGGTCCAGGGAAGCAGTTTCAGTGATGCGAGCACTATAAACATTGAACGTGCACACCCAGCGATGACAGATCCGATGATAGTACAGAGGAAGCCTGTCAGTCCGGTAGCTAGCTCGTCCAGGTCTATCCGGACCGTGAGCGAGAGAGGCCCCCTCTCTCTTACAACAACATCTGGGCCGCGATGTTGTTGTATGTAACATTCGTTATTCGGAGCATATGTCCACTCCTCCTGCTCGGGATGCTCCGTCGCATAGACAGTCCGATGCGGCTTGTCAATTGGTTTCCTCATCCTCACGTCAGCACACACGACCGCACCTTGGCTACGTGACCGCAGATATCCAGCCTGCTTCGCCGACCAGGGAGTCCACCTTGACCAGGTCACGTCATCCGCTAGCCAAGGATACAAGGCCTTTCCAGTTGGGACGTTCGCATATCAGAGATATGCAGGAATTAACATCCCTGGAGCTTCCAGCGGCTTCCGCGGCTCCACAGGCCTCCGTGACGGACTTGCTATCGCAGATAGCTCAATTCATCGCAGCATCCCAGCAGCTATCGGAAACTTTTTCAGTAAAGAACTATCTGAGCAAGCTGAGTCAGTTCGCTCCCATGCAGAGTCAGTAAGGGACGACCGAGATTATTATGTGGTCCAGAAAGATGGTAAAAGGGAATCAGCACAGCTGAAATTTTCCCTTTCCGAACAACTTAAGGTGGCCGTAGATTTCATCCGGCATCACCTTTTAGAAGTTGTTTCTCTGGACAAAAATGCTGCGTTACCTGATAAGAAACTGTAAGCGTCACTGGACACAGACTTTTTTGGCCAGATTAAGGACACTGTCCCTGAGTTTCCGACCCAGTCCAGAAATGTCACGGACATTTGAACTTTTGAATGACGCTATATTCAAGCTAGCCTCTAAGACTGGCAAATCCGGTTTCTTATCGCCTAGCGCTATACAGATGCCTTTCATCAATGCTAGACATAAATTTGAAATGGCAGGACAAGGCGTGCCGAGAGTTCCTCTGCTTTTGGACGACTAGGCTGAAGACCTGGAATTGTCATTGCCGGTGTCCATGTCTATTTAGGGGACGACAATATTGTCTAATAGAATTTAGACGCATTATCTCACGCAGATCACCTTACCAGAGCGTTATCACTACGTCTCGAAGCGAAAGAATTCCAGGATGTTCAAACTTTCTTAAGAGATCTTTCGAGGGCTATAGCATATTCTACATATAACTCTGCCCTTTCAGTGGCAATATGGAGTTAGTCAGATGTGATGCTGCCCTGGCTGCATCCACAAGAGTGGATAGTAAGGTGAAAAAACTCTCTTCTAGTCGCTCAGGTCTCAGGAGAGCTTCTCTTCGACGTTAAGCTTTCTACAATGTATAATCAGATTACTAAGATAGCTCCGGATTCTCTGCTTTTATTCCGCTTTGAATAAGTCAGACTCAGCAGGGAGGAGAAAGGCAGGTTCTTCGGGGGCGAATACATCCAAAGGAAGTTCCTATAGAGGATCAAAGAAAGCCTCTATGTCTTACTCCAGAGACTGCCAGAGTAGCGACTCATATAGGAGTCGTAATGCTGGCCGAGATATCAGGTCAGACGCCCCTAGGTCGTCTGGGTGAGGTGCGGGTCGTGGAGGACGTGGTTTCTTCTTCCGCAATCCTCACAGGGCCAGTAGGTGATGGTCTAAACCTCTATTGCATTCCAGTGGGCGGAAGGCTGTCAAGATTCTTAACCAATTGGTTGTCAATTACAGACGACCCATGGGTGCAAGGGGTTATTTCCGAAGGTCTAGCTGTCCTTCAAGGAAAAACCTCAGTTAACTCGAAGTCCACGCTGGTCTCAGCTACCGTTAAACATTCAGAAGAGAGATTCACTGTTATCAGAAGTTCAATCTCTTCTGGACAAGAACGCTATAGATGTCGTAGAAAACCAGGAATCTCCAGTTTTCTGCAGTCACCTGTTCCTGGTTCCAAGATCAGACGGCTCGTTTCGTCCAGTTATAGATCTGAGCTGGATAAACAAGCTGATCGGGGCTCCAAATTTTTATATGGAGACCATCTGATCGGTCAGAGCGAGTACTCGAGTAAACGATTATGCTGTGAGCATAGATCTCAAGGATACATACTTTTACGTCATGGTACATCCGGCGTTTAGAAAGTACCTTTGCTTCGCTGTCCCAGGAGTTGTTTTCAGTTCCGAGCAGTGATGCTCTGGTCTGAACCTAGCGCTCTGGACCTTCACTCGAATAATGATCTTGGTAATGACTCATTTCCGAGCTCATTCGTCTGTGCTAACGTCGGCCTACTTGGACGACATTCTTCAGGGTTACGGCAGCAAGTTAACGCTTCAGAACGATGTTCAGAGTCTGCTTCAATTGCTCTGACGTCTTGGTTTCATAGTAAACGAAAAGAAGTCGGATCTAGTGCCGTCCTAATCATTCACCCACGTGGGAATGAGCTTAGAGACGCACAACAATCTCGTTCGTCTGCCGTTAACCAGACCGATATTGGTCAGTTGTTACGCTCGCTTTTGTCTTCACTCAGATGTAGTAACAGCGAGAGAATTCATGAGACTTGACAGGTTTGTGTGGACCCGCTGCGGATCTTATTCCGATGCAGCGGCTACGCACTCGTCCACTCCACATATATTTTATCTCAGAATTGGAGTGTGAAGACTCATTCGCTCGAATCGAACATCATCTTGTCGAATCAAGTGAAACAAGATTCAGGCTTGGGCAGATATTCAGTGATTAACTCAAGGAGTACCACTGCAACTGCCGGATCCGAGTTTAACGATAGTGACGGATGCAAGTCAAACAGATTGGGGCGCAACTCTGAGCCCAATGGATTCGAGGTGCCAGGGTCTTTAGGATCCGCAGTTCCTAACAAGTACATAAACATCAAGAGATGATGTCAATATGGCTTGCGCTATGTCAATGAATGAACATTCTTCAGAATTTGCATGTTCAAATTCTGTCCGACAATTCGACAGTAGTAGCGTACATTCAGAACCAGGGAGGCACTCATTCCATTCTGTTACTCAATTTAACGGAAAGGATCCTTCTGTTTGTCCTAGAGCATCAAGTTCGTCTATCGGCCCGTCATATACCAGGTCGTCTGAACGTTCTAGCAGACTTCCTTTCTCAGAAAGGTCGCATGTTGCCATCAGAATGGACTCTCAACAAACTAGTATTCACTCTGATTTGCTACCAATGGGATCGTCCAATGATAGACTTATTTGCGACGCATCTCAATCAGTTGCAGACGTATGTGTCGCCATGCCCAGATCCTCGAGCGTTTGCAGTAGATGCTCTCTCGATCTCTTGGGACGGAATGATAGGATACGCGTATCCTCCAGCTCCGTTTATTCAGCAGATATTGCTAAAAATCAAGCAATCTCACTGCAAGATTCTGTTGGTAGCATCTCTGTCACCCCAGAGACCATGGATAAATCTACTCAGGTGTCTATTCTGGGACATTCCACGGAAGCTTCCTCCACGGGAGGACCTTCTTTTGCAGGGGAAATCACGCACACTGCATCACAACCCACAAGGTCTCAACCTTCACGTATTTCCGTTGTGCGGTCCTTCTTGCATGGCAAGCATTTACAGGACGGGCAGTGGACTAAATTTCCAACTGTAGGAGGACCTCCTCTTCGCTAAATTATGCTGCTAAGTGGAAGGTTTTCTCACGGTGGTGTAGGGATCATTCTGTTATACCTATGCTCATCATGATAATTTACAGATTGGATCTAATGTCTCTTTATCTAAGTTAGTGAAAAACTTTTCAATAAATAGACCTAGAACCCTTAGATTAATTCCTAAGTGGAATTTTGCTTGGGTTCTTCTTTAGCTAAAAGATGCGCCATTTGAGCCTCTTGATACAGTGGACTTCAAATTCTTATCTTATAAGACAGCTTTTCTCTTAGATTTCTCTTCTGCTAGAAGAGTTAGTGAGCTTCATGCACTATCTGTTGATGATTCTCACTATCGTAGTGTAGGTAATACTATTACCTTGACTACTAATGTTGGATTCTTGGCTAAGAATCAGGCTCCTAATAAGTATCTGGAACCTATTGTTATTAAGGCTCTTCCGTCTTCAGACAAGCATAGGCCTTTACTCTGTCCTGTTAGAGCTATACGTATTTACAAACGTAGATCTGAGTTTATCAGAAAGGGACGTAAACGTTTCTTTCTGTCTCTGCTGCCAAATAAAAGGGACATTACGGTCCATTCTATTGCTAGGTGGATTCAATTAACTATCCATACTGCTTATGAAAAATTATCTTCAACTCAGCAGTCTGTGCTTAAGATTTTGGCGCATGAAGTAAGAGCTCTATCTACATCTTGGGCTTATGCTAATAGTGTTGCTATTACAGATTTGATGAAGGCTGCATTTTGGTCTCAGCCTTCTACATTCACGAATTTTTATCTTAGAAATATTGAGTCCATTTCTGGCGACCTGCGTTGTTTAGGTCCGTTATCTTTTGCTCAGAATGTCGTCCACTAAACAGTTGCAACTATAGTTATGCAGGCTTTCTGTTCCGGCAGCGACTCTGTCCTGCTGCCCTCTTCGCTTTGGGGTATTTGACCCAGGGCAAGGGGAAGGGGGGGGGGGGGATGGTGTTCCCTTAGGTCACCTGCTTTATAGTGAAAAGCAAGGGAATACCTCCTCTGGAGTCAGTAATTCCGAGTCAGTACCGGGATGGTTTTAAAGTGTAAAGCTAATGTTTAACTCATTCATGTAATATTTTTAAAATGTAGCTCGGTGTGAAACATTTGTATATGTCACGTGTCATACAAGCGCTAATATACAATCCTCAGACACTTTTTAATGAGTATAAAGAGTCTCATTCTCTGGACTATCTTTAATTATTGGCTTTCCTTTAAAAAGATTAGTATAATCGGTTATACTGGATGTTAATAGAGATCATTGATGTTATTGTGCTCAATGGGGATGGTATTGTGTCTTTCTTTTTTGATACAAACAAGAAAGATACATGTAAAACCTGTTCTCCTCTTCTCCTTGAGGGGATAATTCTGTTTACATGTAATTGAGCCTATTGGATTTTCCTTTATGTCCTAGGCCCTCCAGCCTTTTTTCTATTCAGCTAAGTCTTGGTCATTGGTACAGTATAAAAATGTTAAAAAATTTATAGTAATTTATATATTTTTTATACTTACCAATGACCCAGACGGGGATGGCCCTCCCATGAGTTGGGAACTCATACCTCCCCACTGATTACATAACGCTTATCAGGCACTGGTTGTAGGAATGACATTTGCATCAATTTCGAGACCGCCTTGACAATGCGCAATTGCAGTGGATAAAAGGTATGGAGGACCACATAGGACATTGAAATTTCGGATTTTGATGCAAATTTTGGGGATTGGGGGGCAAAATTTGTGTTTGGCCCTAGAATTTAAGGAGTTAGCACCAGCTAAGTCTGGGTCATTGGTAAGTATAAAAAATATATAAATTACTATAAATTTTTTAACTTTTAACCATCATGAGAAAGAAAATAATAATTAAAATTAAAAATAAAAAAAAATGTCTGCTCACGTGTATTTACCTGTTAACTCTTTACCCAACGTAACAGCCAAAACTGGCCAGTGCTATTCTCAAAAATCACCAATTAATATTCATTATTTTTTCATTATTTATCTCAAAACATTGGTTTTGACAC
This sequence comes from Pictodentalium vernedei, assembly GCA_031216915.1. Classification (NCBI taxonomy): domain Eukaryota; kingdom Metazoa; phylum Mollusca; class Scaphopoda; order Dentaliida; family Dentaliidae; genus Pictodentalium; species Pictodentalium vernedei. The sequence continues at coordinate 42,251,786 of CM062290.1, forward strand.
CTCAATGGAATGAGCTCGTCAAGCTCGTTCCTATGAAGGGTCATAACCGATGTTTTTGAGACAAAAAATTTTTAAAAATAGTTATTTAAGAATTTTGTTTGCAAGTGTCGTCTGCTTTTCATGTTAGGTAAAGGGTTAACAAAAAAATGGCCTAAGAAACAGATTTACATTGTGCGGCCTTAAGTGTAAAGTGCTGAGTTAATTTTCGTTGTCAAAATTTGTTCACATGTTTTTGCCCTGTTACAATTTTCATTATTCTCGCATAAATTGTAACAAGTCAATCCCCACAGACTTCCCTGTGAACTCCAGGATGTGGAGCAGTGCTTGTTTACTGTGGTAGACAAGTTCTGCTTTACTGGTAAAACTGGGCTCGGAACCAACCCTGGAGGGGGGAGGGGGATTCTCTAAAGTGGAAAGCATAGGTATAAATGATTGGCTGAACTTGAGTTCATACTTATGTTGCAGTCATGAGACAGCCAAAGATGCTTAAAGTGACCTTAAACACCTAAATGGTTTCACTTCAAAGGTATTATAAAGCACACCCACAGAATATGAAGCCTTTAAGTTGTGGTACTGTCATCTCTGAATAAAGGCCAACCAGTTAAATATATAGGTAAATCCATATTTTCTCTTGCTAAATATGAAATTTTCTGATAACTCCCCAGCGGGGGCGCGGTGGCTCAGTTGGTAGAGGTGCAGGCTGCAAGCCGAGAGGTCCTCGGTTCGAATCCCACCTGCGGCAACCGCGTTGTGTCCTTGGGCAAGACACTTCACCCTGATTGCCTACATGGGAGCACGATGACGCTGTGTACTGAGGCGTACTGCACGTCGATGGTGCACATGTCTTCAACCAATCTAACCCTGCCTGTGCTGCGGTGCAGAGTTCAGAGTTACGATGTTGGAGAGCTGACAGCTGCTCGTCGTTGCTCGGTGGTTCTCTCCGGGTACTCCGGCTTCCTCCACCCGTAAAACTGTCACGGTCACGATTAGCCATTGTGCATAAGTATGTGACCTTAAACACCAATAAATAAATAAATAGATAACTCCACAACCTCACCCCCCCCCCCCCCCCACCCCTCCATTTCATTCTATGGTAATGCTATTGTAGCAACAAAGTGTTCTCCACTGAATTTGCTACCAATTCACCCTTTGCCTGAACAGTCTAAGAGATCACCATTACAAAAAAAATTTTTAAATGACTAAAAAATTTTCTTTTCTGTTTTTACTAAGAACCAAAGCTTATGACCTCTCATTGGTACATACTTGATCAGCTTGTTCCAATCAGGGGGGCATAAGCTATGTTTTGAAGGCAAAAATTGAAAAAATGACAAAATTTGAATGGAGATTTTTGTGAATAACACTGGCTGGAAACAGCCTTTATATTTGGGTAAGGGGTTAAAGGAATATCTTCATATGTTCTTGCTTAACACTATTTACTAGACATTCTATACGAAATTGCTTTGTTTGTATTATATTTGGTCTCAATAACATAGCTTATGACCCCTCATTGGAACAAGCTCATTGAGCTTGTTCCAATGAGTGGTCATAAGCTATAGTTTTGAAGCAAAAAATGAAAAATTTTTAGTTATTAAAGAAATTATTTTGCAAGTGTCGTCTGCTATTTGGGTTTGGTAAAGAAGTAATGTGATTGCCATCAAAGAGGAAATTAGAGAACACGCTGAATTTTCTAAGCTTCAATAAAAATATTTTGTCTCAAAATTTAGGAATTGATTATTTCATCAATTCTGGGGTATCCAATTTTAGCCACAATGAGATTTTTGTGCTCTAGAAACCAAACAAAATGATTATTAAGTGATAGAACTTTAGAGAAAGGGGTTGAGGTTCATCCATCTGAAGAAAGTGGATCAGTTAACTAGATTTCAAGGCCCTTTGTTTCCCAAATCAAGCTTGCATTTGTAATGCATTTTAGGACCAATTGTTGATAGATGTATACACTTGAGATTTTTATGCCTGAGAAATGAAATAAAAACAGTAAAAAAAACCCAATCACTTTGTGTAAGTCAAAAATTCTACACGATCTCAAAACGCAATGATCAAATTGAACAGGTTGTCAGCATTTTTCAAAGTTGAGGGCACGCTGGTTGTTCTTAAAAGATCGGAGACTAATTGCCTTTGACTGACTAGGCATTGCTGCCAAGCCTGGAAATAAGCAATCTGTCATTTGCAGAATGAGGTCCCCAGATGGTGAATTTACTGACGCTATCCCATGCAGTGGGTCAATTTATCCTCTATCTGTTTGTGTTTAAGCCTGAGACCTTGATTCAGATTGAGGTTTACAGAGGGTAATTTTAGTAATGCTACCCTGTTGTACAATCTCATTCTGCAAATGACAGTCTGCTTATTTCTAGGCTTGATTGCAGCCTGGTATTATTGTATTTATTAGCTCATCTTGACAAAGTCAAGCCGAACTAATCTCATCGCTCTCTGTCCATCGTCTGTCCGTCCATCTGTCCATCCGTCGTCCATCAACACCATGTTTTGGTCTTCTCCTCCAAAGCCACTGGGCCAATTCAAGTGAAAGTTTGTGTGAGTGATGGTCCCGAAGGGGCATTGCATTTTTATTCAACTCAACATGCCCAGCCCCATAGGAAGGGAGTGGGGAAGAATGCTCCAAAATATTTTTTAAAATCTCCTTCTCATGAACCAGTGTGTACAATGACTTGATATTTGCTATGGAGCTTCCTTTTGAGGTGTAGAATCAAATTTGTTCAAACAAAGTTCATGAAGCAATATTTGGCTTTGTAATGGGAGGGGTAAGATTTTTGGCCCCGCCCAAAATTTCTATTTTCTGAACTGATGGTCTGGTTTGAACCAAATTTGGTATGTGGTATTATTGGGTCATAAGTACTTGACCCATGCAAAAAAAAAAAATTCCTGCATCCCCATGGGAACCCTGGAAGCTAAAAATAGAAATATTTTCGAACACCCATATTTCCCAAACCACATGGAACAGAGAGCTGTTATTTGGTGTGAAGTATCCTTGAGACCAGTAGAACTGAATGGTAAAAAAAAATTGCCATCGCAATTAGTAGGGTGTTCTGTAATGGGCATCGAAAAAATGCTGAGTCAGCATATAGCATATTTGCAAAAATTAAAAAAAATGTTTTCTCCAGAACCAATCATCAGAATCTTTTGATATTTGATATAGTGCATTCATAGGGGGGAGGGGGGTGGGATACAAGTTTGTTAAAATAAAGCCCATTGGTTCATATTTGGGCTCAATACAGGAGTCCGAATTTTTAACATAGGGTAATATGGGGAATATTCTTTGAAAGTCTTCTTCAGAACCACCAGTCAGAATCTTTTAATGTTTGGTATACATCATTGTTATGAGGGTCAGATTCAAGATTGTTCAAAGCAAGTCCCTAGGTTAATATTTGGGCTTCCTACGGAAGCCCAAATTTAACTTTGTTCAATATGGGGGATAATTTTAAAAAATCTTCTTCAGATCCACCAGTCAGAATGCTTTCATATTTGGTATGCAACATCTCTAGGGGGGTCAGATTCACTTTGGTTCAAATAAGATCCCTAGATATATATTTGGGCTTGCTATGGTAGCCCAAATTTTTACTTAGTGTGATATGAGGAAATTTCTTTAAAAATCTTCTTCTTCAGATCCACCAGTCGGAATGCTTTCATATTTGGTATACAACATCTCTACTATTCTCTATGGGGGTCAGATTCCAGTTTGTACAATTCGAGTGCCTGGGTTAATATTGGGGCTCCATATGGAACCAGAAATTTAACTAAGTACAATATGAGAGAATTTCTTCAAAAATCTTTTTTGGATCCACTAGTCAGAATGCTTTCATATTTGGTATACAACATCTCTAGGGGGGTCAGATTCAAGTTTGTTCAAATCGGATCCACATGTTAATATTTGGGCCCGCTATGGTAGCCCAAATTTTAACTTAGTTCAATATGAAGAAATTTCTTTAAAAAAGATCCAACAGTCAGAATGCTTTCATATTGGGTACACAACATCTCTAGGGAAGTCAGATTCAACTCTGTTCAAATCGAGAGCCTGGGTTAATATTTGGGCTCCATATGGGTTGCTGGAATTTGCCATTTTGCTGAACATTTAAAAATTTTGTATTCAGTACCCTCTAGAGGTGTTTAACTAAGATTAATCCACACTGGTTGTATCAAGGGGCTTCATAGGGGAGCTCTACATTTTACGTTATGATCAACTGAAGAAAAGGCATGATGCCCGGATTATTTTTGTCACTCCTGCGGGACTCGAGGATTGACAGTGTAGCCAATGGAGATGGATTGCTTGATGTACTCATTCTTGGACTCTGTTTATATTGTGTTCTGTTCAAGATGAGCGCTTCAGGCCCTGTGGGGCCTCTTGTTTAATTTAATGTTGCTCTTATAAAGAAGGTCCACTGATTGTTTTATTGAGAAAAAAAATTTAAGTGTGATGACCTCTTAATGACAGGCACCTACAAAGCCACCATGTAAAACAAGCCTGAAAAGAAGCAATCTGTCCTTTGCAAATGGAGGTTACCAGAGAGTGAATTTGCTGATGCTATCCCATACAGTAGGCTAGAATTCCCTAGTACAGTGGCTCCCACTTAATTGTATATCTTTTAATCGAATAACCCTGTTAATTAAATATAATTTACAAACAGAAAACCATTTCCCATACCTTCAATACAAATTTTACCTGTTAATTTCATGTGGATCATATAGTAAACTCCTGTTAATTGTAATAAAAAGCTTGCAATATGCAGAAAATGACTCTAACAATCACCAAATTCCCCTTATTTGTCATCCTATTTGACCTCACTACATCAAGTACAGGTATTTAATCTATTATATCTTGTTTGACAGAGCTTGATGAGCTCTATCAAACAAGATATAATAGAATAAATGCTCAGTTTAACTCAGAATACAGGATTATGACCAGATCCCTGTTAACAACGCAAATGGAGGTTACCAGAGGGTGAATTTGCTGATGCTATCCCACACAGTAGGCTAGAATTCCCTAGTACATCTTCTGGGTTCCTTTATCTGCTTAGGCCTGAGACCTTGATTCAGATTGAGGTTCACAGAGGGTAACTTTAGTGATGTCATCCTCTGGGAACCTCATTTTGCAGGTGAGAGTCTGCTTATTTGCAGGATTGCATGAAGCAGGCCTTTTCATGAGATGTGTGTGGTTACTCATGGATTGTACAATTCATAAGATTGCCACAACCACTCTGTGCAATGCACAGGGTTAGTCACATTTTTCTTTCAAGTTTTTAATAAGATCGCAGCTTAAAATACTAATACAATCTCGCTGTCAAGACTTCTTAACTGATTGCTAGAAGCCACTATCAGGGCTTTAAAAAATGAGGATACCAGAGCAAAAGCCAACACTTCCCTTGCTTATATTTCATATTCAGTCAAACACAAATTATATTTTGTTTATGTAAAATTGTTTTATCACAAATTATTGGAGAGTGCCTGCAAGTTTTGAATAACAAATTAAGACCACCAGAAATAACCTAGACCTCAAGCAGATAATCAGTGATGTGAAAAATATCTGAATTCCCAGCGACATTTGAACGTCAGGATATTTAAAGTCTCAAAGAGTTAACTGAGTAACTAACCCTGTGCACTGTACATCCTTAGTATAAATCTCATCTTTAGCAACTTTTTACCCAATGTAACTGAATGTAATGGTTAAAACCAGCCCATAATATTCTCAAAAAGCATTTAAACTCGGCTTATGACACCTCATTGGAATGGATCGTGGGAAGGTTTTTTTCAGTGAATTCCAAAAATGAAAACATATTCTACTTTCAATTAATGGCTTTTTTTAGATGTCATTTGGTATGGTGAAATGCCAAGATTGAGGAATGGATATCCACATATTACGCGTTTCATCCATGCTTACCAGAGTTAAGCACCTTGTTAGACGTAGAAAACTGTTCCTTTCAACGTTTTTGAATCATAACTCAAGCATCAGTTGTCAGATTTTGATGTCCTTTAGTATTGTGATAGACCCATGTTTGGCAAAGGATTACCCACATATTTCTGGTTTTGACCAAGGGTTATGGCCCTTGTTAAATAAAGAAAACTCTCCCTGTGAACTTATTGCATTGAAACTCAAGCTTCTGTTGTATGTTGTCACCTTGGTACCAACACCAAATAAACAGGAACTCTTTGGGGGTTCAAAATATGGGTCAAAATCATTTGAGTCACTCAGGAGTTATGAAATGCATTTAAAAAAAAAATCATATTTTGAGAAATGAATTTCTGAACCACATTATCCACCCAAAAAGATTGGGGTTGTGGAAGGAGGCGTGGAATATAGGCATGGCACTGTCTATCTGTCTGTATGTCCTTATGTCAGTTTGTAGATGGAGTTGGTTCTTGACCAACTGACCTACAGCCCTGCGAATCATCCGTATTTGCTTCAAATTTAATCTCAAATCGAATTGGGTCTATGATTCCAATTCAAATCAAATCTTGAATCGAATCAGGGGCATCTTGAAGATAACCGACTGGGGGAAAGGGGGGGGGGGGCGGGTGCTGTAAACCTGATTTATTCCAAAAGTGAGGGCTTAGGTCCTGACTGATAAATAGTCTATCTACATGTTGAAGGCATGCCTTGGTGTTGTAGTTTGAATATCACCCAGTAAGGATTATAGTTCAAAAACAGAAACAGGTTCAAGAATCAGCAGTACTAGGCACTACACAGGGCTAGCCACTAGCAACAGCTCATCAAGGTTATTACTTGGAAACTTTAAAAACAATTTTGAACAGTGGTATTGTCTAGTGAGACTGGAATTGGCTGGTGGCATGGGAACAGACATTGTTTCTGTTCAGATAGCGGAAACTACACTCAATCTTTATTTTCAATATTATTTATGTACAATTTCCACCAGAACTATATGTATTGTGAAATGATGACGATGGCTGATGCCATGCTATATTCCAGTGGAAAGATTCGAATTGAAACGAATCATGCAGCCGATTCAAATCATACTGAATAGCAACTTAAGATTTGAAATCGAATCGAATCTCGAAGCTTCACAGGGCCCTAAACAAGCCAGAAAATAAGCAGACTGACATCTGCAAAATGAGGTCCCCAGAGGGTGAATTTAGTGATGCTACCCTGCTGTGCAGGGTAGCATCACTAAATTTACACTCTGTGAACTTCAATCTGAATCAAGGTGTCAAAACTAAAAAGAAGGAGGTACCCAGAGGGTAATTTGGGCCACTGTATGGGATAGCATCATCAAATTCACCCTCTGGGGACCTCGTTCTGCAAATGTCGGACAGCTTATTTTTAGGCCTGGCCCTAAACTCACCACACATTTTTCACAAAATCATTGGAATCTATTGTATCTTTTTTTACCTTTCCCAATTTCAAATTCTATTTCTCAGATGACCATTTCATTATGCAGCATGTAATAAAATAACTTTTTTTGCAAATTGTCACTGAAAACACATTTCACTGACCCAATAGCTTCTCATAAGTGCAAGGAAAAATATGTGCCACAAAATGTTTCAACCAGTATCATGTATTTTAGTGCTAATCTTAACTTTTAATGCAATTTCCAACATGAACCCCGAAGAGAGGCTAACCCATCACCTGATGTACTCCGGCTTCCTCCACCTATAAAACTGTCTGACACAATGCGACCTTGATTGTTGAATGTGACATTAAAACTGAAATGAACAAACTCCTGTCCCTATGAATATTTTGCATTTTAACTCAACCATCGGTTTTCGATGTTTGTTGTCCTTTGGTTTGATGATAGACCAGAATTGGGGAAAGGATATTCACATACAGTACAGTTATCGTGGATTGGTCGTAATCCCCACAAAACCCACATGGACACTGATGCAATCCTGGAAATAAGCTATCTGTCATTTGCAGAATGAGGCCCTCAGAGGGAGAATATTTGATGATGTATACCATACAGTGGCTCAGAATCCCCCAATATATCCTGTGGTCCTCTTTCTGTTTAGGCCTGAGACCTTGATTCAGACTGAGGTTCACAGAGGGTAAATTTAGTGATGCTACCCTGCACAGCAGGGTAGCATCACCAAATTCATCCTCTGGGGACCTCATTTTGCAGATGACATTCTGCTCATTTCCAGGCTTGTTGATGTCCACTCATGCATTTACCAGGTTATAAAAATCATCAACAAAATTTTAATTAATGAAGCACCAGGTTGTACTCAGTGCTTCATTAATTAAATTTTTAATAATTATTTCTATATATAGTGTTTGGAATCTAATATTATTGCGTCCGTGGGTGGAAATATAGCCCACCCGTGGAAAGTGACCAGTCCACTGCGGCCATACTGTATTGTTGGTTTCGTCCCTGCTTACTTCCCAAAGTTATGACTCTTTTCAACTCCGAAAACTGTACCTGTGATCATTTTGCATTAGAATTCAAGAAACGATTGTTGGATACTGATGTCCTTTGTAATGGTGATAGACTAGGGAAAGGATTCATCATTAAAACTGAAATAAACAAACTCCTGTCACTATGAACATTTTGCATTTTAACTCCAGCATCAGTTTTCGAAGTTTGTTGTCCTTTGGTATGATGATAGACCAGAATTGGGTAGAGGATATTCACATACAGTACAGTTATCGTGGATTGGTCGTAATCCCCACAAAACCCCACATGGACACTGATGCAAGCCTGGAAATAAGCTATCTGTCAATTGCAGAATGAGGTCCCCAAAGGGGGAATTTGCTGATGTATACCATACAGTGGCCCAGAATCCCCCAATATATCCTGTGGTCCTCTTTTTGTTTAGGCCTGAGACCTTGATTCAGACTGAGGTTCACAGAGGGTAAATTTAGTGATGTTACCCTGCACAGCAGGGTAGCATCACCAAATTCACCCTCTGGGGACCTCATTTTGCAGATGACATTCTGCTTATTTCCAGGATTGCTTATGTCCACTTGTGCATTTACCAGGTTATAAAGCAGGTTATAAAGCAGGGTAGCATCACCAAATTCACCCTCTGGGGACCTCATTTTGCAGATGACATTCTGCTTATTTCCAGGATTGCTTATGTCCACTTGTGCATTTACCAGGTTATAAAAATCATCATTTTAATTAATGAAGTACCGGGTTGTAAACTTGCGAGGTACACTCTAAGAACATTGGCAGTTGTTTCTTGGCAAGCCTTAGCTGACTATATATTCACAACTGTAAAGTCACAGAGCATTAACCCTTTACCTAACATGAAAAGCAGACAACACTTGCAAAAAAAATTCTTGAACAACTATTATTTTCTTTTTTTGTCTCAAAAACATAGGTTATGACCCCTCATTGGAACGAGCTCATCGAGCTCGTTCCAATGAGGGGTCATAACCTGTTTTAGAGACAAAAAATGAAAAAATAATGAAAATTAATCGGCAACTTTTAAGAATAGCTCTGGCCGGTTTTGGTTGTTATGTTAGATAAAGGGTTAAATAATATAATTATCGTTAATAATGAAAAGTAATAAACAGAGTAATCGCTTGACTGGACTGGTTACATGAAATAATTCATTCAAGGCGAGGGACTATATTGCAAAACACTCGTGTGCATTCGCATGCCCGTGATTGTACAACATCCCTCACCTCTCATGAATTACTCAAGCGATTACTCTCTATTTATTTCTCGGACGACAATTTCAGTTGGTAGAAAATATTACGATAATTTTTCGTGCAAGTCGTCAACAACTATGCATTTCATTGATCCAGAACCTTCTCATAAGTACAAGGAAAAATACTGGCTTAATACATGTAAAAGGGATGTCCTACTTAATCCTGATTGCCCATGTGGGGGCACAGTGATGCTGTGTACTAAGGCATACTGCATGTCGATTTCTGCACAATGGCTAATCATGATTGCAAGGTCGTAATAATACAATCAAGTTCAGCCATTCGTTTACACCCATGTTGTCTATTTTAGAGGATTTCCACTGCAGACATTGGATACTGGGTCCTATTTTACCAGTAAAATAGAGCTTGTTTACCACATTAAACAAGCACTGCTTCACTTCCTGAGGTTCCCATGGGGATCTCAACAGAACAGCTCATGCCACTGAAGCGGATTGCCAATGTCAATCAGGCATTGTCAATTATTACGTTATTGCACGGCTTGTAGTAATGCTCATGTCACATCTAGTGTGTAAAGGCCTTAATTCATAATGTTTCAAACAACGAGATTGAATATAAGTGATAGATTTTTAGCTCACCGAAGGGAGCTCAACTTATCGCTTGTCGTCCGTCATCGTGAACATTTTTCAAACGACTTCTCCTCTGAAACCACTGGTCCGATTTTCACGAAACTTCATGTGGATGTTCATTACTATATGGCAATTCATGTTTGTTCAAATGAAATAGCCACGTCCCTTGGGGGCTCTGTATGGGGCATAACTCTGATAGCACCGTATGAATTATAGAAAAATTATTAAAAAATCTTCTTCTCCAGAACCAGTGGGCAGAATCTTTTGATACTTGGTTTGCAGCATCTTGGTATGGGTCTGATTCAAGTTTGTTCAAATCGAGTCCCTCAACCAATATTGGGGCTCACTATGGGGTCGTGAATTTTTACTTAGTGCAATTTAAGAAAAATTCTTTAAAAATCTTCTCCAGAACCAATGGGCAGAATCTTTTGATATTTGGTATGCAGCATCTTGGTATGGGTCTGATTCAAGTTTGTTCAAATTGAGTCCCTTGTTTCTCATCTCTTTAGCAATGCATATCACAACCAAATTTTTACAAGGAAGTGCTGTGACCTTATCAAAAATCTTGTGAATTTCTGCATTTGAACAACAAAAATGTCAATTTTCTCACTACCAAATGTAGAGAAAAAAAATCTACTCTCATTCCAGTACACCTGTCTTTTGCCTAACAGGGAATTTCAAGCTACTGAAATAGATAGAAATTTGCAACTAAGCGTGCAAACAGAAAAATTCTGTCCAGCTTCTTGGCTGCTTATTGTGGGCAAAGGTGGTGTTCAAAATAAATTTCATGAAACAAAATTTTGATTTTAAAATCAAAGATATTTATTTTTCGATTCAGTCATTACATCAGAGTTTCACACAACAGTTACATGTACAATATATGAGATAAAACATTTACCATCTGTGCACTAATGTCAAAATATCAAAATTTCAGGCCACACATTTTGTCTCCACTGGTAGAGTGCTAAATTATTTTTGGCCATCAAAGTTAGTTCACATATCTTTGCCTTGTTACAATTTATGGGAGAGTGCCTACAGGCACTCTCCCATAAATTGTAACAAGACAAGTCCTTACAGACTAAATGGGAGTGTGGTGGCTCAGTGTGATTATGGCATTGGACTTCGAACCAAAAATTCCACGGTTGATCCCAGCCAGGGGTAACTGCATTGTGTCCTTGGGCAAGGCCCTTGATCCTGCTTCCTCATGTGAGGGCATGGTGGTGCTATGTACTAAAGCATACTGCACACTGATGGTGCCGCACTTGTCTTCAACCAATGCTAACCCTGCTTGTGTGGAGTTAGTAATTTGGAGAGTCTGATAGTTGCTCGTCACTGCTCAGTGGTTCTCTCTCGGTACTCCGGCTTCCTCCACCCGAAAAACTATCCAAAACAAAGGTGGCACCTGGCAGCCAAAAGTGCCATTATTTATTTATTTATTTATTGATGTTTAAGGTCACATATTTCTGCACAGTGGCTAATCATGACCACAACAGTTTTACGGGTGGAGGAAGCCGGAGTACCCGGAGAGAACCACCGAGCAACTGTCAGCTCCCCAACATACTAATTCCACACAAGCAGGGTTAGCATTGGTTGAAGACAGGAGCACTATCGAAGTGCAGTACGCCTTAGTACAGAGCATCACCGTGCCACCCACATGGGCAATGGGAGTGAAGTGTCTTGCCCAACGACATAACGTGGTTGCCACAGGTGGGATTTGAAACAAGGACCTCTCGGCTTGCAGCCTGCACCTCTACCTACTGAGCCACCGCGCCCCCAAAAGTGCCATTAAATAATATCACTTCAGAGATAATACGAAGCATATCAATTGAGTATGAAGCCTTCAACTTGCAGTACCTTCACCTCAGAGTAAAGCCCAAATATAGGCTTCCAGCATTCTACCAGTTAATGCAACTAGGAATTTAATCAATTTAATCTCAATGAGCCCTGTCAAACGAGCTTGGATTGGTCAAATTTTGAGTTGCATTATGGGATAAATTTTCAGGTTGAAAATTTCGTTATTTCTACATCAGTGTACAGAGGATTCAACCAAGCCAGAAAATAAACAGACTGTCATTTGCAAAATGGGGTCCCCAGAGGGGCAATTTAGTGATGCTACCCTGCACAGCAGGGTAGCATCACCAAATTTACCCTCTGTGAAGCTCAAAATCTGAATCAGGGTCTCAAAACTAAACAGAAGGAGGTGCATAGAGAATAAATTTGCCTACTGTATGGGATAGCATCATCAAATTCACCCTCTGTGGACCTTATTCTGCAAATGTCAGACTGCTTATTTTCAGGCCTGGATTCAACCACTGAAGAAAAATAGGTACTTTAATGAATAATGACTAGTGAATATTACAACAGAGAGTGGGCAGGACTGATTTTTACCAACACTTGGAGAGCTCCACTTGAAAGTTTGGTAAAGACAGTACAATGGAGCACATTTAATTGGATATTTCTTAATTGTATAACCCTATTAATTGCATATAATTTCCCAACACCAAGCAATTTACCACACCTTCAGTACAAATTCGACCCATTTTCTGCGTATGGGTTATAGAGTAAACTCCTGTTAATTGAATAAAAAATCTTATAATATGTCGAGAATTTACCCTGACAATCACTGAATCCCCCTTGTTTATATATCTATTCAGCCTCATTACAGTACCGTCGCTGTGGATTGGTTGTAATCAACGCATGGACGGTGATGTCCAGTGGCAACATTTTTTTACGGAAATGGAAGAAAATCGATATGTCCCATCTAGAGGTCACCCCAAACAAGCATACCAAGTTTCAAAGCAATATGATCATAAATGCGACCTGTAAGGTGTGCCAAAGGAAATTGTGGATGTACATACGTACGCCGACGGACGAGAAGTGATGGCAATAGCTCAGCTTGATTTTGTCAAGTTGAGCTAATAAAAAAAAAATAGTACATTTTCACCAATGATTTAAAAAAAAAACTTCAACAAAACCATATCATACGTCTCCTCATTGGAACGAACTTGTGGTGCTCGTTCCAACGAGAGGTCACATGATATGGGTTTGACGAAACATTTAGAAAATTTTTAAAAAACAATTACAGTGAAGCCCACTTAACTGGATACTGAATAATCCTGTTAACAGAATATAATTTCCCAACACAAAACCATTTACTATACCTCCAGTACAAATTTGACCAGTCAAATGAATATAGGTTATAAAGTAAACTCTTGTTAATTGAATAAAAAATTGTGTAACTTGTCTAGAAATTACGCTGACTCTCCACAGTTTTCCTTTATTTATGGACCTATTTGACCTCAGTATATATCCAATATAGGCATTTAATCTATAATATCTTGTTTGACAGAGCTCATGAAGCTCTGTCAAATAAGATATAATAGAATAAATGCTAAGTTTATCTCTAGAATACAGGAAAGTGACACAATCTCTGTTAATTGAATACTCCTGTTAATTGAATAATTTTCATTGGCAAATTGGCTATTCAATTAACAGGGTTCCACTGTATTAAAATAATAAAATATTGATATTGTTTGTGTTGGGTAAAGGGTTAATGCCACATCAAAATATAGCGAATTCACACTGAATGACCAAAAATTACAGAATAAGGAGAAAAAAGAACAGAAATTAGAAAATAAATAGAACCAATAAATACTCAAAAGAATTAAAGATATTTATTTCTAAGTATTTACAAGAAAATCGAAGCAAAGAACATTTTCTTGAAAACTGATCAAAAATACAATGCAATGGAGTCCACTTAATTGGATATCTCTTAACAGAATAATCATGTTAACTCCATGTAAGTCTCAAACACCAAACCATCTACCATACCATCAGTACAAATTTGACCTATTACACGCGTACAGGTTATCAAATAAACTCCTGTTAACTGAATAAAAAATCTTATAATCTGTCAAAGAATTACTCTGACAACCGGTTCCCCATGTATAATTATAGACCAATTTTGCTTCAGGACATCCAATATTGGCATTTACCAGAAATGGGCAATATATCGTGACAAATCAGCGGCTGGCCAAAGTGTTATACTGAAACAACAAACTGACACCGATATCATGGGGATACGAAAAACTGAACCGAACCAATAGTTGAATACCAAAACTATCTAAATTTTCAAATTTTCCTCCATTCAGTATTTATAAATCCCTGTTGAGGCTTGATAAGAGTTGAAAGGTTCATTTTCATGAAAGAAGTGACTGATTTTTTTTTCAGTTTTGTTAACCCCCAATTGACTGAGCAACTGCCCTGAATTCCCACTGGACTACAACCTGTACATGCCCAATTGCTTAGCAGTGATTTCTAGTCAGGCCCAGATGATATGTCTATTGTCAGCAGGGTCTCCTAAAGATGGTACGGTCAGGGCAGTGTGCAAAATTTGAACATTCAGTAGCCATCTCACGTGGGTTGGAGATGGCTACTGAATGTTCGGCTATGTAAAAAGTCTTGGGAAACTGCTTTTTTTATCATCAACAAGTATTCATATATTGCATGGAAATATTTTTAGCCTCTCACGGCAGAAGTCTAAAAATCTATCAAGACACAAGAAGGTCAGCTTAACTGGTAGAGTGCTAGAAGCCCATATTTAGGCTTTATTCTGATACCTAAAGTTAAAGGCATCATATTCTGTGGATGTCCTTCATATTATTTTATAAGAAAAATTACTTCATCTCCATCGATTGTTACAATTTATGAGAGAGTCCCTATAGGCACTCTCCCATGAATTGTAACAAGACAAAAATGTGTGAACAAACCTGGAGGCAGAGAAAAAAGTTATCACTCTACCAGTTAAGCGACTCAGACTTTACCATTCAGAATGCAACTTTTGGCTAACTGGACATCCATTCGCGTAGATTTAAATTTGTGTAACCACCACTAGAATGAAACAAGCTTTCTCGTCAAATTTTGCACACTGCAAGGCACATGCTCTGAGATCACAAAAGCCTGAAACAGGCCTTTAACCCTGTACCCAACGTAACGGCCAAAACCGGCCAGCGCTATTCTAAAAAATTGCCAATTAATTTTCATTATTTTTTGTCTCAAAAACATAGGTTATGACCCCTCGTCGGAACGAGCTCATTGAGCTCGTTCCAACGAGGGGTCATAACCTATGTTTTTGAGACAAAAAATGAAAAAAAATAGTTATTCAAGAATTGTTTTTGCAAGTGTCGTCTGCTTTTCATTTTAGGTAAAGGGTTAACCATTAAGGTGTGTTTAGAACAAGTCACAAAATTACCGTAGATATGATTTGTGGTCATAAAAGAGCACTGTTGGGCCCACTGGCAATGGCATTCATAGCGCTGTGATAGAATGATACAACAACTTATTCTGTTTTTCCTCATGTGAATTCCTCTTTGGTACTATCAGTAAATCTTAGTTAAGTCAGATACCGAATACCGAACAGATATGGAGGTATACCGCCCCCCTCTTCCCCCCAAAACACCCAAACCGATACCGAACTCAAAATTCCAATACCACCCATCTCTAGCATTTACTCTATTTTAACTCTTTACCCACCGAATCGCCTGCATCCGCCCGCGTAATATGCAAATTCAGCAGCAGAAAAAATATTATTATTCGAAAAATTTCAACAAAACCATATCATGTGACCCCCTCTTTGGAACGAGCCCATCGAGCTCATTCCAAAGAGGGGTCACATGATATGGTTTTGTTGAAATTTTTTGAAAAAATTTAAAAAATGATATTTAAAATAATAAATTTTGAAATTTTCTGTGTTGGGTAAAGGGTTAACTCAATTGACAGAGCTCTGTGAGCTCTGAAAAATAAGATATGATAAATTAACTGCACAGTTTATTATTAAAATATTGTAAAATATCCTGCCAGATGAATACATGTTAATTGAGTAATTTTTCTCTGTAAAATTGGATATTCAATTAACAGGGTCCCACTGTATTAGTACTTTCAAGTAGAATTAGCTGAAAATAGCTAAAATATCATTCCTGAAAAACTGTTGTCAAAGATAAGATGGTCACATTCACTCATGTTGACTGTCAATGATTTATAAAGTTTATGCATAATAACGTCTTCCTGCTGAATTCATTTCTTCTTTTTCGATGATTGTGATTTTGATGGTTGTTGTGGAGACGATGTTTCCTCTTCTGTTTTTGCTCTACTTTTTTGCCATTGCAATGGTTTTCTTCTGTACATAGGCCAAGGAGGTAATGTTAACTGAAAGTATAAAAATGTTATCAAACTTAACTTAAGGGTATTAATAAAATTGTTTCTCAGGCACCATCCTCATCACTAAAAGTGTGCAAAAAATTCTTCCGTCATTACAATTTTGCTAAAAAAATATTGTTAGGCCTAAAAAAGGTAAAAATCTGTTTCTCATGCCCTCCCATGTGGTCCTTTTGGCTACCGCATGCTCTCTTTTTATAAGCAATGCAAACTTAAAATGTGGAAGATATGTATCCATATCGCGATCTGTATATCGACCATTCTGAAGAACAGGTGCTGCAATGTTATGGTTTCACATTCTGTGGATGTGCTTCATATTATCTTTGAAGTGAAATTATTAAGTCTCTGTGGATTTAATTTGCCTTGTCACAATTTATGGAACAGTCCCTAGAAGCAGGCTTGTCATTTAGAAAATTGCAGGAGGGCCATTATGGTTCACCTCAAATCAGCCCAGGAGGGCCATTTTGGGTTCACCTAAAATGTCCCCAGGAGGGTCATTTATGATTCGCGGGGGCCATTTTATTTCAGCCTGATGGGTAGACAACTAATATCATTTTAAGGTACATGGTTTGTGCAATTATGATGTACGTTATAATGTAATGTATAGATGCAGGCTTGAATATTTGGATGCAAGATACCAGGTTACACATGACACTCACCGACAGTGAGTGTTATAGTTATCTTGCATCCAAATAACCAAGCCTGTATCTATACATTACATGATGATTGTAAAAGCCAGCGCACTGTGCTCACCACCAGATGCCGATAACTTGGGACGAATCAATCAGATTTGGGGGACGAAACGTCCCAGGCAAATCGTCAGGGGTCGAACTGGCTTGGGGATGATACATCCCGTAATCGTGCGTGACACGAGAGTTGTTTCAGTCTGATGTACAATGTAATAGCTAATTACAACATTGAAATTGGTAGACCTCCCACTCATATTTGGAAAGTTACTTACTGTCTCTGGGTGACTGCGTTGACGACAGACTACAAACTTCACAAATTGAGCTTTGTTACATGTACCTCCTTCAATCCGCAAAAATTGATGTTCGAGGTGGCCGATTTTGAGGTGCCTTCGACTAAATTAATGGGCCGCAGAAATTGGGGTCAGGCGGACGTTTACCGTCCACAGAATTTTGAACTCAGACCTGCGACTGCAGCCCGTGGTGATCACCCGCCTCAAAATGACAAGCCTGTAGAAGCACTCTCACAAATTGCAACAAATCAACAAGTGAGAAAATTTTGACAACCAATTTCAGCACTCTACCAGTGAAAAAAAAACACAAATAAAAGAGAATACAATGGGATTGGGTTTTTTGGCACTGAAAAGGGCTGTATATATTTTCTTTTTGCATAACCTTTGTGGGGTTATCTTAAATTTTTAATTTGGGCATCCAAGATTTCAGTTCATGTACACTTACAAAGTGTGATATCAAAAGTTGAGCTGCTTCCTACACAAATTCCATTTTTCCATTTTGGTGTATAAGATAATAAATACTGTTTAACTCTTTACCTAATGAAATGTCTACATTTTCTCGTGGAATTTGCAAATCAAGCAGTTAAAAAATACATTTTTCAAGTTTCACCAAAATCATCTAAACGAGGGGGTCACATGAAATGGTTTTGTTGAATTGTTTTGAAGAATTTGAAAAAATAATAAATTTTGATATCCTTTGCAATCGGTAAAGGGTTAAATTGAGTCATTAGAGAAGTTTTGCAAACCCACATTCACCAGTTATGATTATGGTTAAGTTACTAAGCCATCAAGATATGTGCACTTCCTGTCATCGACAGGTAGGGCTGAACGATTTTTTAAACAAAATACCAATATCATTCCAAAACTAGAGGTCTGACTGCCCCAGATGGGCCAGTCCATACCCCACGCAACCCCCACTGCTATGATTATTCTAAGATGAAGAGGAGCACAACTCTGGAAAATAAGTTATGATCAAAATTATAATTGCTGGTGCACAGGTTCCCATGGTAGTGAACATTCATACCAAGTTTTAAAGGAATCAACCCATAAACATCTGAGAAAATCTCCGGACAAAATTAATTATTCTAAGACGAAAAGGGGCATAACTTTGGCAAAAAAAAGTTCGATCAAAACTATAATCACTGGTACACATGTTCCCATGATAGTGAATACCCATACCAAGTTTCAAAGGAATCGACCCGTAAACATCTGAGAAAATCTCCTGACAAAAGTCTAGCATTCTAAGACATGTGAAAAGGGGCATAACTCTGGCAAAAATAGGCCAACCGGAACTATAATTGCAGAAGCACAGGTTTCCATGGTGGTGAACATTCATACCAAATTTTGATGACAACAGTCCATAAACATCTGAGAAAATCTCTGGACAAAATTATGTCTACTGATGGACAGAGGGACAAGGTGACTCCAGTATACCCCCCACAACTTGTTGTGGGAGGTATAAAAATACCACGATATACCAGTATATCGAAAGACTGTTCAGATATCCGAACATATGTACCATACCCTGAGCATGTATGGTCACAGTCAACGATTACCCAACGGAAACAATATTAAAATTTATTATTTCAAATATTAGTTAATCAAATTTTTCCAAAAATATTCGACAAAACCATATCATGTGACCCCTCATTGGAGGGGTCTCATGATATGGTTTTGTTGAATTTTTTTAAAGATAATATTTTTTCAACAGATTAATTTATATATTATGCAGGTGGATGCTGACGATTCGTTAGGTAAATGGATAATATTATTCATTCGGGACTGCAGTTTAAAAAAAAATCAAGACATCTTGAAAATTAAATTCTGGGTACATAAATAATGACGATAAACTGATACTTTTGTAATTACACCGATATTCAATTGATACTGGTTTCAATACTGGTCGGTGTGTATTGGTTTATCAATATACCTTGCAGTCCTATTGCCAGGTCCTGTCATGATGAATGAGATTTGAATGTTTGGGGAAAATTGGGGTTAATTCGAGGAATGCCATTTAACCCTTTACCCAACGCAGACGATATCAAAATTTATTATTTTAAAAATCATTTTTTTAAATTTTTCAAAAAATTTCAACAAAACCATATCATGTAACCCCACGTTGGAATGAGCTCGATGAGATCGTTCCAATGAGGGGTCACGTGATATGGTTTTGTTGAAATTTTCTGAAAAATAATATTTTTTTCAACTGCTGAATTTGCATATTATGCGGGCGAATGCAGGCGATTCGTTAGGTAAATGGTTAAACTGCTTGAGTGCTAGAAGCCACTATCATGGCTCTACAGATAAGTGCTGAAAGCCACTTTAGTGGCTTTAACCTGAGTGCATTAGCATGATGTTTATTCAGCAGTTGAACAAATTTTATTTAAAATTGTTTTGTTACAATGTATTGGAGAGCGCCAATTTGCACTCTCCGATAAATTGTAACAAATCTATTACTCATGAACAAAATCCTTCCAAATGAAGGTTCCCCTTGTCGATAGCAATAGAATCTTTGAAAAAATTATCAGAATTAAATATGACGCTTGTGAAGATACTTGCAAAGTCCATACAATTTGGATTGATATGCAGCCTTCAAGATTTAAATTCGTTTTTCGAAAACAAATTTTTGATCCGAGTCTCACATCACAATTGTGACTAGCTATCCATACACTACCGTCAATCATGCTTTTGCTGAACCACTCTATTCACAAATGCTCAAAAAGTGAGTAACAAGTTACAGAGATGTGAAATACTTACTAGTGATGCAAGAGTTAAACCAGCTGCCAATATATATACTGTCTGAGAAAACTGTTGACAGATGTAGCCCCATATAAATCCAACAGCCTGAAAAGAAGAATCAAACTTTTAAATAACCATAATTTTCATCTACTTCTGGATCAGAAGTTAATGTGCTAACCAATGAGCCAAAGGGCTCACAAAGTAGATCTTCTTTTTCTCAGGCTATTTACTGTAAAATTGCAAGCGGTTTTTTATTTTATTTTTGTAATTATATTTTTACCATCAAAAGTTCATATTTTTGGATTGTCTTAGGTTTTAATCTACAGAATAGCATGGGTTTTGGTGTATTTCATCCCAAAGCATTGCAAAAACTTGTTGCCCTCAAGGGACAAATTTATCAATTTTATTAACTTGGGTAAAATATCAGACATAAACCATTTAATTTTGCATTGGTTATAAAAAGAGAGCATGCAGTAGCCAAAATGACCATGCAGGAGAGCCTAGAAACAGATTTTTAACTTATTCAGGCCTAACTACATCCCCATTCAACTGTTATTCTCAGGCTCCAAATAAACATACATGTACATTCCAACAAGACTAAAATCCTCGCCCTCTGATTAGACGAGAGCTCACTTAGTTTTTTCTATGTTTACAGCTCCAGTGGCATATTTTACTGTCTGACATCACCAAGTGAAATACTTGAAAAGATGATAACAATGGGAGGAGATTCAAAGTGCATACTGCCTATAAAATTGTATTTTTCAAGGCCAGGGATCATTCTATGAATGTATACTCACAATACACTTATAAAAACGTCGAGGTTACTTCATCTCAGTTCAAATCATGAACTTCTTCACAGGGCTGCACGATATTCAAAACTGAATACCGGTATCGGTATTCAAAAAAAAAACACGGTATACCGGTATATCGAAAACTGCTCAGATATATGAACACAAGTACCACAATTGAGACTCGAGGCATCACAGTCGGATACGAATTAGCATGCCTTGATGATGGCGTTCGAAAAACCTTCACACAACGCAGACGATATCAAAATTTATTACTTCGAAAAATTAGTTTATCAGATTTTCCCCAAAGATTTCAACAAAACTATATCATGTGACCCCTCATTGGAACGAGCTCAATGAGCTCGTTCCAATGAGGAGGTCGCATGATATAGTTTTGTTGAAATTTTTGAAAATTATTTTTTCAACTGCTGAATTTGTATATTATGAGGGCACAAGACGACTCCTTAGATAAGGGGATAATATTATTCATTCGGGGCTACAGTTAAAAAACTCTTGAAAATGAAATTGTGGGAAAATAAATAATGACGATAAACCGATATTTTTGTAATTACACTGATATTCGATCGATATCGGTTTAAATGCCGGTATATATCGTGCAGCCCTACTTCTTCATGATTTGAACTGAGATGGAGTAAACTTTGAACTGAGATGGAATAACCCTGACCTTTATCTAAGTTATTGATTTTTCGTTGTCCAGTGGACTTTGTGGGGTACACAAGAGGTTTATTTACTAAATTTGTTATCATTAAAGTTGACTTATTCATTCAGGAATCAGTGTCAAACTCATTCATTCATTTCTTTATTTATTGGGGTTTAACAACACTTTGAACAGCCAAGATCACCCCCTGCCAGACAGTTTCAGAGGTGGAGGCTGGAGTACCTGGAGAGAACCACTCAGCAAAAGTGAGCAACTGTCAGACTCCCCAACATACTAACTCCACACAAGCAGAGTTAGCATTGGTTGAAGAAAGTGCACGATCGGCGTTGAGTGTGCTTTAGTACACAGTGCCACCTTGCCCCAAGTAGGAAATCTGGATTAAGTGCCTTGCCCAAAGACACAATGCCAACCAAAATAAAAAACAATGGTGTCTATACTTGAGCGGCGACCAGTCTTATTAGTCTGGAGAGATCTATAAATATTGTTGAGAATTTCGAAAGATTTTGAGAGAATCAAAATGACATTATACCCATTTTATTCTACAGTTAAAAAACAAATTATCTGAGCCTCGAGAAGTCTGCCCCTAGGTGATAAGATCACATCAGAGATGGGGAAAAGAAGTAAGAAAACTCATTGGGACTATCTCGAGCAGGGGTGGTACCCTCCCCCCCTCCCCCACAACTATCTCCTTTCATGTAGGCTTGTCTGGGAATACTCTAGCCCTCTGTTGGGGAGTAGAATTCCACTTGCCAGGGAAATCCACCAACAAAAACTATTTTTCAGGTTTCTTATGGGTTTTTTTATGCAATATGAGTTGGTGCATGGGTGGAATGACTGGAATCTTCTTAAATCAACATAAACCTTCAGAGTAAGTGAAGTTAAAAATACTCTTTCTCCAAATGTTACTAACCGGTAAGTTTGTATAAATTTACTAACTGTTTGCACACAAACATTTCTGAATTAGTGGCAATGGAATTTTGGGAGTACTCACAGCAAACAAGATGATAATAATCTGGAATGTTCTTTCTGCTCTTTTCTGTCCATCATAATCCTTAAAATGAAAAGAAAATTAAAATATTGCTATCTTGTGAAGACAGCCAACCATGATTTAAAATCACTGTCACAATAAATGCATCCTGTCAGTAGGGTTCACAAGGAAGAATACACTTGGGACAACGTTTTCAGTGCAATATGAAATGGATAGTATGTGACTGTAAGAGAACTTAAGGGTTAACCCTTTACCTAACGAATCGCCTGCATCCGCCCACGTAATATGCAAATTCAGCAGTTGAAAAAATATTATTTTTAACAAAATTTCAACAAAACCATATCATGTGACCCCTCGTTGGAACGAGCTCATCGAGCTCGTTGCAATGAGGGGTCACATGATATGGTTTTGTTGAAATTTTTTGAAAAATTTAAAAAAATGATATTTAACATAATAAACTTTGATATCGTCTGCGTTGGGTAAAGGGTTAAAGGATGTTTTCAAAACCTGCAAAAAATGTTGATTTGTCTAAAACCTTTAACCCTTTACCTAACGCGAAAGGAAGACGACACTTGCAAACAAATTTTTTGAATAACTAATTTTGTTCATTTCTTTGTGTCTAAAACATAGCTTATGACCCTTCATTTCATTGGAAGGAGCTCAAAGAGCTCATTCGAATGAGGGGGGTCATAACTCTATATTTTTGAGACAAAAAAATGAAAATTGAATGGTAATTTTTGCGAATGGTGCTGGCTAGTGTTGGACATTACATTGAGTAAAGGGTTAACCCTTTACCTAACACAAAAATCAGACGACATTTGCAACCAAAATTCTTGAATAACTTAATATTTTCATTCCCCCCCCCCCCCCCCCCCCCCTAGCAGGATGCTGTACCAAAATCAAAAGATCCTGATTGGTGGATCTTAATTTGAGCAAATTTCAATCTGATCCCCAAAGGGATGCTGAAAAACAAATATCAAATGATTTTGATTGGTGGACCTGAAAGAGAAGATTTTTGAAGAATACTCCTTAGATTGAGCTAAGTTAGTTTTCTGCTATATAACTGGAACCAAGCCATTAATTTTGGGGGGCCTGATACTACCAAATATCAAATTTGGTTCAAACTGTCCCACAGGTCCAGAAAATAGAAATGTTGCTCCTCCCAGCCAGAGGCCAAATATTGGCGAAACATTCTTTGAACAATAAAAATCTTGAGCACATAAATAGGTTGCACAGAAAATTTCAAAGCATTGTAACTGGTGGTTATGAGAAGATTTTTGATGGATTTTAGGCTCTCTGGGCCCTGCCCCTAGCCCATCGTACTCAGTAACTTGCTATCAAATAAAGTAAACAAACTTCCACGGGTATCCCCCATAATTTGTGCCAAGTTTGGGTGCAGTGGTTCTGAATAAGAAGATGAAAGGCAGAAGGCAATTGATGGGAATAGCCCACCTTGACTATTAGTCAGTTGAGCTAAAAAGTGTAATTCAGCTTTTCTACACATCAAAGTAGTAAATGCTGACCTAAAATTATTTGATAAACTAGTGGAAACACTAGGGTTTCCACTATACATGTACCAGCACAGGCAGCCATCAACCAGCCACATTCCCCCAACAGGGAACCTTCCAAACATAAATCAAGATGTTAAAATTCGCAGTGATCTGCCCGACCCCCGATAAATAATTGATTCACAAATTGTTGAAGGGCCATTTCTAGGCTTCTTTTGAAGATTTCCGTACACAAATGTCATAGAAAAATGACTGAAGAAGTGCACTCTTATGACGTGATTGTTCCATGAGTCCTGCATAACTTAATCATCCTCCAATGAAAAGCCAGGCAACTGGGAAGGGGGGGGGGTGCATGGGGGTGGGTGGGGTGCATGGGGGGGGACATCCCCCCCAAACGAAGGCTTTGCCCCCCCCCCCAACCATCTCGCATGCATTTCCATCCACCCTCACACACAAACACATTCAGTCACTCTCTCTTACACACACACACACCCCTCTCTTTTTTATTCCCAATAATTTCCCATACACACTTAGCCCAAAGCCTCAGGCTAGCTGATGAACACATCCAGGCAGTAGAGATTTAAAGACTCGGATGCAGATACTTATAAGTTATAATTAAGTTATGAGCCAACAAAGGCATGTCTATCCATATCCCTTGTCTAAAAAAATTCATGGATTTCGCATTATGACAGACGGGGCTGACGGGCATTATGAGTCTCTCTCTCTCACGCACAGACCCACCAGACGCGGATCCAGGATTTTTTGAAAGGAGAACCGCTAATTACCATTACATTTACATGTAGTCGAAACTTGGACCCAAAGTCCGTAATATAATTTTTTGGTTTGGGACGTCCACAGGACATACCAAACCAAAAAAAGTATATTACGGACTTTGGGTCCAAGTTTGGACTACCTCATAACAAAGTAATGATATGATCCTTTACGTATTTGCCCCCCTTCATGGGAGTCTGCCCCCCCTAGTTGCCCCCCCCCCCCCCCCCCCCACAAAAAAATTTCTGGCGCTGCCACTGATTATGACACTGTTGAACCTAAAACAGTAATTATTTGTTGGGAATATATGAAATGAAAATAATTGAGGGGATCAGGTATTTTTAAGTCAACTGCCGACACCTCTCTCTATTCTTCTGTTCAGCTTTAAATTACAGAAATCTCTTTGCAGATCTGTGAATGATTTAAGGGTCTATATAAGTAATGAAATTTTGTTTATTTTGAAAATTCTTACCTCTGATATTCCTTCAATTCAAATTAACACACAATGTACATCAAAATGAAGGTTGGGATGTATAGAACATGAAACACATGTGTAATCAGCTGTCGACTGTAGGCACCACTGGTTCCTGGAAGACTGCTGCCGTATTCGCACCAGAAATGATAATTTAATAATATTTCATGAAAACAACTTGTGGCCAAATGTGCTTTACATATCCAAGAACAAAGCTGGGGGATCAAAATTCTTCAAAACACTGCTACAGTGCTGCATGGGGGAAAATTCCAAAGCCAGTGCTTTTGTTTACATATGAGTATACTTACGATTTCCGGTCGACGTCATCGGACGGAAAAAGCATGTAAAAACAACGCCGTCTAAAATCAAATAATGAAAAAGATTGCCTTCATACAGTATACTGTTATTAGATACAGATTACACAGTTACCATATTCAATGCATGGTATCATGACACCTGTTGAAATTTCTTAGAATTACGATTTTGTTTTTCGATGGAAATTGGTGGTATTGAGTGATTTGCGCATGTCTGTCGAGCATGGAAACCATCTTCAATAAAAAATGCAGACAATGTTGTCCTTTTCCAAAATGCAGTCCTGTCGCTGCACTCAAAAGTGTTTTGAATGCCTAGCTTTGTTATTGAATATCTGAAGCACATTCAGCCATGAGTTGTTCATGCGAAATATTATTTTATTATCAGTTCTGGTGCGAATACGCTAGCAGACTTCCAGGAACCAGTGATGCCTGCTGTCAACTCTTGCATACGTGTTGTGTGTTCTATACATCCCAACCTTTATTTTCATGTTTGATTTTAGTCCAATAATATTAGCCTTCGCCTGTGCTCCGAATTTATTATTTTTTTATTTTTAATATGTCGCACCGTCGAAGTCTAATCTGATCTTTCGTTTTTCCAGCAGCAAAGTTCAGCGAGAGACTCTCGCTGAACGGTTGGACCTCGATTAAAGATCAAATTTACCCACCTGGTTCCTACTTCCGATTGACAGTTGTGTAAAACACATTTTTCTTCATTCTGGTGGTCATTTTCTTGCAAATAAATCGATATTTTGAATTATTTAGGCGTCATTTGCACTGCAATTTTTTCAACTCGAAACAAACTGTTGAACTGGAAGATGGGTTGATACGGAAACGCGGAGTGAAAAACGGAATACTGATAATGTAGTGCACACGAAGTCAAACGACGCGGCAGTCGTTGCAATCGTTGCAATACCGCTGAGGTCCGTTCCCGGAAATGGGATACGATTTTTAACAATTTTCCAACCGCTGTAACATTACCGCTTGAAAAAATGTTTTTATTTAATTATTGGTATTTAATACGTAATTCGACAGTAAGTATAGGAAATTTATACATCTAATGTGAATGTGAAGGCATATTATTCTTGTCGAATGTGGGAACATGTATGGAGAATGAGTATTCATCATATTAGTGTTATGTCGCCTAATTTCGTACTTTGCTGCTGGAAAAACGAAAGATCAGATTAGACTTCGACGGTGCGACATATTAAAAATAAAAAAATAATAAATTCGGAGCACAGGCGAAGGCTAATATTATTGGACTAGTTTGATTTGTGTATATTTAATCTGAATTTAAGGAATATGAGAGGTCAGAATTTCAAAATAAACAAAATTCCATTACTTATAGCCCCTTCAGGAGAAGGGCGACAATAACCATTGCTTGGGTCGTTTTCACATTTGGGGGCAAACGTCAACATTCTACATATAAACATCTGACAGAAAAGCAAAGGACAAATAATAAAACAATATTAAACAGGTAATTCTGGGTAATTTCTGCTGATTAGGGGGACCGACGAATATTAGTGACTGTTTTCATACTCATAGTGTCAGTGATTTCGGTGTTTTGTTCTACGTAAAATAATCCTAATTTTATTCTAAACTAAAGAATTTAAAAATTCACTCATTTTAAAATTACCATGTGTGTTGGTATTTTACGAATACTGTCTGGCAAAAGCTTGATTATCGTGTCCATGGTGGTAAAAACTCGAAAAATGTTACAACACGATAAACAGATGCCGAAATTCTCAAGAAGACGTGTACAATTCAAGCTATGGCATGGACGTGAGCACGGATAAGAAATAAGCAAACATTTCAACAATCGGTCAACTCACTTGAATTTCATTCGACATATTTTTTGAACATTCGTCTGCCAAAGCGACGAATGGTGGTGTTTGTAAACTATTTTACAATAAAATCCACCATTTTTGTGCTTTATGAAGAGCCAACTAGAATACCATAGCATTTGATCAATTGCACATTCACTGATTTGATTATTGATGCAGTGCAGCTCAACCACAGTTGGCGGACTGAAATTTTACCCCCCCACCGAACATATTTCTTTTTTGGCATGGCGTGGGGTCTCATACGTTTCGATAGTTGGTTCTATGCAATCACGTTTTGAGTACATAGACTAATAATAATAATAACACTTTGGCCAGCCGCTGATTTGTCGCGGTTCTCGGACGAGAAGGCCATGGTTACCCCTGTACTCCCAACTGCCTCCCTATTCCCACGCTTCTCCTCTCCTCCCAACACTCGGAGACGAACTGCTTGATGATATCCCTTGTCCCATTCTTCCCAATCTCTCCGATTAGCATATTAACCCTCTCCTTTGAGTCCCCCCCTAACCACATGTCCTTCATTCTCCCATCCCACTTCCCCATTATACTCCCAGTGAATCTCATTCTTTTAGGCTGATACTTTGGGCATTCTAGAAGAAAGTTTTCCAAGGTTTCCACCATGTCCAAGTTACACATCTGGCACTCCCTTTCACCGTCTTTCCCAATTTTTCCCCTCAGCTCCAGGGACCGCGACCTCAGCTTGAACAACAGTGACCCCCCAAAGGTGCCATCAAGGTACTCTTCAAAACCTGGCTTCTCTTTATCACACAGGCCACCCAAAGACCTCTTTGATTTGACCCCCTCTCGCCAATTACGGTTACAATCCTCCATGACCCTTTCTCTGACGATTTTTTACCCTGGTTTGCCCCAACGTCCAGGTCCGAGATCTCCAATGAGTAGTTCTCTACTAGCTCCCTCATTTGGACCATCCACCCCGTTTTGATATTTGAGTTGAAAATTCTCGGGAACATTACTTTACACCATCGGCTGTCTGGGAGATTTACCAAATAATTAAGATAACCGAGCTTCAACAGGTCTATCCTGTCCTTGATCCTCATCCACCCAAGCTCACCCCTGATTGCTTCTAGCGCTGTGGCATTACTCGACCCCGTTATCCATCGGCCTGCATCGTTCTGCAGGATTTCCAAGCTCTTTACGGCCGTCTGGTTTAGGGGTACCACTTCCGTACCGTATGTTATACTTGGCAGCCCCACCATTTCCCAAATGGTTTTCCCCACGGAAACCTTATTGAAACTGTTTCTCCCTATAAGTTTCATTTGGTTAAGGATTCGCTTCCCCTTCAGAATCAATTTATTTGTGTGGTTCCGGTAGATGCCTCTTCCTGTAATGTTTATATTTACCCCCAAATACTCGTAATCACCCGTCTCTCCCACACTGAGAAGTTTGCTGCTCCCTTCCGGAATGCAGAACTCACCCACTCTCCACCTTCGAGTGGGGTCCACTTTGCGGCCCACAGGTATAACTTTGCTCTTGCTTTCATTAAGTTCGAGTCTCCATTTGCTCCCATATTTCCCAACAATTCCCAGCATTTTCGTTAGCCCCTCTTCGCTTTCTGACACTAGAACCATATCGTCTGCAAAAAATAGCCCTGGGATCTTCAAGTCACCAACTGCTACCCCCTCCTCGCTACGCAGGAGTTCATCTCCTAAACCTTTGATGTACAATGCAAACAGGATCGGCGAAAGGATACACCCCTGTTTTAGGCCTATCTCCATAGGCACACGTTTCGTTGTAATGTTTCCCAGGCTAAGTTCACTCTGTACATCTTTATATAATGCTTTCATAATTCCAACAAACTCGCCTCCTAAGCCCATAGCCTCCAGCTTGCGCCACATACCTTCCCTCCATACTCTATCGCATGCCTTCTTGATATCCAAAAAGGCCATAAACATCTTTTTCTTTTTTGCTTTCGCGGATTCTATCATTTGGGATAGTGTGAAAAGATGGTCAGTAACTCTCCTTCCCTTCCTGAAGCCATTCTGGATTTCTCCCAAAAAACCCTTCTCCTCAATTACCACCTCTAGTCTCCCATAAAGGACTTTACAGAACACCTTTCCAATGTTGCTACTGACAGAGATCCCTCGATAGTTATCCAAAACTTCTTTTTCCCCCTTTTTGTGAATAAATGTCACTTTGCTTTCCCTCCACTCCTTTGGGACCTCTTGTTTTTCTATGGCTAAATTGAATAGGGCAGTTAGGCTTTCCAAGAGTTCCTCTCCCCCTTTTTTGATAAACTCGTTAGGAATTTCGTCCACCCCTCCCGCTTTTCCATTCCTCAATTTTGAGATCACCCTTCGCACCTCCTCAGTTTTGATTTCGCTGCACACGAAGTCCGAGAGATTTTCCTCGACCTGGTTCGGACACTCCGGTGGGTTCCCCATGCCCCATCGCTTATCGTTTACCTTTTCCCAGTGCTTGACTAGTTCTAATGCGATTTGATCTCGCTCTTCTGTAACTCTACCATCTACTTTAATGCTCTGTTGGTTATTCCCTTTGTTACGTTTGTTCACCCATTTCCAAAATACGCTCGAACTCGACTCCCCTGTCGTTCTTATCGTCCTAATAAGACTGCTATTTCGCACTCTCCGGTTGTCGTCTTTTATCTTGTTTACTTTATTTCGTGCTTGTTGGTATTCTTCCTTTGCTACCATGGCCTCATTGCTTTCCACCCCCTTAAGTTTTCTACTTCTCCTGTATGCAGCACATTTAGCTTTTCTAACCTTTATGGCCCTTTTCAGTTCTTCGTTCACTCTGTACCCAAGTTCCCGTGTTGGCACCCTAATCTTTCCTACACTTTCCTTCCCTGCCTCCACTAGGCTCGCAACTATGGCGTCGGCCATCTTCTGGACACTACCCCCCTTGTGTGCGGCTGCAAGCTTTGGTTTCAGTTTTTCTTCGAACGTCACCCAGTCGGCATCCTTTTTGAGTTCCCAAATATCCTTGAAGCTTCCTTTCCTTTTCTCTAGGTTTTTGGCCCTCATCGTCACTGTAATCAAGTTGTGATCACTATCCAACTCCATTTTGCCCTCATCATCCACTTCTACCCTTATCACCTCCCTCCATAAATTCATATCTATGAGAATGTAGTCAATTATTGATTTTCTGTCGTTTCTCTCCCAGGTCCATTTCCCCTTACATCTAGCGTCCCTGTTCAGAATCTTCAGACCGAGCTCATTTGTGAAGTTCAACAGCTTCCTTCCATTCCTGTTGACTTTCTTGTCCCCACCCTCTATGCCTTCTTCCTTGTCACCTATGTGTCCATTAAAGTCGCCCATTAGAATTATACCGAGCCCCCTGTTTTCTAGTTCAGTGATATTGGACCTTAGTGTTGAGTATATCGAGTCATTCCACTCGGGTTTACTTCCTTCCACCGCACAGTACACAATCCCAAGGGCAATACTTTTGTTTCTTAGACTGATCTTTACCCATCCAATTTCTTTTGACACATCAGCCGAGGTGATGATATCTTCCAGATCTGTAATCAGCGACGGTTTTAAATCCTCTTTAATGTACATGCCTACCCCTCCCCCCTTTTTCTGGCCTTCCGTTCGCCCTACACCTATCCACACACACCCGCTTACTTGGTCTACCCGTTCCTCGTGTCTTACCCACGTCTCGCTTAAGCCCATGACATCAAACTCCTCTGCCTCGATCAATGTAGCAATTTCACTTACTTTCCGGTGGAGACCCTGGATGTTGCTATAACCCACTTTCAGGGTACCGAGGTTCATTGCCTTCCGCCTATTGGGCCCATTGTTTTCTGGTGCTAGTCTTGGTAAACTTAGTCTGTCCCCCTCACTCTTGTTCACTCCACCTATGTCCACTCTCGTTATACTTGCCTCTGACCTCCCACCCCGCTCCTCTCCAAAAAAGGCTCTGCTACCCGTCGAATTTTATCCCCTAATACCCGTTTCCCCGCCCTGCTAAGATGCAGCCCGTCACGCCCGTACATGCTCCCATTGCCCCAAAACGTGTCCCAATGGTCGATAAAGGGAATTCCCAGATCAACACAGTAGTCCTCTAACTCTTCATTTAGCGCCAAAATCCTTGAGTTCCGTTCGTCACCACCTCCAAGGACAGGAAGGGCCCCGGATACGACTACTCTTGCATTGCTACTTAGCAGTTTGCCGACTAAGCCTCTATACGACTCCACCAAACTTACTGACCTTCTCTCCCTGATATTGTTGGTCCCCACATGGACCACCACTACCGGTTCCGGTCCTGACCCTGCCACAATGCCATCTACCCGGTCCCTGAGATCCTCCACCTTCGCCCCAGGAAAGCACAAGACTGTTCGATTGGAACTATCAGGACCACAAACTACATTGTCAATCCCACGTACAATGCTGCTCCCCGCTACCACTAATTTTCTTCTTCTGGCCCCAGTTCCTATATCATCTGCACCTCCTCTCGTTTTGCAAGCTCCTGGTCCCCTCTTTCTCTTGACCGCCCTCCTTACCCCGACTGACCTATCTTCATCAACAACCATCTCACCCCCCACACTTTCCCCCTCACTCTCGTCCCCAGGGGTATCAGAGTCTAAAACACTAAACCTGTTTTCTAAACACCGCCTAGCAACCTTGGCAGCCTTACGCCGACTCTGGCTTCCGGACTCGACGCAGCCCTGACCTGACGCCACCTTCCGAATTTTCCTACTAGAACCCCCTTCTCAGTTACACCCCCCACATCAAGCATTATTCCCCCACGTTTCCTGCTTCCCAGTTTCCTCCTTGAGTCCACAACGACCTTCCACCCACCTTCCACCTCACCATCGTAGGTAACCTCAAGGTAACTAGATACATGGCTCTGAGCGATTTAAAGGAAAGCATAAAATATATTTTCTAGAAAGGAAAAGGAAAAACTTACCTGGAAGAAAATTAAAGCACCGTGGGAATGATGGCATCATGTTAATACCGTTGCATACAATTCCAATCAAATTGCCTGGTTAAATATATGCCTTTTAGAGAACGTTGAAGTTACCACAAGGTAGATGACATAGAGACCACATTTGATATGTTGTGTCTAAATGCCTTTATAGCAATAACAGTTTATCCAGGCGCCGATTTGTCGTGGTTCTAATGGACAAAGTATCCAGTACCCCTGTGCTTTCTTCGCTTTTTCCTTCCCTATGCCTCCTCCTCCTCCTCCCAGCCTTCAAACTATTCGATTATATCCCGTACCTCTCATTCCCAATTTCACTGATGGGCATACCACCTCCCTTATAGCACATAGTACCATTTCCCCTTCAGTCTACGACCCCGTTTCCTCATCATGCCCAGAGTGAATCTTATTCTGATTGACTGATATTTTTGACATTTTGAGAGAAAGTGTTACCGAGTCCCCATTGTAGTCCACAATGACACAGCTGACACTCCTTATCGCGGTGTTTCCCTTTTTTTCCCCTTCAGCACCTCGATGTCAATTTGAACAGCACTAGCCCCAATGTGCCGTAGAGGTGCTCCTCAAATCATGGCTTCTCTTATTCGTTAAAACATACAAAACCTCCCTGCTCTAATCCGTTTTGTCCAATTTCTATTACAATTCTCCACGACTCTCGATCTCTCTGACAACACTTCCCTTCAGTCGTTACCTGCTAGATCTAAGATTGCTATTGTGTAGTTCTCCATTACCTCCCTCATTTGCACCATCCATCCTGTCTGGAGTCCCAAATTTCTGGAATATCAGTTTATACCACCGACTGTTCGGGAGATTCATTAGATAGTCAAGATAACACATTTCCTCCAAATCCATCCTGTCCTTGATCCATATTCAACGAAGACACCCCCTCCCCTGTCAACTTCCAATGTTGTCATACTATTCGACCCCGTTATGCAT
This sequence comes from Pictodentalium vernedei, assembly GCA_031216915.1. Taxonomy (NCBI): domain Eukaryota; kingdom Metazoa; phylum Mollusca; class Scaphopoda; order Dentaliida; family Dentaliidae; genus Pictodentalium; species Pictodentalium vernedei. The sequence goes on from CM062290.1 coordinate 42,285,149, forward strand.
CTGTCCGTGTCGTTCTACAGAGTTTACAAACCCTTTCCAGCTGCTTGATTTGATAGAACCACACACATAGCATGTGTTATACCTGTTACTCCCACCATCTCCCATCTGTGTTTTCTTCCACAAAACCTGGTTGAAGCTATTCCTTCCAAGAAGCTTCAGTTTGATAGGAATTCGCTTCGCCTTCATTTTGTGTACTTTCTGTTGACGCTCTTCTCCCCGTGATGTTTGTATCCCTCATACTCTTAATCACTGTTCTGTTCCACACCATAAACACTTTGTTGTCACCATCGGGGATAGAGTCTTCATCCACTCTCTTTATTTTCGACGTGAGTTTATTGTATGGCTTATTGGTATGACTTTTTTGTTTTCAATCAGTTCGTGCCTCCCTTTTTCAATATTTCCCACAATTAGCCATCATTTTCCCAAACCTCTCTTCACTTAAGGGCAGTAGCACCATATCACCTGCAAAGACCTACTCCTGGGATCTTATAATCCCCAACTTTTACTCCCTACCCCGTACTCGAAACGAGTCCGTCACCCAAATCTTATCGGCGTACAATACAAAAAGAATCGAAGGTAGGATACACTCCTACTTGAGTCCTTTCTCCTTATGGATTCGTTTCATGGTAGCGTGACAAAGACTAAGCTCGCTTTGTACTTCTTAAAACAGAGCTTGCATGATTTCAAAAGACTCACCTCCCAAGCCTAAAGCCTCAAGCTTTCGCGAAATATCCTCTTCATGCCCGGCCATGTGCATTTTTCATACACAGAAAAACGCCATACAAATATTAGTCTTTTTCGCTTTGGCTGCTTCAGTGAGGTGGCGTAACGTGAGAAGATAATCCCTTTGTCCCCTTTCTTCCCTGAAACCATTCTCTTTTTCCACCCCAAAATCACATCCCTCCAATCACCACCACCAATCTACCACACAGAACTTGACAGGATAATTTCCAATATTGTTACTGATTTATATTCCACTTTATAGTTATCTAATACTAATACGCTCCTCTTGTGATACTGATTATTATACCGAATGATAAAATTCTTTCCCCAATAACTTAATCAATGATAAGAAATGGGATCTACCTGGTAGAGTAATTTTCAAGATTTTTAGAACACCAATTTTAAGAAGATTGTCACACAGCTGACATCGAATACATACATAATAATTGTACCTACCACATAGAATACGTTGGTACATTGATAAATAAATAATACCCCCCATTCTCAAGTACAGACCAACGCAAGAACGGGATCAATTGTTCAAGAATTTTTTCAAGTTACGGAATGTACACCAGATTCAAGATTGTTTCCATTGCTGTCCTCTACACGTGTTAGCACGCTATCATCAGAAAAAACCTTTCCAAGTTGACCCTAATCAATTACAAAAAAAAAAATCACAAAAAAGATTAAATCAGTAAAAACTCTTCATGTTAATGCACGGAATGCCAGCTTCCTCGGTGGAAACAATGCTGCAGATTTTATACACAACCTCTCATTCCCATTCTCAAGTTGGACATTTATGGCAATGAAAGGGCTTTGTCATTGACTCTTCTCAGAACGAAAGCAGATTTCTTGACTTATCGACAGGATTATTCATTATCAGCAACATTTGGAACATAACATTTACTTTACAAGAGTACGGAGGATTCTGTTGAACAAGATACAATTAGTAAAATTAAATAATATTACGAGCATCTGAAAATGTGACTGACAAAAATGTCTGAAACCAGCGAGAATAGATATGCATCGCTTGGAAACCATAGACAGTAACAGGAATCTTCCTAACCTTTACGAACACGACTCGAAGACGATACTTGCGAAACAATTTCTTGAGTTACTAAATAACTGAAACAAATAATCACTTTTCGTCTAAACAACACAGCAGAGTAGAAACCTTTGCTGGAACAAGTTGGACAAAGTCGTCCCAACGTGGGGCCACAAACTATTTTTTTAGATAAAAATGTGAATGGCGCTGCTCGAATATGATCGTTACGTCTGACTTAGTGTTAAGACACATTAAAAAAAACATACTCTCAAGGCCGATCGTAACAGTTTATATGATTGTCTTCTTTCTTTCATAGAATGACTTTATCAAAACTTTACTCCCCTCAGAGAGGCCTTCATTTTTTACTACCATCAATTCTGTTGGAGTGCAGCACCAAAATAAGCCGCGTCACCGGGACGTTAAAATTACATGTCATCGCACCAAAATACGCCACATCACTAGAACGTTAAAATTATATTAAAATTATTTAGAATGATATATACGAACAGACAATGTTTTTGAATGACATGAATTGATGAAAAAAACTGCGTTCAAACCTCAAACTTTGTTTATTTCTTCCGCTCTGCACAAATTGGGCAAACGATTGTTTCATTCTTCTGTTCCGAGGCGTAACTATGGAAGGTGTAGGGGGTGACACCTATAATAATTTTCCATTCGGAACATTTTCATCTGGATTAGAGAGTTAGATTTCGATTCGATTTTTCTGGCTATCACGTACTTTCTTACGGGACCAGATTTGCTTCTGGGACTTATGTCACACACCCACTTGGCGTCATGAAAATGGAGGTGTGTGGCGGATTTGGGATGTTGCGGGTCTCAGCATGACCAATGTTGAGTCCTGTACGTACAAACTGACTAAGTTGGGAAGCCCGTGCATCACAACTACTGCATGCATTTATCCACACAAAAAAATCCTGTTTTTTTTTCAACTATGATCCCCATGGACAAATAATCCAACTAAATCATGAAGCATGCCTTATGCAAAGGCATGCCTTCATGATATCGTTGCAATATTCCTCCAGCTGGAACTTGAGTCATGACAGTTCTGACAAGTTCGATTACCCCCCCCCCCCCAAACAATCGGGAAATAGAACGACTGATTTCCATTCGTCTACATTACTAGAGCCGGACCAATATCTACTCCAATCGTCATTGTATATTCATTTGTTAACGCCTGAGACCCATGGTATACATTGTAATGATAATAAAAACCTAGTGTTATTTGATTATGAGAATGAACTTTTGTGATATAACCAACTGTTGGAAAGGAACACATCTGAGCCCTTTTCATCGGTGTGTTAAATCACAGCGTATCATCCGTTTGCTGAAAGACACTGATGAAAAATTTAAACTGCAGTGTTCTATACTGTTCATATCATCTTTAACTGGTAGAGTGCTGGAAGCCCATATTTGGGCTTCATTCTCAAATGCAGGTACTGTCACATAAAGGCTTCAAATTCAATGGATATGCTTCATATTATCTTTGAAGTGATATTATTTAGTCAGTTAGGATTTGCCTTGTTACAATTTATGGGAGAGTGCCCACGGGCACTCTCCCATAAATTGTAGCAAGGCAAAGACATGTGAACAAATTTTGATTGCCAAAAATAATTCAGCACTCTACCATTTAACAATGGTATAAGTATTAGTATCATTTTCTATCTCTTGCTTACAAAATAGTATTACCTGAACTGGTGTATGAAAACAGTTTTTGGGGTAATATCATGGCTGAGGGGTGGGTTTTGAATGAATGAATGAATGAATGAATGAATGAATGAATGAATGAATGAATGAAAACAACTGTATCTGTAGGAAAATGTCAATTTTAGATCTGGTATAAATCATTGATCTAGTTTTACGCTCCCAATTTTCCACAATAGTACAAATACATGCTTTGTTTGTCTCCAGTTCAGAAGGACATTATATTTTACTCTTGCATGTGGCATACCCGTCAATAATGGCCTTCATCTCGGTTATTACTGACCATCTTCACAAACTGGACTGGATGCATTAGCATTGGCATTTGGTGGATGCACCCTACCCCCCACTCCACCCCACCCAATCCTAACACAGACACAAAACGCTGCAGTTAATACTGTATATAGACTAGTAATGTTAGGGGTAAAACTTGCACTTTACTATGCACTGCCAGTGGTAAACGGGTCGGTAACTGATCTGAAGTAGGTTGCTGTACAAGTTCTCCAAGTCGTCATTACTTTGCGTATAAGTAAAGAGGATTAGAAAATGCAATTCGTAACAAATTGTTTCTATCAGTTAAACAACAACTGAACTAGAAATGAGATTTGTGACCAAGGCACTGTCCTTTCAAAAGGCAGATATTGAGAGAAAATCGGTTTAATACAGATTATCATGATAATGTGCATGTCCTGTGATTTGCATTAGATTCGAGAATCTGATACAAATCACAGGACATGCACATTACCATGATAATTCATTTATCTAACAATTCTGTCACATAAACAGATTAAATCTTAACCCTTTACTCAACGTAACGCCCAAAACCGGCCAATGCTATTCTAAAAAAATCGCCAATTAATTCCCATAAGTTTTTCATTTTTTGTCTCAAAAATATAGATTATGACCCCTCGTTGGAACGAGCTCGTTGAGCTCGTTCCAATGAGTGGTCATAACCTATGTTTTTGAGACAAAAAATGAAAAAAATTAGTTATTCAAGAATTTTTTTTGCAAGTGTCGTCTGCTTTTCATGTTCGGTAAAGGGTTAAATTATTTTAAAACATTTTTGGGACATAATGTTCGGTCGATCACTGAAACGAACAGAATGTATCCATGCGCCTGTTATGATAGCCCGTAGCGCTACCGGAAACGAGTCGTCTATATGATACGGAATCAAAATGAGTCGTCTATATGATACGGAATCGGAACACATTATGTGATACGTACCGTTTCTCATGGTTTTCAGGCTAAAATCTTTATGACTGTTAGATAAAGATAGATATAGAATAGAAGGATACACATTGTAGAATTAATGACGAACGAATAATGCAGTGAAAAGTAATTCTAAATTACAATGCTTTATTTCACATTTCTATATTAGGGGCGTAGCTAGCTTTGTCCGACGGTGGGGTGAAACCATCAACTATTCGGAAAATAGCGATGCAAAGCGGAGAAAGGTATTAAAAGACGATGTATCCCCATAGAGATTAGATACAATTTCAAAATGACTGTCTTAAGGGCGTAATATCGATCCTTGATAATTCGAAATTATTTTTCTGTCTTCCAATAGCGGAATAGACTATTCTTTAACCCTTTACCCAACGCAAACGATATCAAAATTTATTATTTTAAATATCATTTTTTCAAATTTTTCAAAAAATTTCAACAAAACCATATCATGTGACCCCTCGTTGGAACGAGCTCGACGAGCTCGTTCCAACGAGGGTCACATGATATGGTTTTGTTAAATTTTTTTGAAAAATAATATTTTTTTAACTGCTAAATTTGCATATTACTCGGGCGCATGCGGGCGATTCGTTGGGTAAAGGGTTAAAGAAACTGACAAAAAACTAAACTTTTCCGGAAAAATGTTTGGTGGTGGTGTCGGCCCCTCCCCTGTTATTTATTTACCCCCTGCCCATCTTGTTAGCTCTTTGTTTATTCCTTGCCAATCTGTCATACTTAATTTAAGACGAGCGATCAAATAACTAAGGATCGTTATGATTAGAAGCTATAAGAATGATGCGCCAACAAGAAAAAAGTGAAAAAGAATGTTTGCATGTTTACAGGCCTGAAACTAGTGGAGTGGTCAGGGGCGATTCGCCCCATAACCCGTCTGTCGGAAATGTTTGTTATGTGTCTGAAAAACTGTCAGTCGCCTAAACACCAGCATTTTCTCTGAAAGTCGCTTATATGCAAAAGGGCTCACCGTTTGGCGAAACCCCAATTTTCATTATGCAAAAATACTATTTTGTTTCATACATCCTTTGTTTGAAGGTGTTCATTAAAAATAATATGACAATCGAAAAGTCATGTACATGAAAGATTCCTTGTATTATTATTATTCTAAAGAATTAATTTCGTGAAATGAAAGAAATTCTTTAAAATAATAATAATAAACGAACGTTTTGGACACGTTTCATTTATTATTGTTATACCGAAGGTCAACGCCCGGGACACTGTCGAAACATTTAACTCTCACCCCTCCATGTCGGACAATTTTTTTTTATCCTAGCTTCGTGGCCTGAATATTTATTGAAGAGAGTGCAGCACGGTTGAAATAAAAGAATTCAAATTGTGTTAAGAAAAAGGAACATAAACATATATCCTACAATGTTACGAGACAACATGGTGAAATCTTTTGTACTGCCTGTTTTCTTTATAGAATTAGAGTTATGGACTTTGTTTGGTTGCATATATGCCTGCGAGGGCTCGTATGTAACCTGTTCATTTACAAATTATATTGAATTTTATAAATCACTTGCGAGCAGAGCGGGAGTTAGAATGAGAAGATGGAGACCAGCGAAAAAAAAACTTTAGTGGAAAAAAGGGAAAGATCAGCACTTTTGAGTGATGCCCAAAGGAACTTCTTGTTGTTCTACTTTTTTGGGGCTTGATCTTCGTTCTTGAATGCACCCAGCTTGGCTTCGTTCGTTGTTTTTTATATTGTCAGTTTGGATACGGTTGATGAAAATAGAAACGGGAAGTTTGTGATCTGGGCATTCTTTTTTTTTCATTTCAGGGTGCTTCGACTAGCACCGGAGTGAGCGACGACAGAAACTCTGTTGAAACAGGCGTCTATTATATCGGTGGATGCATCATCGCATCTCAGCACTCTAACATAGGCTGCTATCGTGGGTCATTTTATTCAGATCTTATTATCTTACTATCCAGTATATTGATGGCTAATCGATGGCTAATCAGCATAGGCAGGAAATCAAATCCTCAGACACCGTTTGTCGAATGGTGTATACGTTCTTAATATGGGCTGTGTGAAAATTCTAAAGAGTCTTCGTTATGGTCGATCATTGGTAGCATGTATTATGTAATTCCGCCCGGCGGATCGCATGTGTTGAAAAGTGACTCCTTTCGTGTCTCTTAGCGTTGCCTGGCATTGGAACAGTTTTGTCAACGAAACAGTAGCAACTCTGAAGGTCCTCACACAACGAAGTTCAGAAAAAAACCGATTATTGGTCCAATGTGGTACTGGTTACGTCCTGGACGTATATCGCCCTTTCTAGAAATGACCCTGGAATTCCATATAGTTTCCCCACATACACGTTTGTACTAGTACACAATGTGTACACATCACATGCCGCACATTTCGAAGTCACAGGTACAGGAATTAAGAAATCTGATGGCGGGGAAGGTCGTGTGCTCCCATGTGTTGCATGTGTTATGCGCACATCGTGCACAAGGAACCAAGTACATCTCGGCACTGTCGGTGAGTAGAAAATCTCGCATACGTAAGCAGAGGTCACTCTGGAGTACAAATAACCCTTTACCCAACGTAATGGCCAAAACCGGCCAGCGATATTTACAACAATCACCCTTCAATTTTCATTATTTTTTTCATTTTTCTCACAAAATAGCTTATAACCCCTCACTGGAACGATCTCCTTGAGCTCGTTCCAGAAGGGGTCACAAGCAATGTTTTTGACGTAAAAAGTGAAAAAATAGCTACTCAAGAATTTTCTTTGCAAGACTTAGTGAAGTCTTCCTTTCGTGTTAGGCAAAGGGTTCATCAAGGGACAGTACAGACTGGTAGTTGTACAGATCGAGACCGTTGGTGGTAGTAGACAGAAGTTCAATGTGGGAGACAGCAGAAGTTAGAACTTGAAGTGGTTGTGGTAAAGGCAGAAAACAGTAATAAAGGCAAGAGCCGACACTAGAGGTGGAAGATTCTTGGGTTTTGACCGGACGACGATTTGCCGAATAAGTCAGGGCAAAACATGCGCCCTTACTGTACAGCCACTGTGAATTCTGCCAGCGTTGTGAAATTCGCCAGTACTCGATGATGACAGTGTTAGCGCAAGTTGATCATCGGATAACCTACGAGTCAAGAGTTGTTGTAGTTGGCTGTAATGGAAGCTTGAAGAGGAAATGATTCACTAATAACGAGATGAAACTTCTTCATGGTCCTAACAGAATCAATTGGAAAAATGGTTTGACACAATTGGTCGAAGGAGATAACACTCTCCGGCTTGATAGTGTGCGGAGACTTTGGTGAATGCAGCGATTTGATTGTTTGATTGGCTTTAACAGAGCAACTTGGTTGGTGGATGTTGGCGAAGAGAAGTTGTTACAAGGCCGAGATAACCACGCATAGACAGGTGACAGAATGTAAGTTCGGGATTAACCGGAAAAGCCCTGGAATGAGTAGAATGGTTCTGTGAGGGTAGTGGAAGATCGTTCTCAAGCAAAATGGACGACGGAAGCACGTATCACCACCATAACACACGACGCAAATGCATACTTACATCCCCCCCCCCCCCCCCCGAGCGTATTACTATGACGTCAACGCTTATGTGCAGCTATTACGTCACATGGGATCCGACATATTTGGCAAGCTCATGTATTATATATCTAAGCCTATTGTTAACATTAACATTGAATTTTAAATCGCATCTATAAGCGTGTTTTCCACTGACGCAACAGCTGCGTGGTGTTATCGTCAATACGAAAACTAATATTTGCTACAATGCAGAGAAAGCACAAGTAATGTTCCAGAAAATTGACCTCAGGATGAGGGAAAGTCCCTTAATTTGCTGAACACTGTGTCTGCCTTTTTGGCAAACTTAGAACAGGTTTTATAAATATACAGTATCTTGGAATAACACCCAAGGTACAGTGAAGGAGTGGGTCGGGTGCGATACACTATAGAATAATATTTCCTTACAGGCCATTTCGTCTCGATCAGAGCTTGAGTATCGGATATTAGTTAGTAATCATGCAGGCCACTATCTTGTAAAACTAGATATTAGAGATGGGCAGTACACCGAAAAACTGGACCGATATCATGGGGGTATTGAAAAACCCACCGAACCAATCATTAAATACCGAACCCGGCTGAATTTTCAAATTTTCCTACATTCACTATTTATAAGTCACTGTTGAGGACTGATAACAGTTGAAAGGTTCATTTTCGTGAAAGACGTGACTAATTTTCTTTTCAGTTCTCGTAACCCTCAATGGACTGGGTAACTGTCCTGAATCCCACTAGACTACAACCTCTACATGTCCAATTGCTTTGCGGTGATTTCTAGTCAAGTCTTGGCTGCCTATTAAGGCAGCCAAGACCTGACTATAAATCACTGCCCGGGTATTTTGTCTATTGTCAGCAGTACGTCATCGGGATGACATGTCCAGGGCAATGCTCTGAGACTGCAAAAGCCTGAAATAAGTCTTTAAACATTAAGGTGCGTTTGGAACAAGTCGCCAAATTACTGTAGATATAATCTGTGGTCGTAAAAGAATGCCACTGTTGAGCTCATTGGTGCGTCATTTATAGCGATGTGATAGAATGATATACTACAACAACTTATTCTGTTTTTCTCAATGTGAATTCCTCTTTGGTATTATCAAAAAATCTCAGTCAAGTCAGATCCGAATATTGAACCGATCGATACCGAGGTTTACCTCCTACAAATACCGAAACCGATACCGAACTCAAAATTCTGGACAATTCCCATCTCCACCAGATGTGATACCTGGACTTCTAAAAGCCTATCTCACACTGGAGCTGAGGGGGAAAATTGGGAAAGACGGTGAAAAGGAGTGCCAGATGTGTAACTTGGGCATGGTGGAGACCCTGGAACACTTTCTTCTAGAATGCCCAAAGTATCAGTCTAAAAGAATGAGATTCACTGGGAGTATAATGGGGAAGTGGGATGGGAGAATGAAGGACATGTGGTTAGGGGGAGACTCAAAGGAGAGGGTTAATATGCTAATCGGAGAGATTGGGAAGAATGGGGCAAGGGATGTCATCTAGCAGTTCGTCTCCGAGTGTTGGGAGGAGAGGAGAAGCGTGGGAATAGGGAGGCAGTTGGGAGTACAGGGGTAACCAAGACCTTCTCGCCCGAGAACCGCGACAAATCAGTGGCTGGCCAAAGTGTTATTATTATACAAACACAGTCGGTCATACAAATGAGTGGCTGTGATACTCGATTCCGACAGTCGGAAGCCAGCTTCATTAAATAAATAAGAAATTCCGTCACGACTTCAACATGTGTACTTTATTTATGGATTCATAAGTAAGAGAAGTTTTGAGTTTTAAACCAGAGTGTCGACGGATTAATATTCCAAATACATTATCAAGGTGTGCCTTGGACGAGGGCATGCTTTGATGGTAGAGTTGAAACATTTAATCAGTCGGGACAAAATCAAGTTTACTCCCACCCACTACCCTGCCTCCACTCCCACCGTTCCTCTACTCGAAACCTCCGGTAGCATCTGCATATCATGGTTGTATTCGGAGATTTTCAGGACAACGCCAGCTTACTTCTTTTGTTTGTCTGTTGTCTGGAGGGTTAAATGCTGGGCTAAGCATGCAGGCATTCTCGTCAGTCATACTCCTCTGAAAGAATTAAATATAGTGTCAAATAGAATCGCCATGTGGCTTTGGGGATATGATAAACTTTTTAGTACCAAATTTTGAATTTCCCAAGTGGATCAACAACAAAAAATATAATTCCCACCGACAAACATTTCACGTAGACACACAGTTCAGCACAGTGCGTTAATACATTCTGAAAGATCTTCAGTCCATTTTGAAAGATCACCAGTCCATTTTCTGTTTAATTTAACTTGCTTTTGTATACAAACCGTAAATAATTTTGCCTTGTTTATTTATAACAGAGGCGGCGGAAGCTCAAAAAAAGTGTGTGTGTGGGGGGGGGGGGGGGGGGGAGGGATCACACCTTTCTGGGTACCGCAATGGTGTAGGATTGAACCCACTCTATTTAAGACACTAACCTCATCGTATTTATTTTGTTTTGTTTTTACTTAACCCTTAGAACCCTGGTGGTATCTTCAATATCAATTCAATGGCAACAATTGGAAGAGGCCACATTCATTATTTGTGGGCAGACCAATTAATATTTTCAACGTGCAGCCTCAGGGCTGCACGTTGAAACTATTGATTGGTCTTCCGCACACATTCACTTACCAGCTACGCCGAACGAAATGGTTTGACGCGCCGAAGGCGCGCAGGGACGATTTGGGGGAAAGCCCCTTTCGACCCTCGGTGACTGTAAATTATTGGTTTTTGTATGTCTAGGCGTGTCAAAGGAGGAAAGGGAAGGAGGGAAGAGGTTTAGCCCTTTCTGCCCTTCTTGCGGCTCTTCTTTTTGGGTGGAGGTTGGCTTGGTGATGGTGATGGTGAAGAGGCTGGTGGTGGTGTAGAGGTGTGCCCGTTGCGTTCCAGGTATTCTCTAACTCTAGCCTGTGCTGCCTTGGATAACTCCATCTCTCTAAATACGGTCTCCACAGAGATTGGTGGCTGTACCGCTCCCGGGCTTTCCGGTAGTGAAGGAAGGGGGACTGAGGGGTGGGAGGCGGTGAAAAAGCAACTTCCAGTTCCTCCTCAGTCTCCACTGGATGTTCCTCATCCAACTGTACCGGCTCAGGAGCCGGCAGTTGATTGGGTGTGCCAGTGGGACTAGGAGGGGAACTGGCGGCTGCCTCCAGAGCCTCCACCCCCTCACTCAACTCTTTCTTCCTATTCCGGAAGGCCTCCAAGCGCCGGGCGTCCTTGCGCTTGGTCGATGGGCTCTTCTTCTTTTTCTTGCTCTGTCTCTTTTCAGGGCCTCCGTGCCCCTTCGGGTGAGGACCACTGGGAGAGGGGATCCTCTCTCCAAAGGTACTACCTCTCCCCGAAGAGGTTGGTGTTTTTGTTGGCTTCTCAATTTCAAACTCCACTTTCAGGTGGACGCTCAAGCCTATTTCCTGGATAGTCCAGGAGACAGGACATGAGACGCCCAGAGCTGAAATGGCTTTCACTAGTCTATCTCCATGGTAGTTCAATTGGCTATCTAGATGTTGTTCACGCTCTGAAGTCAAATGTGTGAATGAAATGGGGCACGAATGATGAATGTCCACGCTTACCAGCTATCATACTTAATGAATTTATAAAGTTTGATGTTCATGGGCCGGAAAAGCGGCCTCTCGGGTTCAAAGGGCTAATCTTAACTTTGAAACCGTCCTTTGAAATATTACGCTCCATTTGGAGCTTTCTATTTTAATTCAATAAAATTTTGAAAATCAATGCGGTGATATATGTATGTGTGGTGTGTAGTGACCATATGGGTTGTGTATGTTTTGTCAAAAAATGCCCTTCGGCTACCAATAATTGGTGAAAAGCAGCATCAACAGAAAAAGAAAAAAAAATCTGACTGGGAAAAATTCCATTTACAATTGAGTTGCAACTAACAGAAACAAACAAACGCAGTGCGTCAGTATTTTAGAACACATTCTGAAAGATATAATAATAACTCTTTGGCCAGCCGCTGATTTGTCGCGGTCCTCATAAGAGAAGGCCATCATTCCCCCTGCACCCCACCCCCTCTTCCCCTCCTCTCCTCCCAGCATTCAGATATAAACTGCTTAATAGTGTCCCTCACTTCCTCTTTTTCAATTTCTTCAATAAGCATTCGTACCCTCTCCCTCGTGTCCCCCTTCAGCCATCTATCCTTTGTTTCTTCACCCCACTTCTGCATTATTCTTCCAGTAAATTTTATTCTATGAGGTATACACTGTGGGCATTCCAAGAGAAAATGTTCCAGGGTCTCCACTACTCCAGAGTGGCACATTTGGCATCCCTTTTCCCCATCTCTCCCAATTTTTCCCCGAAGCTCCAGTGATCTTGATCTCAGTTTGAACAGCAGTGACCCTCCAAAGGTGCCATCTAGGTACTTCTCAAAAGCTGGCTTTTCTTTATATTGTAACCCCTGCAGTGATCTTTTCACGCTAACCCCTGCTCTATTCAGAACATTTCTGGATTTTTTAGCTGGCTTTTATATACAAGCCTGAAATATTTTTTATCACGTTTATTTATATAAGCAATATTATAATCATCCTTTTATGAGAGTAATGATCTATTTATTTTTGTTTTAAAAAGGTCCCTTTGGAAGGAGGGTTTCTTATTTATAGCTTTGGTTATAAATAGCACTTGTGAGGTAATTTATATAAACGCATGCGTATTCGTTTTGACATTTCCGGCTTCTCGACAGAAAACGAAGAAGAATTTTGAAGTGGTTCAGTGTTTTTAATTTTCATTTGAAAATATATGGACTCATTGGAAAAGGTTTCAGGGTAAAATTTTCACTGAAGATAGGTGAGACAATAAAAATGGGTACAAATATTATAAAACTAGTATTCCGGCGAAAAATGAGTATTTTATTTGCGGTGTCGTTCATGTTTTTGAAAACATGGCGGAGAAATAAATGGGCGATCACTCAAAATTATTTCGGTAATTGTTTTAATAAGTAGCATCATTCCCTTTTAATGGTCTATTGTATCGCGAGGTAATATTTGAACCTTGAAGTTTTTTTTAATGCTTTACGGTAAGCTCAATGCGCCCTGCCCTACATTGTGAAGGAGTGGAGATGACCAATCTGGGTTTGTCATAAAAGTTAAAACACGACGTACCGAAACGGACCAGGCAAGATGACTAAACACGAAACGCTGAAAAAGAAAAGGAGTGAAGTGGCAATTATAAAATTCAAAAAAGTTTTAAAGTCATATCCATGCTCAGCTGTTATTACTTTTTGTTCATGCATAATGTGCATTCAAAGTTGTTTGACAGGTTTTTATTGTATTGCAGGTCTTAAAATTTGTAATTTTGTTCTGTTTTGATTCTTCCAAACTCCTGCAAGAATCAAGATTTTGTTCTAAAATAATTTGAAATTGAGAGTACTTTTATTCAAAACACTGACAGCCAGATTCACCTCGTGTCAGACAGTTTTACGGGTGGAAGAAGCCTGAGTACCTGAAGAGAAGCACGAAGCTGTGGTGAGCAACTGTCGGCCTCAACAACATACCAACTTCACACCATCAGGGTTAGCATTCATTGGTTGAAGACAAATGAACCATCAATGTGCAGTACGCCTTAGTACACTGTGTCCTCCATGTGGGCAATTGGAATGAAGGGCTTTGCGCAAGGGCACAGTGCAGTCACCCCTGGCAGGGATCAAATCACAGACCTTTTGGTTTGAAGTCCAATGTCGTAACCACCGAGCCATTGCACTCCCGGTAGACATTGATAAACATTTCTATTCATAGGTATATAAAATAGGGAGGGGGGGGGGGATAAAATTAACCATAAGTAGGCTTGGGACGATATCCTGGTACTCCGATACGTACTGATATGGCAACCCACAGTATGGGTACCGGTGCGGATGTCCAAATTTTGTCGTATCGCGATACCACTTTATTGGCCGGTCACCTATCTTGAAATTCAACTCTTTCACTCTCAGTCCATTCAAGACATCACATTTTAGGTTTGGGTGATTTGGCAAACTCAAATTCCCTGCAATTCAAAATATAACACTTGGGTACATCGCAACACCGATTATTGAATCGGGGTATTTTTTGTTTGGGTTCGCATCGCTGTTTGTAAAGCAAGATCTCCCAGGTGCGATTTAATCACCGAAATTTCGCTTGCATGGTGCGATTCAATTTTTTATGCGCTCATCCAACATTCCGATTCAAAAATAGTAAAAGTACATATAAACAGTGCAACAATACGCCAATTTATTATGAACGTCCGTTGGTTATGCGAAATGATAAATTTTTAGCCACCATTTTGCAAATGTTTTCAAAGCAGTTGACAAAACTTCTCTCATGTTTTCTACGATGTCGGTGCCTATTAATTAGCCACCTTGATGTGCACCAGTTATTCTTTGTAATCATCTTCCACAACTTTTTTTTTGTTGAGGGGAATCGATTGGATAATTGCAAAGTGGAAGTTGAACCATGAACAGTAAGAGCATGTCTCAATCATTTATGTATTTTCATTGCCAACCTACCGGACCATAATACTCCAGCTTTTTGGTAAGGTAAGTTGTCGTGATCATCAGATGACTACTTACCTATTTTCGTCGTTATTACTAGTGTCTGTGACTAAAATCGTCTTTATTCTAAAACTGAAATGTAGAAGGATGTGCTAAGACTGGGGGGGGGGGGGGGGGAGGGGGAGGGGGGCACTTGGTAACTCACATTTGTAAAGTTAGGGATGGGCTTATGCCAGTTTATGAGTTCAGACACACGTGACCAGTCAGTGCAGTACGTGATAGAATATGGGAAATTGGGCGGAGGGGGTCTAAAGTTGATCCCCCTTCCTCCCTAATGTATCTGTGCTCCCCAACTATGAATTGCTGGCTCCACCATTGTCCCTGTGATCTTACCTGTAGCTTCAATAACAGGATGAATATCAAGATACATATTGTACCGTGAATTTGGTATATCGTCCCAACCCTAACCATAAGTGAACAGATATATGCATGAAAAGTTGGAAATTCTTAGTCTTAACCCTTAAGGAACAAGGGATTTTTATAAATATTTTGCTACACTCTGACAGTCTACATGCTCATCCTGTGTCTTTGCAGTTGTTTCGGGCAAGTCTTGGCTGCTTTTTTGTCAGCCAAGAAGTGCCAAAAAATTTAGAATTTGAGTTGTGATTTAACCCTGAGGCAGCATGTTGGGGCACCTGTTCTGTTGCGGTAAAAGTGATCAAAGTTGGAACTATGCCCTTAAGGTTTAAATTCAATTGAACATCATCTTGAATGCATGGACAGCCTATATTTTGCTTGAGGTTTTCCAGTAGCCTTGTGTAAACCCAGAAACAGTACATGAATAGTGGGCAAATTTGAAAATACTCAGTATAAATTTCACCCAGATAATAACTCAAGTTCAGTGAAATTGCACAAAAAAACATTAAAAAATTAGCAAGGAGGCATTCCAATGAAATCAGAAGCTGTATGATTACAGTAACTTGTTCCATAAAATTAAAACCAGTGGCAATAATCTTTCAATGAGACAGTCATCACAGGAGCAGGCCTGTCATTCTGAGGAGGGCGATTGCTCCAGATCCTTACAGCCCGCCTGAAATTTTATTGAGAGCAAGTAACTGCCCCCCTCAATAGCCTGATTCTAATGATTTTGTTACATACCAGCCTGACTGGGTGGGCTTGTGCCAGCCTGATTGTACAGATCAAGGAGAGCCAGCAACTGCCTTCCTGTGATTTTCAAAAAGACAGGCCTGCAGGAGATTAGTGACAGAATTAAACAGCAAGCAATTATTTTATAAACCTTCTGATGTTTTCAGTAGCCTATTGTTGTGGACATGTCAACTTGAAATTATCATTCTGGCAGAATTTACAGGACAGTGTGAATAGCCATAACCCTTCATTCATTGGGAATTAATTTTTTTTGAGTTGGGGTGGGGAGGGGGAGCTTAACCCCCTACAATTTCCCCACCACTGGTTGTGCATTTCACACCTGACATATACTTATATTTATGGGTAACCGTAAAAGTTAAGGAACTACCAGCAATCTTTAAAATACTTTCTGCTAATCCCTTAAACTTGAAATAATATGAACTCCAAGAAGTAAATTCCAGTAACACACATTGGCACAGGTCAATGATATATATGAACAGAAACCAGCCAAGTGGCAACTAGGGCAAAGAAGTTGCCCTGCTTGGCAGCATTCACCCTGCCTTCAGTAAAAAGCGACTCTGAAGTCATCCTGTAAAAAATCAGTTTACTTTAAAATTGGGTGAATTTTACCAAATAAGCACTTAAAAGATGTTTTACTGGAATTATTTAATGATCTTTGAGCTAATATTCATAGTAACTAAAAACAAAATAAACAGAAAAACCCTTTAAAGTTATTAGTCAAACTCATCAAGTTTATGCTTCCAGTGAAAAAAGGTGACATCCGACGGAAGACAGTGTGATTTTGTGTTACATTTTTTCAAAACAACTATTTTTTTAACCTATAACCTTTGTAGGTGGCATTCTTTTAGAAAACAACACTTTTGGGTGAAAATGTTACATTTGAAGTAGAAGTGGGAGGTTAACCACAATTACGGAGCAGGATCGATAGTGTGAGACTACCAAAATTCTCAACCACACTAATAAACACGACTGCAAATTCTGTTTTAAAATTCCAGTGTGTTTTAAGTTACTGCCGAAGTATTGAATTACCCAAATGACCAAATGATTCACTTAAATGCAATGTCTGCGCATCTGCAGGCCATTGTCAATACTTTCTGTGTATACATTTGAATGGATTTAAAAAAAAACAACTTGTAGACCATACTTGCATCAATGACATTTTCAAGACATTGGGGCTTTCAGTATCAATACACGAAACTCAACACGATATTCATTAACGTTCATGCAGGACTGCACGGTATATCGATAAACCAATAGATACCGGTATTCAAACCAATATCGATTGAATACCGGTGTAATTACAAAAATATTGATTTATCGTCATTATTTATTTTCCCACAATTTAATTTTCAAGATGTCTTGAGTTTTTTAACTGTAGCCCCGAATGAATAATATCATCCCTTTATCCAAGGAATCGTCTGATTGTGCCCTCGTAATATGCAAATTCAGCAGTTGAAAAAATAATTTTCAACAAAACTATATCATGTTCACCCCTCATTGGAACAAGCTCATTCCAATGGCAATGAGGGGTCTCATGATATAGTTTTGTTGAAATCTTTGAGGAAAATCTGATAAACTAATTTCGAAAATAATAAATTTTGATATCTTTCTGTGTTTGGTAAAGGTTTTTCGAATCACATCATCAAAGCATGCTAATTCGTTTCAACAGTGATGCCTCGAGTCTCGACTGTGGTATTTGTGTTCATATATCTGAACAATTTTCGATATACCGGTATACCGCTGTATATTCAGTTTTGAATATCATGCAGCCCTTTGTTCATGACCTGTCAACTCCAACAGAGCATTATGTATTCACCATGTCTGTCCGCCGGACGGCGTTAACATTTGGTTTCCATCAAATAACTAAAGAACCGCTTATTTGATCAATTCATAATTGTAGGGGTAACTTGTGGATGTCCAGGCAATGCTTCCTTTCGATTTTTGGCAGCCATATTGAATTTGGTTTCTGTACAATAGCTGGTGAAGGCTGACTCGAATCATTTTTAGCTCAACTTTGACATAAGTCAAATTTGAACTTATGCCATGGCCATTGGTCTGTCTGGCTGTCTGTCCGTCAACAATTCAATACAGCTTGAGCTAGAGGCCATATTTATGAACCGATCTTTACAAAACTTCTTGGGTACCTTTGTTATGAACGTGGGACGAGAACGAGTGTTTTGGGGTCCGATCCGAAATTCAAGTTGATGCTGGCAGCCATTTTGTACAAAATTAGGTGCAGTCAGATTTTTGCGCAGAACTTCCATATGAAAGCTCTGATTTGAATAATTTTTTGTATGAATGTTTAGTGATACATCACATATAATACAGGTTTTTTTCTCGAGCGTAAATTATGCAAATTAGACTACCTTTGATGTATTTAGTGTTACTTTCAGCAGAGTAGGTGCAAATGCCAATATTTCTCGGGCTAGAGGCCGTATTTATGAACCGATCTTTACAAAACTTCTTTGGTACCTTTGGTATCACCATGGGACGAAAACGAGTGTTTTTGTGTCCGGTACGAAATTCAAGATGGCTGATGGCAGCCATTTTGTACAAATTAGGTGCAATCAGATTTTTGCGCAGAACTTCCATATGAAAGCTCTGATTTGAATAATTTTTTGTATGAATGTTTAGTACCATGGGATACATCACATATAATACAGGTTTTTTTCTCGTGCAGAAATTATGCAAATTAGATGAACTTTGATTTTTTCAGTGCTACTTACACACAGTAAGTACACATGTCAGTATGGCTCGGGCTAGAGTCTGTATTTATGAACCGATCTTCACGAAACTTCTTGGGTACCTTTGTTATCACCTTGGGACGAGAACGAGTGTTTCTGGATGCGGTCCAAAATTCAAGATGGCTGCCAGTGGCCATTTTGTTCCGATATTAGGTTCAATCAGTTTTTTGTCACAACTTCTATACGGCTTGTATTTATGAACTGATCTTCACGAAACTCCTTGGGTACCTTTGTTATCACTTTGGGAAGGAACGAGTGTGTTTTGGGGTGTCTTTGTTATCACTGTGCTATGAGAACAAATATTTTGGGGTTCAGTCAGACCCACTCTGGGACTCAAAGATTTCTTTTCTAGTTTAGCATCTGACTGTCACCACCAACCTTTACGATACTTTACCTGTACATTTGTTACAGGCTATGGTCAGTATTTATGTACAGACCGTTACTATACTTTATATGTACCTTTGTTATCAGGTCATTACCTAGATGTTTGTCATTGCTGTGTCACATACTATACATGTACATGTCTTAACAAGTTGAGCTACAGTGTCATTCACACTTTCATTAGCTTATGCATTGTTGGTGTCTAGAGGAAGCTCCTTTTGATTTTGGACCAGTTAGCTGATCCAAGATGGCCACCAGTGGCCAGTTTGTTATGGTGGTCATCTTGAATTTGGTTTCTGTCCAGTAACTAATGTCAATGAATACTGACTCAAATCAATTTCAGTTTTTGGTTATGCATTATCGGTGTCTAGAGGAAGCTTCCTTTCGATTTTGGTCCAGCTAGCCAATACAATATGGTGGCCATATTGAATTTGCTTTCTCTCCAATAACTAATGAATTGTTGGGTGTCTAGAGGACGCTTCCTTTCGATTTTGGGCCAGTCAGCTGAACCAAGATGGCCACCAATGTCCAATTCATTATCGCTTCCATGAACGGCACTAATGATGAATACTGACTCAAATCAATTTAATTTTTGGTTATGCATTATTGGTGTCTAGAGGAAGCTTCCTTTTGATTTTGGATCAGCTTGCCAATTCAATTTGGCCGCCATATTGAATTTCGTTTCCATCCAATAACTGATGAATGCTGACTTTAATAAATTTTTTTTTTTTTTTTTTTGTTGATGCATTATCATTGGTGTCTAGAGGAAGTTTCCTTTTGATTTGGTTATGCCCCTGAGAGACTTACGTACCCTTTTATCACACCGTCGGGGCAGGCCTTTAAAAATTAAAAATTTGCTTAACCCAAAATTCGGGTAAGCAAAAAAATTTGCTTAACTCATTTTCTTTTTTTGCTGAACCCATTTCACTTTTTCTGTTGATGTTTCACATTACAGAAAAGAACTTGCATGAACGGAATAAAGGTTAAGCCACAGGACGTTTGCTTGAATGGTACTTGAACTAAATACTACTTTGTGCAATTTTTAAAAGCCTGCGGGGGCATATGCCTACTTTTGCTTTGTGGTTATCTGTACATAATTTTGAATGCTTTTACTCCAAAATCGGTTTCAAATTCACAATTGAAGTCAGAGCAACCTTGACGCAATAAAATTTTTAGAGGCAGAGACTGAACATCAATATTCAGTTACCGCACAGCAGTTTATGGCTTGAAATCAGTTTAAATACTTGTACTCAAACGATTAGTCGACTAGTTGATGTCGACTCTGGGCAAACCAGTAGTCTACTCTCAATTGTGCAGTCGACTTGTCGGAGGAGTTCAAGCTTTTAGGTAAATAGTATCCCTTCTGTGCCACTGTCAGACAGTTTGAACCGCATTATTGGGCAATAAATGTATACATCTATTGCCATCTAATAGTAGTGACAGTAGTTTTAACTGGTACTAGTAGAGTGCTGAATTATTTTGGGCTATCAGGATATGTTATTAATTTGTCTTGTTGCAATTTATGGGAGAGTGCCTATAGTCACTCTCCCATAAATCGCAACAAGGCAAATTAAATAAGACTATAATTTCACTCTTTAGTCTTAGCATAATTAGAAGCACATTAACAGAATAATGTTCCAGTAAGTTGCTGTATATGAATGCCCAAGTGAAGCCAAATTTGGACCTTCAGCACTCTACCGGAACACCAACACTGTTATAAGGAGACAGGTTATCATCAATGACTAGTCAAAGTCAACTTTGGAATTCACTAGTCGTTTGAGCACTATAAAATACCAATTAAATAATAGAAATTACTGACCCAGGGGGCATAAGGACAACACAAGTCACAGTCCTTCTCACGAGGCGAGAGCAATTGCTCTCGCACCCGCCTGCTCTCGCAATTTCTATTTTACGAGAGCGAAAATCTGCTCCCATCAATTGCATGAATTTGGCAGGTCAAACATAGTCTTTCGTCAAGAATTCACAGAGACGAGAGCAAATTGCTCTCGTAAATGGTTTTACGAGAGCAAATTATTGCTCTCGCTGTATATTACTCGTGAGAAGGTCTGAAGTCAACCATAGATATGTTATAATTATTTACTCAACTGAGACAATCAACATAAGATTCCTTGTTAGTTGTTAGTTGAAGATGTTGCTGTATAGGGCTGATCTGATAGGTATATATGGATGGTTTCTATATGCTCATGGGCAAATGACCGCAGCCTATGTTTTTTGCTTTAAAAAAACGAAATGGCAGTGTAAATCCCACAACCTCCCGGCTCTAATTTGAAGTGCCACAAAACAGCTTTCTTGTTTACGTTTTAGGGGTGCACTCCATTATGTTTCCAAGTATGTGCTCCAGAAAAAAGGTCTTTCTAAATACTAGAATGACCCTGAATTACCCAGAATGACACTGAATTACTCACACAGAGTGATGAGCACTTTTGGAAAATTTGCATTGCTAATGCAGGCCACTGGAATTTTTGTTGTGGAATATTTCATCTGAATAAATTAAATGTTTTTTTATGTCATAGCTTTGTTTATTTATTTACATGTGAGAGCACTACATGATGGACACATCATGCAAAAGTCCATTTGTGCTGTTCCCTCCGGTTCACTTCTCCCTGTTTTCATTTGACTTCTCCCTAAACTCTGTAGATGGAGAAGTGACTTCTCCCGCACATTACTCCCTAGACTGATCTCTGTATATGAATGTTCTTCATGTTTGCTCGATTATTGTATTGGTCGAACCTAATAGGGATGATTTGTCTTCCAATTAATAATGCACATGATGAACTGTGACCTTGTTAAGTATGGTATACGTTGATCTTGTAGGTTGTGTTTTGACATTAAATAATTTAAAGTTTAAACTTGCCGTATTAAACAATATTATAGCGAGTAAATAGGATAATGAAAACTCATTTTGCTGTGCTTTTTGTTATTTATTTATTTGGGTTTTACAACAGTTTTGATAGCCAGGGTTACTTTGTGTAGGACAGTTTTACAGGTGGGGATGGCGGAATACCTGTGGAAAACCACCAAGCAGTGGTGAGTACAAGCCAGAAAATAAGCAGACTGACATCTGCAAAATGAGGTCCCCAGAGGGTGAATTTAGTGATGCTACCCTGCTATAGCAGGGTAGCATCACTAAATTACCCTCTGTCTCTGTGAACCTCAATCTGAATCAAGGTCTCAAGAATAAATAGAAAGAGGTACCCAGAGGATAAATTGGTCCACAGTATGAGATGGCATCATCAAATTCACCCTCTGGGCACCTCATTCTGCAAATGTCGGACTGCTTATTTTCAGGCCTGGGTGAGTAACTGTCTGACTCTCCAATGTTATAACTCTGCAGAAGCAGGGTTAGCATTGGCTGAAGACATGTGCATGTCGACACGCAGCATGCCTTAGTACACAGCGCCACCATGTGTCCCATGTCGGTAATCAGGATTAAATTCTTTCCCCTAGGACACAACATGGTTAGCCCAGGCAGGGATCCATCCATGGACCTTTCAGTTTGAAGTTCAGTGCCATAACCACTGAGCCAGCACGTTCACTGTGTTTTCTGCTGTTTGAACATATTAAGATTTCCAGTGAATGAAAGCAAACAGGATATCAATACACCACAAACTGAAGTCCTTCCAATAAGGGAATTTGTAAACCTGGACTATTGAATTTTATCCTTTATTTGTTGATTCTTCCAATGAGATGAGGGTGGAGATGGGGTGTCCTAGACTGGGTCTCACAACTGTATTCAGTGGTAAATGACACCTCACATGACACAATGTGAAAAGGCAGGGGAGTTGCACATTATGAGGCGATCATATACAGTAGAACCTGTCTTAGGAGACCACTCTTTTTTGTCAGGTGAAAGTGGTCTATCAAAACAGGTGGTTTCTCATGATAGGCCCATCACAGAGCAGAACAACCAAACCGTACAAGGTCACGGTGGTCTCTCACAGCTGTGGTCTCTCAAAACAGGTTTTACCGTAGCAGACCTATTTTACAGTGTTCAAAACTTGTTCTTGAAATTGATGGTAAAATCATTTTGTTTGGTGATAGCGATGCAAGAGCAGGGTAAGAGATGGCATGACATGTATTTGTGTTTGAGGACACATGGGCCCTGCTTTTGGGAAATGAGTTGAGTTTGCAGTGGTATCGACAATTGTTGGTGGGAGGGACCTGTTTTGGACAGCTATAGGGCTACAGATTATTTTTTCATCTTATCTTTCTAATTTTTTTTCTGTTTGAGAGGGAGAGGGGGAGAGTGGATGTTGCTAGCAGCCCACAAATAATAGAAATATTCTAAACTAATTTATCAACGAACCTTCTCCCATCTATGTAATATCAATAATTGGTACCAGTATAGGCCTAATCTTTTGTTTTTCAGACTCATTTCAGTTAGCTTCCTTTTAAATACAATTGAGGTACCAGGTATTCTCATTTTTTATTTGCGCTAAAATTTATCGTTTAGGCCTAAAAAAAATAATCTGTTTCTCAGGCCATCCCACATAGTCCTTTTGGCTGCCGCATGCTCTCTTTTTATAACCTATCCAAACCTAAAAAAAATCAGAATCGAATGGATTATGTCTGATATTTTACCCAAGTTAATAAAATTGTCCCTTGAGTGCAAGAAGGCTTTGCAATGCTTTAGCATTGCAAAGCCTTCTTGCGCTCAAGGGACGTAATACGCCACTACTCATGCTATTCTGTAGATTATGGGGTCTAAAACTTAAAACAAACCAAGAACATGAACTTTTTAATGGCAAAGAAATAATTACAAAAATAAAAAATAAAATAAAAAACTGCACGCACGCATGCAGTTTTACAAAAAAATGGCCTGAGAAACAGAGGATCTACTTTGTGAGGCCTTACAACCTCATTTATCATCGTTTACAAAGGGGACAAGAAACAAACAATTTCCAACAGAGTAACCACAAAATAAAATGATTAATGCATTTTTAGCTCAACTTTGACGAAGTCAAATTTGAGCTATTGTCATGGCCCGTCGTCCGTCTGTCCATCTGGCCGTCTGTCCGTACGTCAACAATTGACTATGGCTCGGGCTAGAGGTCGTATTTATGAACCGATCTTTATGAAACTTCTTGTGTACCTTTGTTATGACTCTGGGACGGGAACGAATGTTTTTAGGTGTGGTCTGAAATTCAAGATGGCTGCCAGTGGCCATTTTGTACCGATGATGCAAAAATCAGTTTTTTGTACAGAACTTCTGTATGAAAGTTCTGATTTGAATAAAGTTTTGTATAAATGTTTAGTACCATGGGATACATCACATGTAATACGGGTTTTTTTCTCGTGCGTAAATTATGCAAATTAGACTGACTTTGATTTATTTAGTGTTACTTTCAGAGCTGTAAGTGCCAAGCTGCTATGGCTCGGGCTAGAGGCCGTATTTATGAACCGATCTTTACGAAACTTCTTGGGTACCTTTGTTATGACCGTGGGACGAGAACGAGTGTTTTTGGGTGCGGTCCGAAATTCAAGATGGCTGCCAGCTGCCATTTTGTACCGACGATGCAGAAATCTGTTTTTTGTACAGAACTTCCATATGAAAGCTCTGATTTGAATAATTTTTTGTATGAATGTTTAGTACCATGGGATACATCACATATAATACAGGTTTTTTTCTCGTACGTAAATTGTGCAAATTAGACTAATTTTGATGTTTTTTGGGGTTACTTTCAGCACTGTAAGTGCAAATGCCAATACGGCTCGGGCTAGAGGCCGTATTTATGAACCGATCTTTACGAAACTTCTTGGGTACCTTTGGTATCACCGTGGGACGAGAACGAGTGTTTTTGGGTCCGGTCCGAAATTCAAGATGGCCGATGGCAGCCATTTTGTACAAAATTAGGTGCAATCAGATTTTTGCACAGAACTTCCATATGAAAGCCCTGATTTGAATAATTTTTTTGTGTGAATGTTTAGTACCATGGGATGCATCACATATAATACGGGTTTTTTTCTCGTGCAGAAATTATGCAAATTAGATGAACTTTGATTTTTTCAGTGCGACTTACACACAGTAAGTACACATGTCAATACGGCTCAGACTAGAGTCTGTATTTATGAACTGATCTTCACGAAATGTCTTGGGTACCTTTGTTATCACCTTGGGACGAGAACGAGTGTTTCTGGGTGCGGTCTAAAATTCAAGATGGCTGCCAGTGGCCATTTTGTACCGAAATTAGGTCTAATCAGTTTTTTGTACACAACTTCTATACAGCTCAGACTAGAGGCCATATTTATGAACCAATCTTTACGAAACTTCTTGGGTTCCTTTGTTATCACTGTGGGATGAGAGCGAGTGTTTTTGGGTGTGGTCCGAAATTCAAGATGGCCACCAGCAGCCATTTTGTACCAAAATTAGTGCAATCAGTCTTTTGTATAGAACTTCTGTATGAAAGTTCTGATTTTAATAAATTTTTGTATGAATGTTTAGTAAATTGGAATACATCACATATTGTAAGGGGTTTTTTTTCGTGCAGAAATTATGCAAATTAGATGAACTTTGATTTATTCAGTGCTACTTACACAATGTAAGCACACATGTCAATACGGCTCAGGGTAGAGGCTATATTTATGAACCGATCTTCACAAAACTTCTTGGGTACCTTTGTTATCTCCTTGGGGTGAGAATGAGTGTTTCTGGGTACGGTCCAAAATTCAAGATGGCTGCCAGTGGCCATCTTGTACCGAAATTAGGTCCAATCAGTTTTTTGTCACAAGTTCTATACAGCTCGTATTTATGAACTGATCTTCACAAAACTTCTTGAGTACTTTTGTTTTCACCTTGGGACAGGAACGAGTGTGTTTTGGGGTGCCTTTGTTATCACTGTGCTATGAGAACAAATATTTTGGGGTTCAGTCAGACCCACTCTGGGACTCAAAGATTTTTTCTAGTTCAGCATCTGACTGTCACCCACCTTTAC
This sequence comes from Pictodentalium vernedei, assembly GCA_031216915.1. Lineage (NCBI taxonomy): Eukaryota > Metazoa > Mollusca > Scaphopoda > Dentaliida > Dentaliidae > Pictodentalium > Pictodentalium vernedei. Next base: position 42,311,169 of record CM062290.1, read on the forward strand.
AATACTTTACCTATACATTTGTTACAGGCAACGGTCAGTATTTATGTACAGACCGTTACAATACTTTATATGTACCTTTGTTATCAGGTCATTACCTAGATGTTTGTCATTGCTGTGTCACATACTATACATGTACATGTCTTTGTCTTGACAAGTTGAGCTACAGTGTCATTGACACTTTCATTTTTGAATGTTTACAACTACATTTCAATTCTATGAGAACTTAAGGGTTCTGTAAGCAAGTTCATGGCAGCCAGATATTTAAGATGGTTGTTTATGAGGAGGATTTGCATGTGAAGAACTGAAGATATGGGTGCAGTCTTTGATTACGAAAACAGGAAGCATGCAGTATGTTGTTTGCTGAGTCCTGGCATAATTCATGGTGTATTGTTCACATTTTAGTGCAGGATTTTATTATTTGGCCTATTTCCCCAAGAATAAATTTTAACCCTTCACAGAAAACACATATCAATATTTTTGTTTTTTTATTTTTTTTCACTCAATTCTTAAAAATCTTTAAAAAAAAAATTTCAACAAAACCATATCATTTGACTCCACATTGGAACAAGTTCATTGAGCTCGTTCCAATGAGGGGTCACATGATTTGATATTTTTGAAGTTTAAAATAAATTTTTCTGCTGTACAATTTGGATTTTATTAAGTGATGGATGCAGGGGTTTTGTTAAGTAAAGGGAAACCTGTAATTGCTCTCTAGTGGAACCGAGGCATGCTGTTGTCTACTCCCAGAAAGTTAAAATTGCAGGTGCAATGGCGTACATGAGCGACAGCTGGCGTCAAAATCGAAAGACTGTATGGGTGAGTGACAAAACTAGGGACCTGCGAACCGTTCGAGATTCGGCTCGACTCAAAACCATCGCCGAGATTTGATTCGACTCGATACCTCACCGTCCGATTCGTATTTTTCGAACCGACCTCTGTTCAAACGGCGAATTATATGTGCACTCACTCGCATCAAGGACACGCCGTCATACGCTAACGATAGTGTAATAAATCGCTCTCTGAACGTATTAGCTCTCCAATTTTGTTGATTATTAAACCCCCGGGCTACCGTACGATCTCTGAGGGTCAGGGAAGATTCGTCCCTGGGTTTTTGAGAATATTGTATGTCTATCTTCTCTATTAGTGCGCGATACTGTGTTTCGCGAGACTTTGAGTTTGAGATTTTTTATCATATTTTCCGACATGCCTTGTTTGCTTTTATAATAATGGTATTTGGTGCTGATGAGGCTGAGCACGAGCCACGACCACCAAGTGGGTAGAATAAAACTGCGAGTCTATGAGTTCAGAATCAATTGGTCTGGAATCGAGTATTCTCGCAGTGCGAGAATACTCGATTCCAGACCAATTGATTCTGAACTCATCCAGCATGCAGAGTACCGGTATTGCAGGCTATGGAAGCATGAATGTCGCCGTCGCGCCGGTTTCAAGGTTCGAGATTCGACTCTACTCGATACCAGAGGGATGATTCGGCTCGAGATTCGGCTCGAAGTTTTATCCCCGGCTCGCAGGTCCCTAGACAAAACATAATGTTGCCGTGTCCCAAATTTTCCTGTGTACTTTTTTTTATTAGACAGGATTGCATTTAATATTTTTTTCTTCTTAGTTTTCAGATTTATAATTAGACATGCAGACAATCAAGTGCGTTGTGGTTGGTGATGGAGCCGTTGGTAAAACTTGTCTGTTGATCTCATACACAACAAATAAGTTTCCATCAGAGTATGTTCCTACAGTAAGTAAAAGTTTCAGACAAAAGTACAGTACGAACATCAACTTTTTGCATTTTCCACGGTGTGGACATGTTGCATGATTCTTTTTCACGGCATTCCTACATGATTATATTTTGACTAAATTGTGCCAATACATGCTGATGAAACTCAGCTTCCGGTGTATCTTAGTTCCCGGCCACTGCTAATTTTTTGATAGAATGTTTTTGCCAACAGGCAGCAAATCCGGCAGCGTTAAGCATAATTCCAAAACATAATGATGCATTTTTCAAACAAGAGTGTGTTAACAAGTGTGAAATCCTAACCTCGAAACACCACACTCAGATTGAATCGCATCAGTGGAAATGAAATTAAAATTGAAGCTACACTTCTCGCGCCATATCGAGAAAATAACATTTGTCATGAGTTAAAAAACTAAATCGGCTGGACATGTACAAATACAATATGCAAAATGTAATGACTAAGCTCCTGTTCAAGTCTTGAAATCGCATATGCATCTCTTTTTCCAAAACGCAGTTTCTTTTTTCTTCCCACAGTGTTATTTCGACCCGACTCTTAATGTTAAATTGTGTATTGTGTGATTTTTTCGTAGATCATTTGGTAAAATAACGTAGAATGCATCTCCCAAAATGACACTGCAAATTCAGAGGTTCCCAACCCGATAATATTACATGTGAGTGAAAAGAATGAAGCCGACTTTAGAAAGCCCAGAAGATCAGCATATGAAAACAACTGTTTCAAAAGAATACTAAAGATAGCAGGCTTGGCAATTTCAGGAGAGCGATTTTTTAGCTCTCCTTACTGCCCTCCTGAAAGAATTAAGGAGAGCGAAAAATTGCCCTCCTAAATATTTTGGTCTGGGATGATTGAGATTACATGTATTATGCTCACATTAAATTTTTGTTGTAAAGCAAAAATGTAATTTAACTTCGAAGTCACATAACATCACGTAATTTCACTTTGAAAGTGGTTTAGTGGTAAAAGGTAATGGCTGCAACCATACCCAAACACAGTTGCAATCATATCATTTATAGCAAAATGGGTCACAGTAATATTTGTTTTTCTGTCAGTTTCAAGTTCAACAACTGACATCACAGTTTGAGGGGTAATTATTCAAGGAATATTGACACTATAATTTACTACCATTACTACTATCCTGTCTCTTGAAGCACTTGCACCAGGATGTCACTGTAGATTCAAGCAGACCTGTTGTCCAAGAAAGTCATACGCCTACCACTACCACCTTCAACCCCCTTGGGGGGTTGAAGGTGGTAGTGGTAGGCGTATGACTTTCTTGGACAACATGTCTGGGTACACACACAGGTCTTGTCAAGTGAGTGTTCGGTTGTTGAGTGAAACATCTAGATGTCTTAAGAGATTTCGCTTTACCTTAGTAATGTTAATAAAATCACTGATGTAGTCTGTCGGTTTCAGTTCCAATGAGTTCGTTCTACTGGATACTTGAAATGCTGTGTAAAGCTAATTGCTCTCCTAAGCTGATTGAGGAGAGCGATTTTTTGCCCTCCTGTATTTTTCAGAATGCCAGGCCTGAGATAGGCTAGACCAACGAACAAAATATGGAGTCTCAACAGACAGTAGCGGCTGAGTTTCTATTGCAATACATTTTATGCTGGATGCTTCATACTCCAACACCATTGAGATTTCTCAAGTCGTGAAAAAAGCAAAAAAAAAGTTGATGTTTGTACTGTAGCTTGATTTAGGGAAATTAGCAAAAAGAAATGAGGCCACACAAAGTAGATCTTCTGTTTCTCAGGCCATTATTTGTGAAATTGCATGCGGGCGAGCGTTTTTTTATTTTATTTTTTATTTCAGTAATTACTTCTTAACCATCAAAAGTTCATGTTCTTGGTTCAAGTTTTAGGCCTCATAATCTACAGAATAGCATGGGTGGTGGTTATTTCCTCCCTTGAGTGCAAGAAGGCTTTGCAATGCTAAAGCATTGCAAAGCCTTCTTGCACTCAAGGGACAAATTCATCAATTTTTTTAACTTGGGTAAAATATCAGACATAAATCATTTAATTTTAATTTTTTTAAAGTTTAAATCGGTTATAAAAAGAGAGCATGCGGCAGCCAAAAGGACCATGCGGGAGGGCCTGATAAACAGATGTTTTATTTTTTTAGGCCTATATGATACAGTGAAAAAAACTAACTTTGTGAAGAGTGCCTGTTGAGAATGGCATTACAGTGAGGCCCACTTAATTGTATATCTCTTAATTGAATACCCCTGTTAATTGAATATAATTTCCAAACACAAAACCATTTACCATACTTTCAGTACAAATTTGCCCTGTTAAATGCATATGGGTTATAGAATAAACTCCTATTAATTGAATAAAAAATCTTTCAATATGTCGTGGAATTACCGTGAAAATGACCAAATTCTCCTTGTTTATAGACCTATTGGCCTCAGTACATCTATTACAGGCATTTAATCTATTATATCTTGTTTGACAGAACTCCTCAAACATGATATAATAGAATAAATGCTCAGTTTATATCTAGAATACAGTAAAGTGGCAAATCCCTCTTAATTGAATACTCCTGTTAATTGAATAATTTTCACTGACAAAGTGTAGTGTTCAACCGATGATCGGAACCGGTCACCACAATCGGCCGATTGTAGGCAATCGGATGACAACGGCAACGGCTCCTGGAACATCGGTTCAACCGATTGTTGCCAAGCATTTTGAAATGATTCATTAATCACTTTTTATTATCTTGTTCAACTGCTAATGTAAAATGATGCCAATGATACCATTTAATAAAGTTGAGAAAGAACCACAGTGTGTTTGCTTAATCTCTCCAGACGCCCCTTTTACGGGATACACAAGTTAAATGATAAGTGAAGCTCGTAATTGAACATACTTGCGGCAATCGCCAGTTCCTACCAGGAAAGTGAAGGTTGTACTCCATTGACTCAGGTCGCAGTAAAATTACCAGTCGCGTGCACTTGGGCGGTAAACGTGGCTCTGCGAGAGCCGCGTTTACCGCCCAAGTGTGCGCGACTGGTAATTTTACAACGACTCCAGTCAACAAAGAAAAATGTTCAGTTTAATGTAGTTCTTTCGAGCCTCGACTTGTCTAGTGGTGCATGGTATTACAATCGGGATCGACATCAGAATCGGCCGATTGTGAGCTCAAATAACCGGTAATCGGTCTGCAACCATTTTTGGTAATCGGTTGAACACTAACAAAGTGGTTATTCAATTAACAGGGTTCTACTGTATCACATTTGTACTCACTCACACTTGTATAATAATTCCTAGCTGCATGAATAAACAGATAAAAAAGATTTGTATCGCACTAACACAACAGCACTGAAAAACACTTGGCTTTACCATAAACTGATGAATGGTATCTCACTGCTGTGCAATAGATTTACTGGAGCTTAGAGTTTACTGGATATTGGAGATTACTGGAGCATATTTCATGAGTTTTATTTCCTGGGCCAATATGCTGTGTTGTAATAAACTGTTGGAAAGAGCTCAGGGTCCTTTCTAAAAGTGTATCACCTCACAGTATTTCATCAGTTAAATAAACTGATTTTTATTCACCATTAAATACATCAGTGTTCTGAAAGAGTTAACAAATGAATTCCAAGTACAGTTCTTGTAAACTTTCTCAATATTTGTCAGAGGAGAAATAATTCAGGCAATACAGAAAAGGATTGCTTTGAATCTTTTTAGACAAAAAGTGAAAAAAAAAATCATCTGTTTGCTCAATTGTGCAGGCCTCTGTAAAGGATTCTTGTTGGTGAAAGTAAGAAAAATACAGAATTGGCACTTAACCCTTTACCTAACTTGAAAAGCAGACGACACTTGCAAATAAAATTCTTGAATAACTAATTTTTTTCATTTTTTGTCTCAAAAACATAGGTTATGACCCCTCATTGGAACGAGTTCCAAAGAGGGGTCATAACCTATGTTTTTGAGACAAAAACTGAAAATATTTTGAAAATTAATTGATGACTTTTGAGAATAGCTCTGGCCGGTTTTGGCCGTTACGTTGGGTAAAGGGTTACCTTAAAAGCGTGGTCTGTAAGTGTTGCCGTTGGGTTCCAACTGATCATTCTTAGGGTTCTAGGGGTTCAGTTACTAAGCCTAGTCCGACAGAAAAGAGACATAAATAGAGGATATGGAATGAGTGTATTTTTATACTGTACCAATGACCCAGACTTAGCTGGTGCTAACTCCACAAAAACCAGGGCCAAACACAAATTTTGCCCCCCAATCCCCAAAATTTGCATCCAAAACAAAAAGAAATCATGTCCTAAAGGACCTCCATAGTGCGACTCTACTGCGCATGCGCAGTGACGCAGTCGTCCCGAAATTGGCGCCAAATATCATTCTCTGTTTGGCCCTTCATCAGTCAACATCTCACTGATCTTTGTGCTTGTAAATCTCAGTTTTAAGGATGCCAGACACGTAATTCTTGGAGAAAATGTGATTCTAAGGAGGATAGAAGGAGGAGAGGAAAAAAGAAGTGGCAAAAAATAATCAGGGCTGTACTTAAAATTTTTTGTTGAAATTATGTTAAGTTGCCTATTTTCGAGGCAAACGCCTCTTGTTGTCATTCTTGCTAATTGCTGCACTGCTTATTCAGTGTTTCCTCTCCCCTAACCTTCTAAAGTCCCCCCTTGCAATTCTCCCATGCTTTTGGCATATTTTTGAGAAGTTTCATTTCTAAAAATTCCCTGGGAGAGTTGCTTGGTTACAGAATGTTTTCTGTTATTTTCCCCATAGTTACGTTTTCACCCATGGGTGTATAACGTTTGTGTTCTGCATCTTCCATCTGATGTTCTGCAGATTCTCCCCTGGGAGTCTCTGTTTTGCATCAGATAGAGTGTAATTGATGACTGATTCCGGGCCAGTTTTTTCAGTGCCTGGAGTCATGTTTTCTACTGTGTTTACACTGTTTGTTTTCATTGGCAACAGCCTTTTTTGAGGGGGGCTGTTTGCCTTTGTGGTAGTTTATCTCATTATAAGATACATTTATATTATCCGAAAGTGTCTCATTAATTATTTTATATAATTTTAAAATTTTTGACCACACTTTGCCATCGGATCCATCGGGGCTCAACGTTACTTTTCAGCAACTTGGGCTTCTCTGAAAAAATATTTTTTCAAAATTATTTTGTTTTGCAATTGTTTTTTCATTTATTAATGGATCATGTTATTATGTATCTTTGTGTCAGGGGTTTTTGCGAGTAACTAGGACTTATTGTTGTTCTTTCACAATGAAGGGACTTTGTTCAAATTGTAATAGGAAGAAATCTTCCTCTGACTTTCATGATTATTGCATTAATTGTAGTCAGTGTTCTCGCATTAATCCCTGTCCTGTATGTGAACATTGGGATGAGAAACATTGGAAACGTGTGTCACGATATGTTGTTTCTGGAGAAAGAGCGATGCCGGCTCTTTCTCCACAAGGTCACTCTACTCTCTCAGTTTCTATTTCAGAGGAACCAGAACAGGGTGATGTTTCCATGTTATCTTCTTCAAGTGTGCGTCCGTCGTCACAAATAAATACAGAGCTAGCGGCAAAAGTGCTCATGGAGATTAGACAAATGTCGTCCGCTAGCTCGCCCGGTGTAGCGTCCATTCACCGAATGGTTCGTCAGCCGGGTTCGTCCGATGCGGTCCAAGAGGAAATTTTGGGTGATGCGAGCACTATAAAAATAATAGATGCACACCCAGTGACGGCGGATAGTGAACGAGAACGGAGGAAGCCTTTTAGTCCGGTTCCTAGCTCGTCCAGGTCCAGCCGGGCCGCGAGCGAGAGAGGCCCCTCTCTCGTACAACAACATCTGGGACCAGATGTTGTGGTACAAAATGTGTCTTTAGCGGAGCATACGTCCGTCGCTCGGGACGCTCCGTTGTATAAGCAGTCCGCAGAGACTGTTAAGGCTTCCTCTTCTCGTCGGCGCACACGACCGCACCTTGGCTGCGTGACCTCCGATATTTTGCCAGCTTCGCCGATGAAGGATTCTTCGGCGACCAGGTCACACCATCCGGCAGCCAGGGATTCGAGACCGATGGACTCCGGACGTTCGCATAGGAAAAGTATGCGGGAGCCATCTGATGCGGAGCTGCCCTCGGCGAAGCAGCGAAAGACCGCTCCTCCGCAGGTCTCGACGTCGGACATTCTAGTGCAGATAGCACAGCTTATCGCAGCATCCCAGCAGCCGACAGAAACGGTGTCGGATCGAGAATTATCCGACGGCGCTGGGTCGGTACGCTCCGCCGAAGCATCGGGGGCGGACGACCGGGAACATCGGGAGGTCCGACCGGATGGTGAAAGGGATACGGATGAATTGGAGCTATCCCTTTCGGAACAACACAAAGCTGCCGTGGACTTCATCCGGCACTTTCTTCCTCAAGTTGTTCCGTCGGGCCAGACTGCTGCGCTTCCGGACAGGAGAATTATAGCGTCATTGGACTCTGATTTTTTCGAGCGGTTCAGGGACATCGCTCCCGAGTTTCCGTCGCAGTCCAATAATGTTGCAAGAACATTTGAATTATTGAACGACGCTATTTTTAAACTTGCTTCCAGGACGGGGAAAGCAGGCTTCTTGTCCGCAAATACTCTCAACCTGCCTTTCATTAATGCAAGGAATAAATTCGACACGGCAGGTCAGGGTATACCGAGAGTTCCTCTGCGTATGGACGACGAGGCGGAAGACTTAGAGCTATCATTACCGTCGTCAGCTTCTATTCCAACCGCAGTGTTGGAAACAGCTATTGCGTCTAACAGAGCCAATTTAGATGCCTTATCTTACGCAGATCACCTTACTAAGGCATTATCACTGCGTCTTCAAGGGGAAGAGTTTCAGGATATACAATCCTCCTTAAGACTTCTTTCAAGGGCAGTAGCTTATTCCACGTGTAACTCCGCCCTTTCAGTGGCAAATCTGGAGTTGGTTAGACGTGACGCAGCCCTGTCTACATCCACACTAGTGGATTCTAAGGTGAAGAACTCTCTTAGAGTCGCTTCGGTCTCAGGAGATCTTCTCTTTGACGGCAAGCTTTCCGCTATTTATGATAATATTAAAAAGAAAGCTAGTGATTCTCTGTTGTTTAGATCCGCTCCTAAAAGGTCGGATACAACAGACACGAATAAGGCGGGCACTTCTGGGTCTTATCTGCCCAAGAGAGGTTCCTATAGAGGTTCCGGTGCGTCCTCTAGCTCTTATTCGAGAGACCGTCAGGATAGTGACTCTCGTTCGGGACGTCCTTCAGGCCGGGACAATCGGTCGGATGCCCCGAGGTCGACGAGGCGAGGTGCGGGTCGTGGAAGACGTGGTTTCTCCTACCGCAGGCCTCGCAGATCCAGGAGGTGATGGCTTAAACCTCTATCGCGTTCCGGTTGGCGGAAGGTTGTCGAGTTTTTCTCAAGAGTGGGCGTCGATTACGGGCGACCCGTGGGTGAGAGGAGTGACTTCGGAAGGTCTAAAGATATCCTTCAAACGAAAGCCTCCATTAACTCGAAGTCCAAAGTGGACTCATCTTCCGTCAAACCCTCAGAAAAGAGACGCTCTGCTATCAGAGGTGCAGTCTCTTTTAATGAAGAACGCGGTAGAGGTCGTAGAAAACCAGGAATCGCTGGGATTCTACAGCCATCTGTTTCTGGTTCCGAAACCAGACGGCTCGTTCCGTCCAGTCATAGATTTGAGCTGGATAAACAAGCTGATCGTCGCTCCGAAGTTTTATATGGAGACGATTCGATCGGTCAGAGCGAGTATTCGGGTGAACGATTATGCAACGAGCATAGATCTCAAAGATGCGTACTTTCACGTCATGGTACATCCGACATTCCGAAAGTATCTACGCTTCGCAGTCCTAGGAGTGGTGTATCAGTTCCGGGCCATGTGCTTCGGATTGAATCTAGCACCCTGGGCTTTCACTCGGGTAATGAACTCGGTAATCTACTTCCGAGCTCATTCGTCTGCGGTAACGTCGGCCTACCTGGACGACATTCTTCAGAGGTACGGCAACGAGTTAACGCTTCAGAACGATGTTCAGAATCTTCTTCTATTGCTCCGACGTCTCGGTTTCATAGTAAACGAGGAGAAGTCGGATCTGGTGCCGTCCAAGTCATTCACTCATCTGGGAATGAGCTTCGAGACGCACAACAATCTCGTTCGTCTGCCGTTAACCAGAGCGAAATTAGTCAGTTGTTACGCTCGCTATTGTCTGAATACAGACAAAGTCACGGCAAGAGAATTTATGAGACTGATAGGTCTGTGCGGAGCCGCCGCGGATCTCATTCCGATGGGACGGCTACGCACACGGCCTCTTCAAATTTTCCTGACTCAGAATTGGAGTGTGAAAATTCATTCGCTCGATGTAGACGTTCTCTTGTCAGATCAAGTGAAACAAGAGATTCAGACTTGGGCAAACATTCAGTGGTTAACTCAAGGAGTTCCGCTGCAGTTGCCGGATCCGAGTTTTACCATTATGACGGATGCCAGTCAAACAGGTTGGGGTGCATCATTAATCCCAACGGATTCGAGATGCCAGGGTCTTTGGGATCCGCAATTCCTGTGCAAGCACATAAACATCAAGGAAATGATGTCAATTTGGCTTGCGTTACGTCACTGGATGGACATTATTCACGATGCTCATGTCCAAATCCTATCCGACAATACGACAGTAGTGGCATATATACGGAATCAGGGAGGCACTCATTCAGTTCCGTTGTTCAATCTAACGGAAAGAATCCTTCTGTTTGCGTTGGAACATCACGTTCTTCTTTCGGTCCGTCACATACCGGGTCGTCTGAATGTGCTAGCAGACTCCCTTTCACGAAAGGGTCGCTTGTTGCCGTCGGAGTGGACTCTCAACAAACAAGTATTCAATCAGATTTGCTACCAATGGGAACGGCCAATGATAGACTTATTTGCGACACATCTCAACAATCAGTTGCAAACGTATGTGTCCCCGTGTCCGGATCCAAGAGCATTTGCAGTAGACGCTCTGTCGATCCCTTGGGACGGAATGATAGGATATGCATATCCTCCAGCGCCGTTAATTCAACAAGTATTGCTAAAGATAAAACAATCTCAATGCAAGATTCTGTTGGTAGCATCTCTGTCGCCACAGAGACCGTGGATAAATCTACTCAGGTGTCTGTTGTGGGACCTACCGCGGAAGCTCCCTCCACGAGAGGATCTTCTTTGGCAGGGGAAATCGCGCCAACTACATCACAACCCGCAAGGTCTCAACCTTCACGTTTTTCCGTTGTGCGGTCCTTCTTGCATGGCAAGCACTTTACAGGACGAGCAGTGGACGCGATTTCTAACTGTAGGAGGACCTCCTCTTCGCTAAACTATGCGGCTAAGTGGAAGGTTTTCCGTCGTTGGTGTAGGGATCATTCTGTTGATATATTTGATCCCTCTATACCAGACATTGCTAACTTTCTAGTATACTTGTTTGACGAAATCAAACTGCAACCTGTTACTATAAAGGGTTATAGATCTATGTTATCTGATACCTATGCACATCATGATAGTTTACAAATTGGATCTAATGTCTCTTTATCGAAATTGGTTAGAAACTTTTCGATAAATAGACCCAGAACTCTTAGATTAATTCCTAAGTGGAATTTAGCTTGGGTTCTCCTTAAATTGAAGGAAAAGCCATTTGAACCTCTTGGGACAGTAGATTTCAAATTCTTATCTTATAAGACAGCTTTTCTCTTAGCTTTCTCTTCTGCCAGAAGAGTCAGTGAGCTTCATGCACTATCGGTGGATGATTCTCATTATCGTAGTGTTGGGAACACTATCACCTTCACTACTAATGTCGGTTTTTTAGCTAAGAATCAGGCTCCTAATAAATATCCGGAACCTATTGTTATTAAGGCTCTTCCGTCTTCAGACGGGCGTAGGCCTTTACTCTGTCCTGTTAGAGCACTACGTATCTATAAAGCAGAGATCTCAGTTCATCAGAAAGGGACGGAAACGTTTCTTTCTGTCTTTGATGCCTAATAGAAAGGACATTTCAGTCCATTCTATTGCTAGATGGATTCAGTTAACTATCCGTACTGCGTATGAAGATTTATCTTCTTCTCAGCAGTCTGTGCTTAAGATTTCTGCTCATGAAGTAAGAGCTCTTTCTACTTCCTGGGCTTATGCTAATAGTGTTGCTATTACAGATTTAATGAAGGCTGCTTATTGGTCTCAGCCATCCACATTTACTAATTTTTATCTCAGAAATATTGAGTCCATTTCTGGAGACCTGCATTGTTTAGGTCCGTTATCTGTTGCTCAGAATGTCGTCCACTAAACAGTTGCAACTATAGTTATGCAGGCTTTCTGTTCCGGCAGTGACTCCGTCCGACTGCCCTCTTCGCTCTGGGCTATTTGACCCAGGGCAAGGGGAAGGGGGGGGGGGGGGCGGGTGTTCCCTTAGGTCACCTGCTTTATAGTGAAAAGCAAGGGAATGCCTCCTCCAAGACAGTATTTCTGAGTCGCTTCCGGGATGGTTTTAAAGTGTAATATTAATGTTTAATTTCATTCATGTCTTATTTTTAAAGTGTAGCTCGGTGTGAAGCATTTGTATATGTCAAGTGTCAAACGGGCTTTAATATACAATACTCGGACACTTTTAAATGATTATAAAGAGTCTCAATTCTCTGGACTACTTTATTTATTGGCTTGCTTTAAAAATAATTAGTATAAGGCTTATACTGGATGTTAATAGAGAACATGAATGTTATTGTGCTCAATTATTAAGGGTAGTGTATCTTTCTAATTTAAATATTAAATAAGAAAGATACATGTAAAGCCTAATACTCCTTTTCTCCTTAAGGGGTTACCTCTTTATTTTATAATTGAGCTTATTGGATTTTCCTCTATGTCCTAGGCCCTCCAGCCTGTTTACTATTCAGCTAAGTCTGGGTCATTGGTACAGTATAAAAATGTTAAAAAATTTATAGTAATTTATATATTTTTTATACTTACCAATGACCCAGACGGGGATGGCCCTCCCTGAGTTGGGAACTCTTGCCTCCCCGCTGAGTACATAGCGCTGACCAGGCACTGCCAGTAAGAATGATATTTGGCGCCAATTTCGGGACGACTGCGTCACTGCGCATGCGCAGTAGAGTCGCACTATGGAGGTCCTTTAGGACATGATTTCTTTTTGTTTTGGATGCAAATTTTGGGGATTGGGGGGCAAAATTTGTGTTTGGCCCTGGTTTTTGTGGAGTTAGCACCAGCTAAGTCTGGGTCATTGGTAAGTATAAAAAATATATAAATTACTATAAATTTTTTAACTTTTCTCATATAATATTTATGAAACAAGTCTAAGAATTTTCCGTTTGAGCGAGCCTCTGGCGAGCCCAAACGGAAAATTTGGACGAGTTTCATAAATATTATATGAGAAAAACACTCATTTCATATTCTCTTTATCATATGACTCACACTCGCACAAATTAGCCACTGAGTATGACTTTTTAACCCATCACCTAACTTGATTTGCAGATGGCACTTGGAAAAAACAACCTCGAATAACTAAAAAAATTTCATTTTTTGCTTCCAAAACATAGGTTATGACCCCTCATTGGAACGAGCGCATCGAGCTTGTTCCAATGTGGGGTTATAACCTGTGTTTTGGAAGCAAAAAGTGAAAATTTAAAAAAATTGAATGGTGTTTTTCTTGCAGGTAAAAGATTAGTACAATATAACCCACCCTAAATAGGACAGATAACATAAATTCTCTCTACTGAAATTATGCAAATGTCACTCAGTTGTATTTTGTTTAGCCAATCAAATTGTCCAGTTTTGAAATTGACCAATGAAAGCTCCCAACTCTAATTATGCAAATTATGAAAATGTGGCCCAGTTTTATTTTGTTCAGCCAATCAAATTGTCTAGTTTTGAAATTGACCAATGAAATTGATGGAAGGCTTTATTTATCACTGATTGATATGAAAACAAAATATCAAATGTTTTAAAGTGAACAACACGGACGAGTCATATGATAAATCAGGGTAACAAATGAACAAAGTTCGATGCAATCTATGTTGTGTTTTGATTGTCACGTCTCCCTTTTTGATTCGTCCGGTGAACGAGTCAGTAAGGGAGAAAATGTTAACACTCGGAACACCACGAGAATTTTGCCACGTTGCCTGATAGAGTAAATGACAAGGGTCCACAGGGGTCAGTAATCTAGTTTCCTCCCAGTAAGATAGCTTGATCAGTTTATACACAAACACAGTAAAACTGTCTGATCATTTTTTTTGTGGAGTCTTTGGGTTCGGTTTTCCGTTTTTCCACAAAAACATGGAAAGAATCGAAAAACTGAGAAACCGATCAGCTCAATTAACCCCCTGCACTCTGATGTCGAGAATACTCAACACCTCCCCCACTCTAAGCCCCACCACACCTCCCTGTCATCCATGGTTATCCCCCCTGTGTTGTCAGAAATTCAGCAATTTAGATTTTGGTTGACAGGGCTCAATTGGAGCTCTGTCAACCAAAATCTAAACTGCTGAATTTCTGACAACACAGGGGGGATAACCATGGATGACAAATCAGGCGTTTCGTCATCAGATTGCAGGGGGTTAAAAGCTACCCAATGTCTTACTTGTGATGGAAATTTTCATGTTATTACTGTACATGTATTTGGAAAGGACTTAAAACGTAGTAAATCTGTCGCTTCTGCTCTCTTACTGACATTTAGGGCTCAATTTAACTGGGTTCACATAGCATTTCTCATTTCAATTTCCGCATTCTGCTATTCAATAAATATCTGTCTGAAATTAACTTTCATCAATAGCTAATGAATTTTCCCAAATGAAAAGTAAATTGCTGTTCAAAATTCTCATATTAAAACAGGATCCTGTTGACATTGATTTGTTTCTTTTATAGGTATTTGATAATTATGCTGTGACTGTAATGATAGGAGGAGAGCCGTACACTCTAGGTTTATTTGACACTGCTGGTCAAGAAGATTACGATAGACTTCGACCACTTAGCTATCCACAGACAGATGTTTTTCTTGTGTGTTTTTCAGTCGTTTCTCCATCATCGTTTGAAAATGTTAAAGAAAAGGTTTGTTGTTTTTTCTTTTGAAAATATTGCTGGATTGAAAAATTGAACTGAATTCAAAGTTCACATGTCAACCCCTTTCTGCCATTGGAGATTTAGTTTTGGGGTGCCTGTCATGATGACCAGATTTTCATTTGTGTACTCTGTACCAGTCACAAGGAATACTACTACAGGCCCGGCATTCTGAAAAATTTAGGGGGGCTAAAAATCGCTCTCCTGAAATGATCTAGGAAAGCCAATGGCTCTCCTAATTTTTTTTGACATGGAAGGCAGTTTGGATATATCATATGAATGCAGTTAAACACTGTGACCAGACATGCTCTACTCACAAAGTTGCATTGCCTAATTTGGATAGTTGTAATACATGTTACTTCAAAAGTTACTCAATACTGTGTTGAAGTCGTCAGTCTCGACAACTCACAACTGTCACAAGCCAATCATGGTTCAACTTTAGTTCAGCGATCCGAACCACTACGTTCGGATCGCTGAACTAGGTTCAACTTCATCCCCTTCAAGTTCATCCCATCAGATAAATTTTGAATTTCAGTTCATTGCACATGAGCCAGCAGTACAGTACATAACATACGTATATGTCCGTGTATAAGTCACACTTTTTTACCTGAAATGTTATGTCAAAATCGGGGGTGCATCTTATACATGGGTACGACTTGTTTCAGAGAATTTTCAGGGCACTGACTTCTTTGGACAAACGTTGTTCCTACCGTTTGTCAATTGTATAACAGACAGTACAATCGTGTGGTTTTAACTGAGTGCAGATTCACCAAAATTATTTTCTTTTCATTTTATTTCAGTTTAATTCTTCAGAAAATAAATTGTCAATAAAATATGTGTGTTTTCTGTTACTTTTATCATAAATAATAATAAAGAAGTATTCTATTTAGTCGTCGTTGTTCAATCGGCCATGTGTTTACATCAGTGCGTGTACCAGAAATCAACAAGTTTGTGGGGCCAATAGAGATGAAACCATAAAAAATACAAAATCATCAAAATAACAACGAAAAAATAAATAATAACACATTAAATGTATGCCAGCAATACCTGGAGAGAAGTATTTATATATTCCATGAACTCCAATTCACTGATGTGTAATGGCCGGTTATAAATTACGCACACGTGCACCAAGTAAAGTTAGTTTCAATAGCACCAACAATGCTTAAGTGGGACAACAATTTGAAAACAATTTGCACTGTAACCAGCACATTTGTTGTATTTTTATTGTTTTTTCCGGAACGTTCTCATGTTCCGGAAAAACCAACTTGATCACAACAACTGCGCAGGTTACAGCGCAAATGATGCTCTGATTCTGGAACTGTGAAGTTTCAGTCACAAATGAGCGTTGGATTTTCTTGACAGGGATGAAGACATTGGGGCGATAAACAAACACCGGGAAACAAATAAATGCGAGTATTTTTAATAATAATTTTCCTTTATTCTTTTATCTTATTCGCCACGTGGTAACTCGTGAAAACTTACCTATTTCCGTTGCATCCCAAACTGCCCCAAATTGGCAAAACGTAATTCTTTTGACTTCATATATTTAAAAATTGGGATGCGACTTATACATGAGCTTTAGGCAAAAGGGAGGAATTCCAAGTGTGAGTTTGGGGTACGACTTTTTCACGGGGGTGACTCATCCACGGACATATACGGGTACTTATCTTAATGCACCCAGGGGAACAAAATTTTGCGGACATTAATGGTTCTAGACGCACGTTAAGGCGCGCGTCTGAAAACGCCACGCCTGCTACTAACTTCCAAAAGTATGGTGTACCATTACTTCAAAGTGTTCCCGCAGGGCCTTGGATTTAAGGAATGGGCTTGAATTTTATTAAGGGCCATTCAAGCTCTTGAAAATCTGGTAAATGGGCCAGGAAACCTTGAAAAGCCTTGAATATTCATGAAATATAAATGCCAAGTTGCCAACGAAATTCATAATAATATTATAGTTTTACATTGCATGGTCAGTGAAGGCATAGTCCTAACTAGGACCGTCTGGTTTGTTACCCCTTCCTCCCACTTCCCTTAAAGGGAAGTAGTACTGAAATGGTTAATCGGTTTGAAACCAGTTAGCTACCTAACCGATTAGAAAAACCATCAATCAGTTATCCGAAATATCGATAGACATCGTCATTCCATGTTTAAAACGTAGTAAATCTGCCACTTCTCCTTTACACATCGAAGCCACGTTGTGTATATTGAGAAATAATCGACTTTGGCATTCAAGACTTCGTTAATGATCGGCAGTTTCCGTGAGTAATGAGTAATCGCAAAAACTATTCTGTAGTGTGTATACAAATGAACGTTGTCGAGTACTCGACAACGTTCGTTTGTATACACACTACAGAATAGTTTAAGAGGACCCGCTTTCCAATTCCTATAGTGGGAGCGCGGTGGCTCAGTAGGTAGAGATGCAGGCTGCAAGCCGAGAGGTCCTCGGTTCGACTCCCACCTGCGGCAACCGCGTTATGTCCTTGGGCAAGACACTTCATCTCCATTGCCCGCGCGGGGGCACGATGACGCCGTGTACTAAGGCGTACTGCACGTTGATGGTACGCCTGTCGTCAACCAATCTAACCCTGCCTGTGCTGCAGTGTGGAGTTACGATGTTGGGGAGCTGGCAGCTGCTCGTCGTTGCTCGGTGGTTCTCTCCGGGTACTCCGGCTTCCTCCACCCGTAAAACTGTCGCGGTCATGATTAGCCCTTGTGCATAAATATGTGACCTTAAACATCAATAAATAAATAAATTCCTATAGTGTTGATCCCATATTCGGTGAAATAATAGCCACAGGTAACCGGATATTATCTGGTTAAAGCTCTTGGTTAATTGGTTATGAAAATGAGCCAACTGTTTCAGCCCTAAAGGGAAGTGGGGGTAAAAAAGCAGAAGGTCCTAATTAGGAATTGTGAGGGTGGGGGGCCTTGAAAATCCTTGAACTTTGCTGCTTGAAAAATGCTAACAAAAAATGTTGAGAAATGGCCTTGTATAGCCTTGAGTTTCATCAGTCATTGCCTTCAGGAACCCTGCTCACATAAACCATTTGAACTTGTTATTATTGAGCAGTCTACGTGCATGACGAAATGTGCAAGTTAATTGGTAATTAATTAATTGGTAATTAATTTGGTAATTGCAGTTGTAGATCTGATTCAAATCATGTTTTATCATTTATTGGAAAGCTCTCTAGAATAGAGCTTCCCAATAAACAACAGGTCAAGAATTTTGCAAAGCAGACTAAAAAATATTTAAATTTTGCATCCTGTTTGAAAAAATTGTATTGGTCATCAAGTCAGACACAAGTGAATTGATGCCTGTCAAACATGCTAATTATGCCTGCCATTGACCATGACAGACTGCTCATTTTCAGACTTGAGTATCCAGTACTTAATTCTTTCCAAAATTATTTTTACATCCATCCATTACTAGGCCTGTAATTCTGAGAAAGGTGATCGCCCTCGCCTGCCTGAATGGAAAGTTCTGTGGGTGCTAATCGACCACCTCACCATATATTGCATGGATGGCAGAATGGGGACATGCTATTGTTTCAGGCAAGCAGATTTCACGGAAACGCTTGTTCTTTTTCCTTGCAGGTTCCATCGGGTCAAAATCACGGAAACGAACAGGTTTCCACAAATTTTTTAGCATTACTTCTTTCATGAAGAGGCACTTAAAACACTTTAAAAGTTTTCTGCTAAGATGAAAATTGTAGTATCATTTTTCATCGATGAAACAGTGCTCATAACAGTAACAACATTGCACTCGTTTTGACAATCTCAGTCAATCCAGATTGTTGAGCATGTGTGTTTCCAACGGTTTTTGTTTCTTAATTATTATAATCGAATACAAACCATTTCAGCGTGTTTGGCAAAAAAAATCATGTGAAGCTAAACACACGAAACCGTATCATTGAAAACAATAACAAAATCACTTTTTATCACTGAAACTTAGTGCTGAAGCGATTAGCTATTTCGAAGGTCGACTATTCGCCATTAGTAATCGACTTAAAGTCGTCTAGTCGGCCCATTTTGCTACAAAAATACAAGATTAATTACCAAGTGTTTAATAAAAAAAATGCATAGTTTTCCAATGAAATGCTACAACTTATTTCAACACGTACTGTAATTTGCAAATTGGCAAGTGATCTGATTTGAAGTTTTGTTGACATGTCATCCCCCACCCACCTCCGATCTGCACCCATGCTGGAATGTATGATAAATGATGGTGCATTTGTCTTCATCCATGCTAACTCTGCTTGTGTGGAGTTAATATGTTGGTGGGGGGGGGGAGTCTGTCAGTTGTTCACCACTGCTTGGTGATTCTTTCCAGGTGATCTGGCTTCCTCCACCCTTAAAACTCAGATGCGAGGTGACCCTGGTTGCAACTAATGGGTCAGATTGGGAGCATGGTGGCTTAGTGGTAGACTGTTGGACTTCTATGCTAGAGGTCCCGAGTTTGATCCCATTTCGGGACGACCCACATGTCCTTGGGCAAGGCACTTTATCCTGGTTGCACACATGGGGGCACGATGATGCTGTGTACTAAGGCATACTGCACGTCGATGGTGCACATGTCTTCAACCACTTTAACTCTGTTTGATCGGACAATTACGTGGGCTCTACTATATAGACCATTGTACCGATAAAACTAGGTCATCCCGACATAACACGGCTGATATCTGATCTTGTCAACTCAACAGAATATGACTATTGTGATAATCTGTATATTTGGGCCTTTACTGTGACAAGTCTCTTACTATTAAGGACACATAGGTGTTGGTTTTAGAAAATAAGAATTTAGAATTGTTCAGGAAGAAATATTGCTACTCATTTCACCCTAATTATTTCATCATATAAATTCTTTTAATGGCTTCAATAATCTTTTTCATCGTTAATGAAATTCAGACTTCAAGATTTTGTTTTTATTTTTCCACAGTGGGTTCCTGAAATTACACATCACTGTCAGAAAACACCATTTCTTCTAGTTGGTACGCAAATAGATCTGCGAGATGACGGTACAACAATAGAGAAATTAGCAAAAAATAAACAGAAGCCTATTACATGTGAAGCTGGCGAAAAATTAGCCCGAGAATTAAGAGCTGTAAAATATGTTGAATGTTCAGCCTTAACGCAGGTAGGTCAGCCACTTCATTTACAATCACCACTAAATCTCTCCTGCATTTTAGCTTGGATAACTTATTTGGGGCACACGAGACCCAAGAGATGGGCAATATACTGAAAAGCCGAACCGATACTGATATGATGGGGTTACTGAAAAACCAAACCAAAACAATTGTTGAATACCGAAACTGTCTGAATTTTCATATTTTCCTACATTCACTGTTTATAAATCCCTGTTGAGCAAGGCTTATTTATATTCCATCTAAATTTGGGAGAATCCATTTGGATTCTCGCGAAAACGGTTGCGAGAATCCATACCTGCTATGATTGTCCTAGGATTCCATTAGAGCCCCCTGGTTGAACCCCTGTTGTACACTGATACCACATGTTAGCCCTTTATCCAACACAGCATTATAATTTCTAAAATCCAAATTGAATTTGATAATTTATTAAAAAAAATTATCAATACATATATTTATCAATAAAACCTTACAAATATGGATGCCATTGGAACCAGCTCATTGAGCTGGTTCCAATGACAGCCATATTTGTAGTTTTATTGACAAAGTGTCAGGATATTTTAGGTCATGTGTTAGCCTTGTATTGGTTAATTTGCTGCTGCTAGTTTATGAAAAGGTGTTAAATTGACTCAATTCTTTTTACGCGAATCCCAGCAGAGGTAAAGCGAGAATCTACATGGATTCTCGCTTGCTTGTTTGCGCGAATCGTTACGAGAATGGATTCTCGGATTCTCGTTAAAATATAAGCCCTGGTTTAGACTCGATAACAGTTGAAAGGTTTGTTTTCATAAAAGACATCACTGATTTTCTTTTCAGTTTTGTTAACCCTCAATGGACTGGACAACTGTCCTGAATTCCCACTGGACTACAACCTTTACATGTCCAATGGATCAGCAGTGATTTGCAGTCAAATTTGGCTACCTGTTAAGCCAGCCAAGACCTGATTGGAAATCACTGCCCAGGTGTTTTGTCTGTTGTCAGCAGGGCCTCCTAAAGATGGTATGGTCAGAGCACATGTTCTGGGATAGCAAAAGCCTGAAATAGGTCCATAAACATTAAGGTGTGTTTAGAACAAGTCACAAAATTACTGTTGATATGATTTGTGGTCGTAAACGAATGCCACTGTTGAGCTCATTGGCAGTGTCATTTGTACTGTTGTGGTGCAATGATACAACAACTTATTCTGTATTTTCGGGATGTGAATTCCTCTTGGTACTATCAGCAAATCTCAGACAAGTCAGATACCAAATGCCATACCGATGCCGAGGTATACCCCCTAAAAATACTGAAACCGATACCAAACAAATTGCATCTTTGGGTGTCATTTTTAAGAAATCTCTCTGTGTTGAAGCTGTCATTTGCCAATTTACCAAATAGAAATCTTGAAATTTCATTTAAAATTCACCGAGCAGTGAATGGCAGATTACAGAACAGTATTTCAGTCAGTAATTGATGCTGCGGATCCATGAGCTATAAAACTGTTAATTATATTCGGCTCAATCACAAACATTTTAAAGGAAGAGCGATTTCACTATTTTACTAGCACGAATTGGTTTCATTTTGGTGCAGGAGTAACTTGCATGACATTCAGGTTAGCTTGCTAACTTCAGATTATCCAAACCTTGAGCAATTTTGCATGATGTCTTATTTTTGCATAGGTGGTGAAAAGTAAAACAGACTACAGAGCTAACCATGATGTTACAAGTGAATCACTGTGTTTATCCTGCAGTTTGACTTAAATCTCTTTTTCCATTTGATGTACCCTTGGTTATCTACCTTGTATTTGCTTTATTCTTGTACTAGACAGGTCAGTAAGTTTTCCCCGTATGAAAAGGTTCATGCCTCCAGAAGATGGGACATCACTAACAACAGTACATGTTCAATTAGAGAACCAAGCTCTAAGAGCTAAATTAGTCCAGTCTTTTGAGTCCTCTTTGGTTTTCAAGAATGTTGAAAGTTTGGGCCTCATAATTAGATTTTCTGTTTCTCAAGCCATTTTTTTGTAAAATTGCATGCGGGCGGGCGTTTTTTTATTTTATCTATTATTTTTTGTAATTATTTCTTTGCCATCAAAAGTTCATTTTCCAGGTTGTTTTATGTCTTAGGCCCCAATCTACAATCTAGAACAACATGGGTGGTTATGTATTTCATCCCTTGAGTGCAAGAAGGCTTTGCAATGCTTTAGCATTGCAAAGCCTTGTTGCACTCAAGGGACAAATTTATTAATTCTATTAACATGGGTAAAATATCTGACATTTTTGCCTCCGAAACATGGCTTGTGACCCTCTCACTGGAATGAGCTCAACAACGTCATTCAAATGAGGGTCATTATCTATGTTTTTGAGGTGAAAAAATTAATGAATAATAAAATTTGAATGACAATTTTTGTGAAGAACACCATTCACTTTTGGCCATTACGTTAAGTATTTGTTTAAAAACATTCTTTATTCTTTGCTAAGCATAATTTATCTCATTGATATTCATTTGAATGATGATTTTTATGCATAACGCCATCCACGTATGGTCATTACGTAAGATAAATGCTTAAAATAAATTATTTATTCTAGCTGAGTATAATTTCTCAAATCGATATTTATTCTTTCCACTTTATTTTACAGAAAGGACTGAAAAATGTTTTTGACGAAGCAATTCTAGCTGCATTGGAGCCACCAGAACCTCCAAAGAAACGAAAGTGTTGCCTATTATAGAAAAGAACCATAACACAAACGAGACTAAATATTGAACAATTGAACAGAACTACTGATGTTAATACAGTTGGACCATTTTTCATGTTATCAAATTGGGAGGCCTTGTGCATTACATAACACAAGATAACTGACAAGTACGCGGAGGGAACATTAGATATTTTTTTTGTTATATAAATTATATATATTAGGACAATGACAATGCCTACCTTCTCTTACTCCGGTCAGTTCTGTCGTTACTTAGAGTTCATGGATGGTGAATTACCATTTAAACGTCCATGTAGTGGAATTTCAATGTGGAAAGTTACTTGAGTTCCATGAAAAATCCAAAAAAAGCTTTAGCAGACGAGTTGGAGCTCTAGTACCGTGAATGAAAAAGTATTTTCTTTCATGATGGCGTCTTGATATGATTGCTGTCTGCTCACGCCCGACACATTAACCCTTTACCCAACACAGACAATTTCAAAATTTATTTTAAATATCATTTTTTAAATTTTTCAAAACATTTCAACAAAACCATATCATGTGACCCCTCTTTGGAACGAGCTCGATGAGCTCGTTCCAAAGAGGGGGTCACATGATATGGTTTTGTTGAAATTTTTCGAAAAATATTTTTTTCATCTGCTGAATTTGCATATTATGCAGGCGGATACGGGCAATTCGTTGGGTAAAGGGTTAACAGGGGGTAAGAGAGTTCAGCTAATTAGCTGATTTCAACTAATTATCAAAATGCTGAGATTTATTTTCTGTCAATTTTAAACTAACATGAAAAGGGTCTGAACGACCCTTTTCATGTAAATTTATAGGAATAAATATCTGCCAAGTAATACCTTGACGATATATCTTATTTTCTGAAGAAATATTATTTTCACCAATTTTCAGGTTAAAGTGAGAGAATTTCAGCTTATATCTAATTTATTTGCCTTCCAATCACATCCCTGCATTAACACCAGTACAGTAAGATTTCATCAAAACATTACAGAAATCAATACCGAATCAAGCAAAACCAATGAAAATAACATTTGAGATGCAATGTTTATGTGGGTTTTCTTATTTTGATATGAGTTTCTACACTGATGTAAGAAGAAATGCAAATTAGAGCTGAAACGGTTAAGGGGTTTTCTTGATCAATTAATCACGTGGATTAACCTTGGTTAACCGATTAATCACTTGTCCAAATAGATTCCTGAATAATTGCCATACCGTTGATGGTTTACAGCATGAACCCTTTACTCAACATAACAAGCAATACTGACTAAGCCTATATACAAAAATCTCCATTCAAATTTATTATGTTTTCATTTTTTGTCTTAAAAACATTGCCACCATGACTTGATTTTATAAAAAATTCAAGAAAATACTCAGTTGGTTAAGAGTTAATATCAAACAGAATCCATTGTCAGCCCGATTTCAACCCTTCTAATTCTAAAACCAGCCTTGATAAATAAATACAGAAGATTATCATGATTATATGCCTGTCCAGTGATTTGTATCAGATTCGAGGTGGTGTCCAGAATGGGATCTCAACCAGCCGGCTTTGCCGCCGGGTTGTGATCCCATTTTTGGACACTACTGAGAATCTGATGCAAATCACAGGACGTGATCATTATCATGATATTTCAATTATCTAACAATTCTGTCACATAAATAGATTAAATCTAAATTTTTAAAACAGTTTTGGGACATAATGTTGGGTCGATCACTGAAACGCACATAGAATGAATTCATGCGCCTGTTATTATAGCCTGTCGCATATACCAGAAACTAGTCATCTATATGATACCGAATCAGAATGAGTCATCTATATGATACGGAATCGGAACACATTATGTGATACATACCATTTTTCGTGTTTTTCAAGCCCAAATCAATGATTGTTAGCTAAAAAATAACTCCAATCAATTTTTTTTCTGAATTCTAATATTTCTACTTGTCTCGGCATTCCAAGTGTGTTGAATAGTATTGCAGCTTACATAACCTTGGAGGATTGCATCACAAGTTGAGAGTACAGTACGTGCAGAGTGGAGTGTAACTAAATCGCCTGCGGAGTGGATTTATCACCCCAGCTATAACTTTCAAATTTTGTACATATCGCTAAAAAACACAAGTAATGTTTCAGCCAATGGACCTCCAGGTTTAACCCGGAGGTCCATTGGCTGAAACTTTGCTTGTGCTGGTTAGGCTTTGCAACAAATTTGCAATTATTACTTGGGTGGAATCCCCACTCTGCTATTGATTTAGTGATAATACACTCTCCACGAACTGTATATCATTCATGAGAACAGTTTGACAAACTTTTGTTCAAGTTGCCGTCTCTAGAATTGTCAGTCATTTGTGTTATTTTTTCCATAGCAAAAGCTGGATGTATGTTTGTGAAATTATTGAGAAATGGAGGGACAGAGCTTTCCATTGCATTTATCTGTTATATTACAATGAGCAGGTACAAATGACATGTTGTGATCTGGTCTAGCCTAATGATGTGTTTTTCATTTGATCCTGAGTTTAATCTTTCGGACTGCTGTGAATGCCTTAACACTGCTGGTTACCAAAACCAGGGATGAGAAATTCAGTTAATTTGTATCGTTTAATTCATCATTAAAATGGTGAAGTTATATTAGTTAAATTGATTATTAGCTCACCTGACTGAAAGTCAGGGTGAGCTTTTCTGATCACTTTTCGTCCGTCGTCCGGCGTCCGGCGTGAAGGTGGTGTTTGGGTCTTTTTCTTCCAAACCACTGGCCGCATGTTAATGAAATTTCATGTGAGTAGGGGTTATATAGCGGCATTTTGATTTTTGGGCAAATTAGGTTTCGGCTCATATTGAGCAGAGGGGTGGGGCAAAAATGCTCCAATTCTTAAAAAATCTTCTTCTCAAGAACCAGCAATAGCAGAGACTTGATATTTGGTATGCAGCTTCCTTTTGAGGTGTAGACTCAAGTTTGTTCAAGAGAAGTTTGTAGGTCTATACTTGGCGATGTTATGGGAGGAGCAAAAATTTTGGCCCCACCCCAAATTTCTATTTTTTAAACCGAGAGGCCAATTTGAACCAAATTTTATGTGAGGGCTTATTGGGTCATAAGTACCTAATTTATGCAGAAATTTTTTTTCCTGTAGCCCCGTGGGAACCACAGGAGCTAAAAATAGAAAAAAATTAAAACGCCTATATCTCAAAAACTGCACGGCAGTGAGAATTTTTATTTGGTGTGAAGCTTTCTTGGGACCAACAGAAAGGATTGGTAAAAAAAAATTGCTATCGGTTTTATCATAGGGTACTTTTTCGGGACTCTGAAAAAGTGCTGAGTCAGTATTTTTTAACACAGTAGGCAATGGGAAAAAAATAAAGAATTGTTTTCTTCCAAACCACTGCTCTAAAAGCTTTCATATTTTACATATAACATCTTTGGAACATTGATTCACATATTTGTAGAAATCAAATTCCTCGGTCCATATTTGGGTTCCCTATGGGAACCCAAATGTTCAAATTAGTGCAATATGAGGGATATATTTTAAAAATCTTCTTCGGATCCACAAATCAGAATCTTTTGATATTTGCTATGCATCATCCTTAGGGGGGTGAGATTGATGTTTGTTCAAGCCAAGTCCCTGAGTTCATATTTGGACTCCCTTTGGGAACCCAAATTGTAACTTAGTGCAATACGAGGTATATTCTTTTAAAATCTTCTTCTTCGCATCCACCGGTCAGAATCTTTTGATATTTGGTATACAGTATGCTTAGGGAGGTGAGATTCAAGTTTGTTCAAGTCAAGTCCTTCGGCTCATATTTGGTCTCCCTGTGGGAGCCCAAATTATAACTTAGTTCAATATGAGGAATATTCTTTAAAAAAAATTTTTTTTTCAGATCCACCAGTCAAAATGTTTTGATATTTGATGTACAGCATTCTTAGGGGCTGAGAGTGAAGTTTGGTAAAGCCAAGTACCTGGGTTCATATTTGGGCTCACTGTGGGAGCCCAAATTATACCAAAATTTTTATTTTCCAAACCAAAAAGTCGATTTGAACCAAATTTGATATGAGGGCTTATTGGGTCATAAGTACCTAATTTATGCCGAAAATTGTTTTCCTGTCCCCCACGGGAACTGCAGGAGCTAAAAAATTTTTTTCTTTTTAAATGCCCATATCTCCAGAACTACATGGCACTGAGAATTTTTATATGGTGTGAAGCTTCCTTAGGACCGGAAGAAAAAAATGGTAAAAATTTTATCATAAGGTTCTTTTCTAGGACTAAAAGTGCCGAGTCATCATTTTTTAACAGTGTAGCTAATGGGAATAACGTTGAAGAATCTTCTTCTCCCAAAACACTGCTTCAGAAGCTTTTATTTTTGGGTTCCCTTTGGGAGCCCAATGTATAACTTAATTCAGTATGAGAAATATTCTTAAAAAATCTTTTTTTTCTGTTACTCCTGTCAGAATCTTTTGATATTTGATTTTTGATTTTCTTAGAAGTGGCAAATTGAAGTTTGTTCAAGTTCTGCTTTATTGATAAAATTGGGCCCAGTAACCAATTCCTGCGTTGAAAGCCCTGTAAAGTGGGCAGTAATAGGCATAAACGATTGACCAAACCTGATATTATAATTATGCCTCTGTAATGATGTAGCCTTAGAAAGTGACCTTAAATTCCAATAAATAAATAGATAAATTATTGAGTACCCAATATGGGGATCTAACATATGAACACTCTGGGTTACTAAGTAGAGAAAACACTTTTATGTTGAAAAACTGATAATAACCACAAGGCAGAATCCCTTGCTATTTTGGTGATATGACTCGGCCAGTATCAGGTGAGCGCCCTCAGGCCCCGTGGGGCCTCTTGTTTAATAATTTACCAAATGCCTTGTTGGTCTGTGAAAAGTCTTGATTTTCTTACATTTTCTTATTAACATTTGAAAAGATTTGTTTACTCAGGTAATTGGATGTTACACACCACTCATTACAAGTAAGAGCAGGGCTTTAATTGACAATAGAATTTCGAAACAATGTTATTTGATTCCCTTCATCCTGAAAGCCTGAACCTATGGAAACCTTTTTTTCCTAATGAAGAATAGAATTGTAACCCATCAGATTTTGTTGGACAGGTTTTGTCACCAGTGCTGGAAATAAGCCATCTGTCATTTGCAGAATGAGGTCCCCAGAGGGTGAATTTGCTGATGCTACCCCATACAGTGGGCGAGAATCCCCCAATTTATCCTCTGGGTACCTCTTTCTGTTTAGGCCTGAGACCTTGATTCAGATTGAGGTCTATAGGGGGTAAATTTGGTAATGCTACCCTGCTGTGTAGGGTCGCATCACCAAATTCCCCCTCTGAAAATCTCTTTCTGCAGATCGCAGTCAGCTTATTTCCAGGCTGGTATGTCGCCCGCCAGTTCTGATTTTTTTTCTTCTGGCTTTTAGATTGGTCTAAACTGGGGATATCACTGACTTGTCAAGCCAGATGTGGTTCAACGCAAATGAAGAATGTTTTCTGGGTTTTTTTTTTTTTACAATACAGTCTGAAATTTCCTGATTTTCTCTTGGCTGTTTTGGAGCATCACTCAGAATATCTATACAACAGAGCAGGTAGTCTCTGGCTAAACTCAAAAGTTAAATCATAAGAAGCTTTGCTGTTGTTTCTTGGCAAGACTTGGCTGCCAATATATGCGGGGTATAATTTTACACTTAACGTCACCGTGTCAAAGGAATTAATTGTGTTTTCTTTGAAAAGTTTGGGAATTCCAAGGCTTCTCACTTAGAGGATTTTGATTAAAGATATAATCACAGATATAAAGAAATTGCAATTCATACCTTGTCCTGTAACACAGATATGCTAAACACACACGTTATAGCTGTCATGGAAATAATCCAAAATATGTGAGTGAAATGTGTTATTGTTTTTGGTTTGTAAAGTAAAACTGTACATCACATTGCAAACTAAAAATAATAACACAGGCAATACGTGGCACGTGACTAGAAGTTCCAACCAGACATCGCAAAAATAATTTATTAACCGCCAAATTGCCATATAAAGAAGTGATTGAGCTAGGTCGAAAGGTTGACTTGTTTAATATTCATGATTCTGCCAATCGGGTGCAGATAATATAATTTATTTCCTACCAGAATAACATGATCAACATGTTTACTTATTCAATATTCTTGACACAGGTAAGGTTTTACAGGTCAATCAATCAATGCAGTGAGACCTCAACAACTCATTTCAAAACAGAAAAACAGGGCTTATATTTCGTCTAAATTTGTGAGAATCCATATGGATTCTCGTGAAAATGGTTGCAAGAATCCATACCTACTATGAGTGTCCCAGGATCCCATGACGCCTCCATGGTTCAACCACTGTTGTATACTGATAACACATGTTAACCTTTTACCCAACACACCTTTTTAATTTTTATAACTAAATTTGATAATTTTTAAACAATAATAAATAAATGATAAAATAATTAAATGAACAATATTTACCAATAAAATCTTACAAATATGGCTGTCGTTGGAACCGGCTCAATGAGCCGGTTTCAATGACAGCCATATTTGTAAGGTTTTATTGACAAAGTGTCAGGATATTTCAGGTCATGTTGGCCTTCTATTGGTTAATTTGTTGCCGCTGTGTTAGTTAAAGGGTTGAATTGACACGAATCCTAGCAGAGGTGCAGCGAGAATCTACATGGATTCTCGCCGGTTTTATTGTGCGAATCTTTGTGCGAATCGATTCTCGGATTCTCGTCGAAATATAAGCCCTGGAAAAAGACAGACTCAAACTTCAAAGCATGCACCGCCTGTGTGACACTAATGTAATGATTGAGACCCGAATGCGACATTGACTGTGCTGACGTTGAATCATTGTGAATGTAACTGACAAGTTGACAACGTTGTTTGTTTCACAGATTGTTAAAAGACATGTTCTCCCTTTGAAGTTGACTCTCATACTGCCGTGTATTTAGGAATAAACAGCATTCATTTTGCTACTTAACAATGGCGCTGTTTTGACCGGTTAATAACCGGTTATAGATTTCATGACCGGTCAGAAACGTGATCGGTTATTGGTCAGTTAGTCAGTTAACTGTTTCAGCCCTGAATATATACATACAAATCTATAGGTTTTTTCAGGATGAATCAATTCAGCAAAAATGGAAGAGCATAGAAAAAAGAACCATGCTGTGTGTTGTGTCCTAAGTTTGGAAACATTCTTGTAATTTTAGGACATCGGTTATTGGTGTGTTTTTGGTAGATTTTAACTGGCAGAGTGCTAGAAGCCCATATTTGGGCTTTACTCTGAAGTGTCAGTACCAGCACTTAAAGGCTTTCATATTTTGTGGATGTTGTTCATACCACCTTTGAAGTGAAATTATTTAGTCTGTTAGGATTTGCCTTGTTACAGTTTATGGGAGAGTGCCTATTGGCACTCTCCCATAAATTGTAACTAGGCAAACGTATGTGAACAAATTTTGATGACCAAAAATAATTCAGCACTCTACCAGTTAAATGCCTTCATGTGGTTGCTAAAGGTGATAGAGCATGTCAGATATGAGTGGAGAGAAAGTTACAGTACTGTGATTGTAAAAATGGTATTTTTTCACAATCAGATCGTAATGCGGTTGTGGCACCTTGCAAAGCTTCAAAAGTTGATTATGTTCTAAATCACCCTGATAA
This sequence comes from Pictodentalium vernedei, assembly GCA_031216915.1. Taxonomy (NCBI): domain Eukaryota; kingdom Metazoa; phylum Mollusca; class Scaphopoda; order Dentaliida; family Dentaliidae; genus Pictodentalium; species Pictodentalium vernedei. The sequence goes on from CM062290.1 coordinate 42,341,499, forward strand.
TTTGATTGGATTCATGTCATGCTGATTCAGAAATTTTTTAAGCGTCTAAATGTTCTCAAAAACCTTCCAGGTGTGTCTCCTTGAACTCTATCATCAGGTCTCCCGTACAGGAAGAAGAATTTATGGAGGTTCCACTTCGGAAACTGCTTTGATTCCGTTCTGGGAAATTCTGTTTTTTTTTATACACTTTCCCAAACAGACTTGGAGTTGACATTGAAAACACGACTTTAGTTAAGACTGGTAATATTAACTGTTGTAAGAAGGTGTAATAATTATAATTTGAAGAGATGTGAGATTCAGTTAGGCCACACAAAGTAAATCTTCTGTTTCTCAGGCCATTATTTGTAAAAGTGCATGCGGGCGAGCGGTTTTTAATTTTATTTTTTATTTCAGTAATTACTTCTTTGCCATCAAAAGTTCATGTTCTTGGTTCAAGCTTTAGGCCTCATCATCTACAGAATAGCATGGGTGGTGGTGTATTTCATCCCTTGAGTGCAACAAGGCTTTGCAATGCTAAAGCATTGCAAAGCCTTCTTGCACTCAAGGGACAAATTCATCAATTTTTTCAACTTGGGTAAAATATCAGACACAAACCATTTAATTTTTATTTTTTTTAAAGTTTAAATTGGTTATAAAAAGAGAGCATGCGGCAGCCAAAAGGACCATGTGGGAGGGCCTGAGAAACAGATTTTTTTAGGCCTTAAAGATTCACTTTGATTCAAAATCCTTTTCCAGATTCGATTTGATACAACGATTTGAGATTCGCAGAGCCCCAACACTCGCCTAAGATTCACCTAGATTCCAAATATATAACCTTATGCGAAATCAAGACTGAATCATGAAAAATGAAGCATCTGAGATTCAATTTTTTCACATTTCGTTTTTCGACTGGGGAGTAATTGCAGTACTGTTTATTTCCCTTACCCTGATATTATATATAATCTGCCCTTCAAAGTTTATAAATTTCAAATTTAAAATTTTTTGACCTCCTCAACTTGCATTTCGTGCATCGTGATTGCACATAGCTATATATATCACAGGCATCCTGTAAGCATGATTCTACTAAAAGATCTGATGTATTTTATAACTTACTACTTTAAACTAATTATTAATAAATCTGCCGTTTATTTTATACCTTCAAGTTATATTCCCAAAATTATAAAATATGCATTCGGGTTCACAAGCTTAGCAGGCATTTATGTTCCTTGAAACTTAACATTATTAAACACTGTTCCCAAATTAGCATTTGAGCCAAAAAAAACTTTCTTTGAAGAAAGATGCTTAACCCTTTACCTAACATGAAAAGCAGACACTTGGAAAAGAAATTCTTGGAACAACTAATTTTTTGTCTCAAAAACATAGGTTTTGACCCCTCATTGGAACGACCTCGATGAGCTCGTTCCAATGAGGGGTCAAAACCTATGTTTTTGAGACAAAAAATGAAAAAATAATGAAAATTAACTCCTAGCACTCAGGTAGGATTTCAAATTTTTCGTCTCTGACACCATATTGCCCATGTAGCATGAAAAATTTAACAAATTATATCTTGTTTGACAGAGCTCAGTGAGGCTGCATGGTATATCGATAAACCGATATACACCGGTATTCAAACCAATATCGATTGAATACCGGTGTAATTACAAAAATAACGGTTTAGCGTCATTATTTATTTACCCTGAATTTAATTTTCAAGATGTCGAGTTTTTTAACTGTAGCCCTGAATGAATAATATTATCCCTTTATCCAAGGAATCGTCTGCTTGTGCCCTCGTAATATACAAATTCAGCAGTTGAAAAAATAATTTAAAAAAAATTCAACAGAACTATATCATGTGACTCCTCATTGGAACGAGCTCAACGAGGGGTCACATGATATAGTTCTGTTGAAATCTTTGGGGAAAATCTGATAAACTAATTTTGAAAATAATAAATTTTAATATCGTCGGCGTTGGGTAAAGGTTTTTCGAACCGCATCATCAAGGCATGCTATTTCGTTCCGACTGTGATGCCTCGCATCTAGATTGTGGTACTTTTGTTCATATATCTGAACAGTTTTCGATATACCGGTATACCGCAGTATTTTTTAGAATACCGATACCGGTATTCAGTTTTGAATATCGTGCAGCCCTATTATCTTGTTACAGTTTATGGGAGAGTGCCAAGGCAAATCCACACAGAATAAATAATTTCACTTGAAACATAATATGAAGCACATCCCCGGAATGCAAAGCCTTTACATTGTGGTATCTACACTTAAGAATGGGGGGACGTTGACGTTGCGGTAACCAGTTCTCGTCAGATCACCAAAGTTAAGCAATGTCGAGCCCGGTTAATCCTTGGATGGGTGACCATCTTAGCGATCGATTCGGACTCCCGCGTTGTGTCCCTGGGCAAGGCACTTAACTCTGATTGTCCACATGGGGCACAATGACGCTGTATACTAAGGTGTACTGCACGTCGATGGAGCGCATGTCTTCAACCAATCTAACCCTGCCTGTGCTGCAGTGCAGAGTTACGATGTTGAGGAGCTGGCAGCTGCTCATTGTCGCTCGGTGGTTCTCTTCGGGTACTCCGGCTTCCTCCACCCATAAAACTGACACGGTCATGATTAGCCATTGTGCATAAGTATGTGACCTTAAACCCCAATATATAAATATATATATATAACACTTAAGAATAAAGCTCAAATATGGACTTCCAGCTCTCTCTCCGTTAATACTTAACGTTCTGGTTGTGACATAGCAATAAATGCTGAAAGTGACCTTGAACTCAAATTAATAAATACATAAAATATATTATTTTGTTAGGATTTAGACATAGACACAAAAAATTATCTTAATTCCCAGCAGCACCACTAAGTCATCAGAAATGCATTTTTATGAGAAATTTATGTTAGTAAAGTGTATATCTAGTAAATAAATGACGCATGGAAGCCTAAAATGGATCCTTAACTTCCATGGACAGTTGAGCCCATTTATAGGCTTCTACTGTTGACACAAGTTACGTAACGTGTTATGGCTAAGCTCAGTGTGATAAGTGTGCTTCCATTGTTGTTAGTTGTTGTATTAGACCTAACTGGTTGAGGGCTAGATTATTTTTTGGTGGTCTGAAATTGTTATTCAGAATTTATTTTATTACAAATTATTGGAGAGTGCCTTTTGGCACTCTCCAATAATTTGTAATAAAACAAATCTATATCAACAAAATATCATTTGCATTTCACTGAATGGGAAAGATGAGCAAGGAAAATGTTGGATTTTGCTTTGGTACCCTCATTTTTTGGAAAGCCCTGATAGTGGCTTCTAACACTCAACCAGTTAAACAATTTCTATACATGTTTTTCTATACTAGCATGTACTGACCAGCTGAAATCAATTGCAGGATAACCGCAAAAAAAACTTTCGCTTACTTTTCCATGGCTGATGATATCACCATTTGACATAATTTCAATAGCTTCTCTGAGAGCTTCCCAAGAAATGATGTTAAAGGCTGGAATTTTCGTCAAAGTCAAAATGTAACCCAAATTGTTTTGTGACTATTCTGCAATGTGTGTCTGCCATTACTGTACACTTCTTAAAAGATGCCACAAAGCTACTAACTTTGGTTGTGTATTGTACACCACTCTTATTGCCTTGTTACTATATTGGAGTTTTGATTTATGAGACAGATGAAACGAAGGTGGGAGAGGTCGGGATTGAATGGCTTAAATATTCTCCCTGGCAAATTACGAAGTTTTGGTGTCTGAAGAGCAGTTTTCTGCTATTAAATAGAAAAGAATTTGAGTCCAAGTAATTCAGCACTTAGAATCTTTTATATAGAAATTCCCCTGTGAGAATCCCTGGAAGCGAAACAGTGCTTGTTTACCATGATTTGTTTAACTGATAAAATAGGACCCAGTCATCATTGCTTGGGGTAGAAGTCTTCTAAAAACAGTAACTTTGGTATAATCAATGGACCAAACTGGACTTTATTGCCATGTTGCAATCACGTTTAGCTATTGTGCAGAAATATATGACCTTTAAATAATAAACCAATAAATAATCAAAAATATGTTTTGCAAGAAATTTAATAAACGAGCATTTAAAAATATTTTGTGACTTGACCTGTATCTGTTTTGGCAAATGTTACCAGCACATAGAGGAAATTGATCTTAGTTGAATTCGGAATATGATGGATCATACAGTTAAAACTAAAAGTCCTGTCACGAAATGCGCACAAATAGTACATCGAGCTGCGTGTTAATCTACGCATTATGACCGCAGTAAGTCTATCAAATTCTGTACACATGGCCTGTGCACAAGCAATGTTTCAGCCAATGGACCTCCGGGTAACCCGGAGGTCCATTGGCAGAAACATTGCCAGTGTTTGCTATGAGTAACCAGGAGAACCTGCCGTGCTTTTGATGTCATTCTTTATGGCAATTGCGTGCAATTCCTACGTGCAATTAAGCCTAGATAAGTGCACAGTTCGTGACAGGACTTCTGGTTTTAACTGTATATAAAAGTTATAATTCAGAGAAAATGAACGTGTGAAGATCTTTTGTGACTCAACTTGAATCAATATTGGCAAATATTGTTGCCAGCACATAGAGGAAATTGATGTTGAATGATGATGTATTTGAGATTTGATGGATCATATATAAAACTTATAATTCAGAGATTAATCCTTAATTGCTATGAAAAAGTTGTCCCAAGTGTATCATTCCTTGAATTTATCTTTATAGTATTTTTACATCATTGTTGGCTGCATGTACAGGCAGCCAACAATGATGTAGAAACACTGTTAAAAGTCACCTGCAGCTGTGTATTTGTATATATATATGGTAGTTAAGGGTTAATCACTAACTGCTGGTTACGTCCAAACACTAGGCCACATGATGCAAAGTCAATGAAGGTGGTTATCACCTGTCGCAGCCCCTCATTCTCCAGATCTCCCACTGCCCATGAAAGTCAGGGACACTCCCACACTTTTTCCTTTTTTTCCCCTTAGTGGTAAAACATGCGAGCGAAAATGGGTTGATGGATAACCCAAAGGAAAATGCAGCTCTTCAGTAATCCTTTTCCAAAACCACCGACCATTGATTCTTTAAAAGTTCCTTCCGAGTATCATTGTCAGACTCTGGTAATATCGGCAAAGAAATGTTAAGAAACTGGTTGTATTACTTTTAGCCTAAAACTCATTTCCGCATGTACTGTAGCTGGTATATCGTTTGAGGCTGGGAGGCCGTTTTTCCATTCTATGATCGTAACACAACCTGGATTTATAAAGTAGATAGTTTCTCCGTGAATTTGTATTCAGGACCAATCAATATTTTCAATGTGCAGCCTTGGGGTTGCACATTTGAAATATTAATTGGTCTACCCCCAAATAACAATATGGACTCATGCGATGGATGACATTGAACTGGGATGGCAGATATCATCAGGGTTCCAGGATTTAACCCTTTACCCAACGCAGACGATATCAAAATTTATTATTTTAAATATCATTTTTTCAAATTTTTCAAAACATTTCAACAAAACCATATCATGTGACCCCTCGTTGGAATGAGCTCAACGAGCTCATTCCAATGAGGGGTCACATGATATGGTTTTGTTGAAATTCTTTGAAAAAATAATATTTTTACAAGTGCCGAATTTGCATATTACGTGGGCAGATGTGGACAATTCGTTAGGTAAAGGGTTAAAGAGTTTTCATAACTGCCATTTAAAAATTTGATTTATGCCTCCAAAACATAGTTTATGTCCTTTGATGGAATGAGCTTGATGAACCTTTCCACTGAAGAAGTCAGAAGTTATGTTTTGGAGGCCAAAAATGAAAATTTGTAGTCATTCAAGGATTGTTTTTACCAAGCTTCCCTCTAGTTGTATTGGGTAAGTGGTTAACCTGGTGGACTTGTTTGTTATATATTTTGGATTAATGCAATGTGTTAGGTTCTGAATACATATTTTATTTCCGACCTAAACCTTTTTTGTATAAAAATAAAAAACATAACCAAAAGTAACATCATTTTCTTTATTTTTTGTGCCAAAATATTGCTTATTTTTGTGATTTCAAGGAAGTGTTGACAAGTCATTTTAAAGTGGGAAAAAAATTTGGTTTTTAGCATAACGTATCATTCAATTTATGTCACAGATGTAACCAGGAATATCGTAGACCGTCATTAATTCTATTGGTAATTCTCTCCCTTTACATCATTTATTGTGGAGGTCTTCCATGAACATTCCAATAAAAGACACAAAGGGCTGGTGTTATCAGTGAATAAAAAAAGGTGGGTGAATTCTCGGGTTTTCCTACATTTTTACATAGTTCTATGAAGAACGTCACCATTGTGTCTGTTTGGTGATGGGTTAAATGTGTTTAGTGAATGATGGCATAGCTGTGTTATTTGTTAATTCTCCGAAACTTTACTGAACCCTTCCACTGATGATTCTCTGTATAATACCTTTTCAGGGCTTAATTTGATGTGAAAATTGGAATCAATTCTCGCAAGAAAGACAAGGAAAATCAACTTTGATTCTTGCGAAATGTTTACTTAAGTCTCATCAAAGATTTTGAAAGTGATTTCAACCCTTCGCACTCTAATGTCAAAAGTACCAGGGGGATTGGATACTTTTCAAGGAATTCTGATACTCCACTACCTGTAAGCCTATTGGCATGGCAGTGATTTCAAGTCAAGTCTTTGTGGCTGGAAACCATTGCCGGGATAATTTTATTGTCTTGAAGATCTCCATCACTGCATGTAGAAGCGTGGCTCACTAGGTAGAGCATTGAATTCTTAACCCTTTACACAAAATAACGGCCAAAACGATCAGACTGTTCACAAAAATCGTCAATTAATTTTCATTATTTTTTTCTTTTTTTGTCTCAAAAACATAGGTTATGACCCCTCTTTGGAACGAGCTCATCGAGCTCGTTCCAAATAGGGGCCATAACCTATGTTTTTGAGACAAAAAATGAAAAAAATTAGTTATTCAAGAATTTTGTTTGCAAGTGTCGTCTGCTTTTCAGGTTAGGTAAAGGGTTAATCTGAAATGTTGAGCTTGATTCTGACCAGGCTCAGGGAGCTCTTTCAAACAAGATATAATTGGTTAAGTTCATAGTTAAACAAGAGAAAAACAGAGTGAATGGATAAAATTCTGTGGCACTACCAGTGCTAGGGATTAGGGACATTGTGCGACTGTGTATGAAGGTGTACTCATGTCAATGGTGTATTTGGCTCCAACCACTGCTAACTTGTGCAGAGTGAGCATGTTGGGGAATCTGACTTGCTCACCACAGCTTGATGGTACAGTCCCAGACTATTTGACCCTGCCTATTGAAAGTGGCCTTACAACATGACATTACAACAGTTTTTTCCAACATGTTACCGCCATCTTCTATAGCGTTACCTGCAAACAGGTTACAATGTAGGCCTGCAGGCATGCATATTAGGATCTTGGGGACTAATGCCTGGGGGTGAAAGTCCTTTAACCCTTTACCCAACGCAGACGATATCAAAATTTATTATTTTAAATATCATTTTTTTTTTAATTTTTCAAAAAATTCCAACAAAACCATATCATGTGACCCCTCATTGGAACGAGCTCGAAGAGATCGTTCCAACGAGGGGTCACATGATCTGGTTTTGTTGAAATTTTTTGAAAAATAATATTTTTTCAAATGCTGAATTTGCATATTATGCGGGCGGATACGGGCGATTCGTTGGGAAAAAGGTTAAAGTAGGCAGTATATGTATAAACATTTGATTCAGCTTAACTTGTACAGCTTTAATAATATATCCAAAGATACCAAAATTTGTCTTGAATCCCAATCAGCTGTGTTGAAAGGGTAAAATAATTTTGTTTCATATTTCTAATATTAAATTAACTGGCAGACAAATTGTCTTCCATTTAAAAACCGATTTATTCATAATATTCCCGTTCAAAGAGATGCATTTGCGGAAGGGTCGGGAAAGAATTTTATGTAGATTTGTACATACTATGTATTAATTTTTTGTAGCTTAGCTTTTTGTTTCTTTCTTTAATCTTCTGTAAATCATTTGATCATTCATTGCGATACCTTTAATAATTAAACAGTATCTATATAAACCTTAATCAGCTATTTTTTTTATCTTTTTCTGTTCCCCGCAGGAACCCCGGGAAGTGAAGCAGTGCCTGTTCACTGAGGCAAAACAGGCTCTGTTTTACTGGTAACATAGGACCCAGTCACCAATGCTTGGGAGGTGCAAACCCTCTCTAAAATTGGCAACATGGCTTATTAACACTCACCCCTGGTCTTGAGTTGATACTCATGTTGTGGTCATGATTAGCCATTGTGCAAAAATATGTGACCTTAAACACCAATAAATAAATAAATAAATATCTTTTTCTGTATCACATTATGTGAGCCCATTTTCTTACCATTAAACTCATACTTTAAAAGCAGTAACATGCGATCATTTAACCCTTTGAGACTTTAATTATCCTGACGTTCAAACGTCACTGGGAATTCAGTTTCTTCAATGTTTTTCAAAATGCGATTTCAAACGTCGGAAAGAACAAATAAGATATTTTTACCTGCGTCGCCAGCGGCAGAGCAGGTCTAGTAACTGCTCGACTCCGTCCATCAGTCCGTCCGTCAGTCCGTCCGAAACACTTGTTCCGTCAAAGTTTTCTTGGCTTCTATATTTATTTATTTATTTATTTATTGGTGTTTAAGGTCACTTACTTATGCACAATGGCTAATCGTGACCGTGACAGTTTTACGGGTGGAGGAAGCCGGAGTACCCGGAGAGAACCACCGAGCAACGACGAGCAGCTGTCAGCTCTCCAACATCGTAACTCTGAACTCTGCACCGCAGCACAGGCAGGGTTAGATTGGTTGAAGACATGCGCACCATCGACGTGCAGTACGCCTCAGTACACAGCGTCATCGTGCCCCCATGTAGGCAATCGGGGTGAAGTGTTCTTGGCTTCTAAGAAAGGGAATGATTTTATATTTGGTCTGCTGCTTCATAATGATGAGTTGTATCATGTATCTAATTTTCAGATCTGCCGTGCAGCCATTGCATGCAGGGACGCAGGGCCAGACCCGGTATTGGTCTTGGCTTGTTCACATTAGTTATTAACTGGTTGAGGGGGGGTCTGAATTTGTTATTCAAAACTTGTTTTATTACAAATTATTGGAGAGTGCCCACAGGCACTCTCCAATAATTTGTAATAAAACAAATTTATATAAAACAAAATAATTATTTGTGTTTGAATATGAAATATAAGCAAGGAAAGGGTTGGCTTTTGCTCTGGTATCCTCATTTTTTGAAGGCCCCAATAGTGGTTTCTAGCACTCATCAACCCGTTAAGAAGACTTGACAGCAGGATTATATTAGTATTTTAAGCTGCGATAACATTTGGGTCAATGATTGTCACTGAGCACTATTCGGCAGAAAATAGGAATTGAGGTTAAGACTTTAAAAAATCGAAAAATGATAATAAAAATAAACGACCACAAAGTATCAACGCACTGTTTGATTTCGTATGTCAAAAGACGTACAAAAGCATCAAAGGGTTAAAAACATTCTATAGCTTTTTCATGAACACCTGCATTCCTGAAAGAAACTTGAACCCTGATCTCTGGCAGGGTTCCCACTCAAATGTAAAGTCCTGGAGTTTTGGCCCCTTCCTTAAAAAGTGCTTGAAATTGTGTTTATTCTTGAAAAGTACTTGATTCCTAACCAACCACCTTCCTTGAAAGTGCTTAAATGCAGCTTACCTTTAGGCTCCTGCGAAAATTTGAAATTCGATTTGAAAGTCAATATTCGATTCAATTCAATTCAAAATTGGAAATTCAAATATTTTCGAATATACTTCGGCCATAAGTTTGTGACAGTTCTGAGCAGAAACGTAACTGAATTGAAGTGGTAACAGTGTTTGTAGCGATGTAGCTACCACTGTATAACAGTGGTAGCTACATTGCTACAAACACTGTTACCGCTACAACTGTTCGTTTCAACTTACTGACCAGTGACCATTTATGAAAATTTTAAGTTTTGAACTTTGAAAAGTTATTCATCTGTTCAACTTCAATAAATGTTTTGTTCTACAACATGATCACATTATTTTATATTGAGTATTGTTCTGTTCAATTACAGTTACTGGATACATCGTCAAAAGCAACCTTTTTTTAGCTGCTACTAGCAGCTCTGTAAGTGGCAATGTCAGTCTGTCTGTCGGTCTGTCGGTCGGTCGGTCGGTCGGTCGGTCTGTCTGTGACCAACGAGTTTCAAAACTCAATAACTTTTGAAATACATGATGGAATGACTTTATATTTGGCATGTAAGTGTATCTTATTGATGTCTAGCCACTGTTCAGTGCATGTGTTGTTCCAAATATTTTTCTTGGAGTTATGGCCCTTGATGAACTTAGAATTTTGTGAGATTGCACCACCCGTCGCAGCTACGGCGTCGATGTCGCGATTTTTAAAAGAATACCACTGATTATTATATAAACAGAAGTAGAGCAGGCTCTAATTTACAAGTGGATTGACTCCATTCAGCGTTGAATTATTGTTTCATTTCAGAAATTCCGCATTTTTATTATTTAAAAGCTACAAAGTCAACAATTCGAATAGTTTCAATCAGTAGCTAGTATATTGGTTTATATCTCAGTTTATAGCATGGAAAGTGATAAGGCAATAAATGCACTCTACATAACTGTGTCTTTTAACCCTTTACCCAATGAATTGGCCGCATCCACCTGCATAATATGCAAATTCAGCAGTTGAAAAAATATTATTTTTGAAAAAAATTTCAACAAAACCATATCATGTGACCCCTCATTGGAACGAGCTCGTTCCAACGAGGGGTCACATGATATGATTTTGTTGAAATTTATTGAAAAATTTCAAAAAATGATATTTAAAATAATAAATTTTGATATCGTCTGTGTTGGGTAAAGGGCTAATAATTGGGGGTATTATTTTGGAAAAACATTTCTTTTGACGACGTATTATTAACTGTGATTCGATTCGAAGTTCGTTTAAAAATTTGATACATTTCCTCAATTCGATTCGATCAAAATCGCCGATTCGACGATCCCGTCTTTTAACCTCTGTGATAAAGTGTTTTATGATGACTCACCCCTACATACATGCATTGTCACAAACTATTTCAGGAACCACATCTCTTCGATCTCTATATTGTCCATTGAATACAACAAGGGGCCATCTGTATGGTCGTTTGTTTAAAACACTTTTAGTGTAAGTATGTTATGTGTTTTACACTGCGGTCTCAATAAAATGATTTTCGATTGATCAATGCTTCAAAATATCTACGTCATTTCTAAGGTACTCTTTTGCGCTTGTGCACCTATGTTGCACTTTATTTGTAATTGAAGTGCACCATTTTCCTCGTATCTGATATACAGCAATCTGCCATTTGCAAAATGAGGTTCCCACAGGGTGAATTTGCTGATGCTTTCCCATACAATGGGCCAGTTTATCCTCCAAGTACCTCTCTCTTTAGACCTGAGACCTTGATTTAGGTTAAGGTTCACTGGGTGTAAAGGTAGTGATGCTCCCCTGCTGTGCAGGGTAGCATCACCAACTTTGCCCTCTGGGGACCTCATTCTTCTCTGGGGACCTCATTCTGCAGATGACAATTTGCTTATTTCCAGGCTTGTAGGACACATCTAATAATTTCTATGTGACACCCAAAGTCTACCAGGGCTCAGGAACAGGCAAGAAGCTAGTGGGGTACCAAGAGGCAGGTTAATTTGCCCCATCCTTATGATGCTGTCTCAGAATTTTTATGTGTACCCATACTATGTATGGTACACATAATGCCGGCATCCGGGGTGGCCATCCGTCGTTTGTCATCCTTTGTCCATCCGTCTGTCTGTCCGTGCAATAATACGGGAGTTACGAGGATTTTTTTTGGCCCGGACAGGAATTATGAGCTTACTTCTAGATTATGAGCTCACGTACAAATATTATGAGGTTAATGTCTAAAATATGAGACTTATGAGGCAAGAATCGATTTCTAGATATTTTTCGGATTTTATGTTAAGGTTTATGGTCAATTAACGGCTGGGGTTAGCATTGCCCCCTCTTCAGGTTTATCTTGGGGGATCTAACCATGTCTATTCCCCCCCAAAAATGTCCGAAAAAACGACTTTTTTGCGGTTGTCCGAACGTTTTAAAATGATCCATAACTCCCGTTTTTAAGTACGTACATCCGTCCGTCCATCCGTCTATCCATCCGTCCGTCTCCGTATGTCCGTCCGGCATCCGTATCCATTTCTTTGGCATTCGATAACTTGAAAACTATTGCTTGGATTGTCAAGTTACTTTATATTTGTGTTCAGGTTACTGATGTGCCGAGCTGTATAGTTTTTGGTGTAAATCTGTTATTTCGATCCTGAGATTTTAACCCTTTACCCTTCAATTTGAAAATTCCTCCAATCCCTTTGGCATTCGATAACTTGAAAAATTTTACTTGGATTGTCTAGTTACTTTATATTTGTGTTCAGGTTACTGATTTGCCGAGCTGTATAGTTTTTGGTGTGAATTTGATGATTTGATTCCGAGATATTAACCCTTTATCCTTCAAATTTAAAATTTCCTCCAATCCCTTTGGCATTCGATAACTTGAAAAATATTGCTTGGATTGTCAAGTTACTTTATATTTGTGTTCAGGTTACTGATGTGCTGAGCTGTATAGTTTTTGGTATAAATCTGTTATTTTGATCCTGAGATATTAACCCTTTATCCTTCAAATTGAAAATTCCTCCAATCCCTTTGGCATTCGATAACTTGAAAAATATTGCTTCGATTGTCAAGTTACTTTATATTTGTGTTCAGGTTACTGATGTTCCGAGCTGTATAGTTTTTGGTGTAAATCTGATAATTTAATCGTGAGATATTAACCCTTTATCCTTCAAATTGAAAATTCCTCCAGTCCCTTTGGCATTCCATAACTTGAAAATATTGCTTAGATTGTCAAGTTACTTTAGATTTGTGTTCAGGTTACTGATGTGCTGAGCTGTATATATTTTGGTGTAAATCTGTTATTTTGATCCTGAGATGTTAACCCTTTGTCCTTCAAATTGAAAATTCCTCCAATCCCTTTGGCATTCGATAACTTGAAAAATATGGCTTGGATTGTCAAGTTACTTTATATTTGTGTTCAGATTACTGATGTGCCGAGCTGTATAGTTTTGGGTGTAAATCTGCTCATTTGATCCTGAGATATTAACCGTTTATCCATCAAATTGAAAATTCCTCCAATCCCTTTGGCATGAGAAAACTCAAAAAATATCAACCTGATTGTAATGTTACTTTATATATTTATTCAGGTTACTGATGTGCTGTGCTGTATAGTTTTTTATGTAAATCGGATAATTTGATCCGGAATGTTAACCCTTTATCCATCAAATTAGACATTCCTCCAATCCATTTCAAAATGTACCCATACCATGTATGGTGTACAAAATGTTGGCATCCGTGGTGGCCCTCCGTCATACAGCTTTCCACTAGTTGCGCGTATGGGTACACATCTGACGATTTCATCGGCCTATTTTTTGTTGTTTGTCCCCAAAATTGTTGGTCACTCGGACACCCAACATTTTCTTTGAAAGCTCCTAATTTGAAAAACAAACACCCAACCATTTTCACGAAAGTTGACCATTCTACAATTTTCGTTATGCAAAATTACCCATTTGTTTCAAATATCCTTTCTATGAAAATACTTGTTATAAGTAAAATAGGACCCAGTAAGCAATGCTTGGGGTGGAACTCGTCTAAAATGGGTAATCTGGGTATAAATGATTGGCTAAACTTGACTTTATATCCATGTAGCTGTCACGATTAGCCATTGTGATTGTGAATAAATATGTTACCTTAACCCTTTACCCAAAGTAATGGCCAAAACCGGCCAGCGTGATTCACAAAAATCGGCAATTAATTTTCTTTTTTTTTTTCATTTTTTGTCTCAAAACCATAGGTTATGACCCCTCTTTGGAACGAGCTTGTCATGCTCGTTCCAATGAGGGGTCAAAACCTATGTTTTTGAGACAAAAAATGGAAAAAAAATTAGTTATTCAAGACCCCTCTTTGAAACAAGCTTGTCGTGCTCGTTCTAATGAGGGGCCAAAACCTATGTTTTTGAGACAAAAAATGAAAAAAATTTAGTTATTCAAGAATTTTGTTTGCAAGTGTCGTCTGCTTTTTATGTGAGGTAAAGGGTTAAACCCCAATAATTAATTAAATATATAAAGTCCCTTTCGAGTAGTCTTGTACACAAAATAATAATTTTATGTATTCTTATTTTAAAGAATTAGTTTCATTAAACAAAAGTAATTCTTTAAAATAATAATAATAATAAACGTTTCCAACCTGTTTCATTATTATTATTTTTAAGAAGTATTGTGAGTTGGGCTTCAAGTCTCAATCAGCCATCAATGACATGGGAATACTGTCAGAAAATTTTAAAACTCAACCCATCATTTTGTAAAATTTTGAGATCCTGTGATTCAGGCCTGCTCTAAGATCAGGTAGGCCTGTGGGTGTGATGTAATAATTGTTAGACAAGTTTTCTACAACCCAGATAGGCTCGAGATGAGTCATGGTCTTTCAAAGACAATTCTGAAAAGTGATGTTACAATCTTGTTGCCTAAAACTGGAGGCAATGTTTTATTTTCATCAATCAACTTCTTGACCATTCTTAATAGCTAAAAAGTCAGACAAGCATTGGTTAACTCTAAAATCATTAGCCATGAATATCCCAGTAACAATTTTGATTCCCCATATATCACGCCATGACTGTTTTAGGTGCACTAATCACTGTTTTAGGTACACACTAATGACTGTTTTAGGTATACACTAATGACTGTTTTAGGTACACACTAATGACGGTTTTAGGTACACAAATGGGGAGTGCAGTGGCTCAGTAGGTAGAGGTGCAGGCTGCAAGCTGAGAGGTCCTCGGTTTGAATCCCACCTGCAGCAACCGCGTTTTTAAAAATTTTTTAACAAAATCATATCATGTGACCCCTCGTTGGAACGAGCTCGTTCCAACGAGGGGTCACATGATATGGTTTTGTTGAAATTTTTTGAAATATATTTTTTCAACTGCTGAATTTGTATATTATGCGGGCAGATGCGGGCGATTCGTTAGGTAAAGGGTTAATGATTTTTAGCTCAACTTTGACGAAGTCAAATTTGAGCTATTGTCATGGCCCGTCGTCCGTCTGTCCGTACGTCAACAATTGGCTATGGCTCGGGCTAGAGGTCGTATTTATGAACCGATCTTTACGAAACTTCTTGTGTACCTTTGTTATGACCCTGGGACGGGAACAAGTGTTTTTAGGTGTGGCCCGAAATTCAAGATGGCTGCCAGCGGCCATTTTGTACCGATGATGCAAAAATCAGTTTTTTGTACAGAACTTCTGTATGAAAGTTCTGATTTGAATAAAGTTTTGTATAAATGTTTAGTACCATGGGATACATCACATATAATACGGGTTTTTTTTCAAGCCAGAAAATAAGCAGACTGTCATCTGAAAAATGAGGTCCCTAGAGGGTGAATTTAGTGATGCTACCCTGCACAGCAGGGTAGCATCACTAAATTTACCCTCTGTGAACCTCAGTCTAAATCAGGGCCTCAAAACTAAACAGCAAGAGGTACCCAGAGGATAAATGGTCCCACTGTATGGGATAGCATCATCAAATTCACCCTTTGGGGACCTCATTCTGCAAATGTCAGGCTGCTTATTTTCCGGCCTGGTTTTTTTCTCATGCGTAAATTATGCAAATTAGACTGACTTTGATTTATTTAGTGTTACTTTCAGAGCTGTAAGTGCCAAGCTGCTATGGCTCGGGCTAGAGGCCGTATTTATGAACCAATCTTTACGAAACTTCTTGGGTACCTTTGTTATGACCGTGGGATGAGAACGAGTGTTTTTGGGTGCAGTCCGAAATTCAAGATGGCTGCCAGCAGCCATTTTGTACCGACGATGCAGACATTTTTTTTTTGTACAGAACTTCCATATGAAAGCTCTGATTTGAATAATTTTTTGTATGAATGTTTAGTACCATGAGATACATTACATATCATATGGGTTTTTTTCTCGTGCTTATATTATGCAAATTAGATTGACTTTGATTTATTTAGTGTTACTTTCAGAGCTGTAAGTGCAAATCCCTATACGGCTCGGGCTAGAGGCCGTATTTATGAACCAATCTTTACGAAACTTCTTGGGTACCTTTGTTATGACCGTGGGATGAGAACGAGTGTTTCTGGGTGCAATCCAGAATTCAAGATGGCTGCCAGTGGCCATTTTGTACCGAAATTAGGTCCAATCAGTTTTTTGTCACAACTTCTACACAGCTCGTATTTGTGAACTGATCTTCACGAAACTTCTTGGGTACCTTTGTTTTCACCTTGGGACAGGAATGAGTGTGTTTTGGGGTGCCTTTCTTATCACTGTGCTATGAGAACAAATATTTTGGGGTTCAGTCAGACCCACTCTGGGACTCAGAGATTTTTTTCTAGTTTAGCATCTGACTTTCACCCACCTTTACAATACTTTACCTATACATTTGTTACAGGCAACGGTCAGTATTTATGTGCAGACCGTTACAATACTTTATATGTACCTTTGTTATCAGGTCATTACCTAGATGTTTGTCATTGCTGTGTCACATACTATACATGTACATGTCTTTGTCTTGACAAGTGGAGCTACAGTGTCATTGACACTTTCATTTATCAGAATTTTACATATTTTGTGGAAAAAGAGTTTTTCAGCTCACCGAAGGGAGCTCAACTTATCACTTTCCGTCCGTCGCCCGTTGTCGTGAACATTTTTTAAATGACTTCTCCTCTGAAACCACTGGTCCGATTTTCATGAAACTTCATCTAGATGTTCATTACTACTATATGGCAATTCATGCTTGTTCAAATGAATTGGCCACGTCCCTTGGGGGTTCTGTACTGGCCATAACTCTCATAGCACCGTATGAATTATAGAAAAATTATTAAAAAATCTTCTTCTCCAGAACCATTGGGCAGAATCTTTTGATACTTGGTATGCAGCATCTTGGTATGGGTCTGATTCAAGTTTGTTCAAATTGGCCCCCTGGATTCATATTTGGGCTCACTATAGAAGCCCAAATTCGAACTTAGTGCATTTCAGGCAAATTTTTAAAAAAATCTTCTCCAAATTCAGCAGGCAGAATCTTTTGATATTTGGTATGCTTCATTGTGGGGTGGATCTGATTCAAGTTTGTTCAAATCGGCCCCCTGGATTCACATTTGGGCTCAGTATAGAAGCCCGAATTCGAACTTAGTGCATTTCAGGAAAAATTTCTTAAAAAATCTTCTTCTCCAGATCCAGCAGGCAGAATCTTTTGATATTTGGTATGCAACATTGTGGGGTGGATCTGATTCAAGTTTGTTCAAATCGGCCCCCTGGATTCATATTTGGGCTCAGTATAGAAGCCCGAATTCGAACTTAGTGCATTTCAGGCAAATTTCTTTAAAAATCTTCTTCTCAAGATCCAGCAGACAGAATCTTTTGATATTTGGTATGCTACATTGTGGGGTGGATCTGATTCAAGTTTGTTCAAGTTGGCCCCCTGGGTTCATATTTGGGCTCAGTATAGGAGCCCAATTTGAACTTAGTGCATTTCAGGCAAATTTCTTTAAAAATCTTCTCAAGATCCAGCAGGCAGAATCTTTTGATATTGGGTATGCAGCATGCTTAGGGGGGTGAGATTCAAGTTTGTTCAAGCCAAGTCCCTGGGTTCATATTTGGGGTCACTGTGGTAGCCCGAATTATAGCTTAGTTCAAAATGAGGAATTTTCTTTAAAAATCTTCTTCAGATCCAGCAGTCGGAATGTTTTGATATTTGGTATGCAGCATCCTTAGGGGGATGAGATTCAACTTTGTTCAAGCCATGTCCCAAGGTCCATACTTGTGCTCACTGTGGGAGCCTGAATGATAACTTAGTTCAAAATGAGGAATTTTCTTTAAAAATCTTCTTCAGATCCAGCAGTCGGAATGTTTTGATATTTGGTATGCAGCATCCTTGGGGGGGGGGGGGGGGGGATTCAGTTTTGTTCAAGCCATGTCCCTAGGTCCATATTTGGGCTCACTGTGGGAGCCCGAATGATAACTTACTTCAAAATGAGGAATTTTCTTTAAAAATCTTCTTCAGATCCAGCAGTCGGAATGTTTTGATATTTGGTATGCAGCATCCTTAGGGGGTGAGATTCAAGTTTGTTCAAGCCATGTCCCTAGGTCCATACTTGGGCTCACTGTGGGAGATTGAATTGTAACTTAGTTCAAAATGAAGAATTTTCTTCAAAAATCTTCTTCTTCAGATCCAGCAGTCGGAACGTTTTGATATGTGGTGTGTAGCATCCTTTGGGGGTGAGATTCAAGTTTGTTAAAGCCATGTCCCTAGGTCCATATTTGGGCTCACTGTGGGAGCCCGAATGATAACTTACTTCAAAATGAGGAATTTTCTTTAAAAATCTTCTTCAGATCCAGCAGTCGGAATGTTTTGATATTTGGTATGCAGCATCCTTAGGGGGTGAGATTCAAGTTTGTTCAAGCCATGTCCCTAGGTCCATACTTGGGCTGACTGTGGGAGATTGAATTGTAACTTAGTTCAAAATGAAGAATTTTCTTCAAAAACCTTCTTCTTCAGATCCAGCAGTCGGAATGTTTTGATATGTGGTGTGTAGCATCCTTTGGGGGTGAGATTCAAGTTTGTTCAAGCCAAGTCCCTGGGTTCATATTTGGGGTCACTGTGGTAGCCCGACTTATAACTTAGTTCAAAATGAGGAATTTTCTTTAAAAATCTTCTTCAGATCCAGCAGTCGGAATGTTTTGATATTTGGTATGCAGCATCCTTAGGGGGTGAGATTCAACTTTGTTCAAGCCATGTCCCAAGGTCCATACTTGTGCTCACTGTGGGAGCCTGAATGATAACTTAGTTCAAAATGAGGAATTTTCTTTAAAAATCTTCTTCAGATCCAGCAGTCGGAATGTTTTGATATTTGGTATGCAGCATCCTTGGGGGGGGGGGGGGGGGGGGGGGGAATTCAGTTTTGTTCAAGCCATGTCCCTAGGTCCATATTTGGGCTCACTGTGGGAGCCCAAATGATAACTTACTTCAAAATGAGGAATTTTCTTTAAAAATCTTCTTCAGATCCAGCAGTCGGAATGTTTTGATATTTGGTATGCAGCATCCTTAGGGGGTGAGATTCAAGTTTGTTCAAGCCATGTCCCTAGGTCCATACTTGGGCTCACTGTGGGAGATTGAATTGTAACTTAGTTCAAAATGAAGAATTTTCTTCAAAAATCTTCTTCTTCAGATCCAGCAGTCGGAATGTTTTGATATGTGGTGTGTAGCATCCTTTGGGGGTGAGATTCAAGTTTGTTAAAGCCAAGTCCCTGGGTCCATATTTGGGCTCACTGTGGGAGCCTGAATTATAACTTGGTCAATATGAGGAATTTTTAGCTCACCGAAGGGAGCTCAACTTATCACATGCCATCCGTCGTCATCCGTCGTTGTGAACATTTTTCAAATGACTTCTCCTCTGAAACCACTCATCCGATTTTCATGAAACTTCATGTGGATGTTCATTACTATATGGCAATTCATGTTTGTTCAAATGAAATGGCCCCTTGGGGGCTCTGTATGGGGCATTACTCTGATAGCACCATATGAATTATAGAGAAATTATTAAAAAATCTTCTCCAGAACCAGTGGGCAGAATCCTTTGATACTTGGTATGCAGCATCTTGATATGGGTCTGATTCAAGTTTGTTCAAATCGAGTCCCTCAACCAATATTGGGGCTCATTATGGGGGTGTGAATTTTTACTTAGTTCAATTTAAGAAAAATTCTTTAAAAATCTTCTCCAGAACCAATGGGCAGAATATTTTGATATTTGGTATGCAGCATCTTGGTATGGGTCTGATTCAAGTTTGTTCAAATCGAGTCCCTTGATCAATATTGGGGCTCCCTATGGGGACCTGAATTTTTACTTGGTGCAATTTAAGAAACTTTTTTTTTCAAAATCTTCTTCTCCAGAACAAGTGATATCCCTCAATCAATATTGGGGCTCACTAAAGGGGCGTGACTTTTTACTTAGTGCAATTTAAGAAAATTTCTTTAAAAATCTTTTTTTCCGGAACCGATGGGCAGAATCTTTTGATATTTGGTTTTCAGCATTTTGGTGTGGGTCTGATTCAAGTTTGTTCAAATGGAATTCCCCATTCAATATTGGGGATCACTATGGGGGTGTGAATTTTTACTAAGTGCAATTTAAGAAAAAATCTTTAACAATCTTCTTCACCAGAACAAGTGGGCAGAATCTTTTGATATTTGGTATGCAGCATCTTGGTATGGGTTGGATTCATGTTTGTTCAAATTGAGTCTTTTGATCAATATTGGGGCTTACTATGGGGGCGTGAATGTTTACTTTGTGCAATTCAAGGAAAATTCTTTAAAAATCTTCTTCAGAACCATCATGCAGAATCTTTTGATATTTGATCAGCAGCATTGTCCCATTCAGTCCTGTTGATGTTTTAGCTCCACAGAGAGTATAGATTTACTCTGTAGAACCTTAAGAATAGCTTTTGATAAAATTTGTGTCTTAACAGTATGGAACATTCAGTGAGCGCCTAAGGCCCCCTGGGGCCTCTTGTTTAATGAGTTTTGATAAGAATTTGGTCTATTTTGTGAGAAAAAAAATTTCTCACCTCTGTGTGAATGTAAAATATTCTTGCCCCCTCTCACTCTATGACCCCCATATAATATACCAAGCGTCACATAACCTGAAGATGAATTAATAAGCATGTAAAGTTATTTGGGCTGCAAGAGTTTTTGGGTTGTTAAGTTGTCAAATAATGTTATTAGAATTAATAGGGAGCGCGGTGGCTCAGTGGTAGACTGTTGGACTTCTATGCTAGAGGTCCCGAGTTCGATCCCCGTCCGGGACGACCTGCGTTGTGTCCTTGGGCAAGGCACTTTATCGCAGTTGCC